>JAMJFZ010000056.1:47725000-48182500 GCA_026225945.1 Cricetomys ansorgei | reverse complement strand
GCTCTGTAAGTTCTTCCTACCATCCTACTTTGAATCCATCACAGAATTCAGCGGGCAGTGATGGTTCGTCTTCCGCTTTATCTCCTGCCAGCCTTCACGCTTGTATTCTGTGAACTTCTGTACAAAAAGTTCTACTCTTGCTGTCCAAGAGGATAGGTTGTTGTTATAGGAGTTGAGAAAAAAATGAAAATCTTAAGAAAATAAATTACGGAGGATATAGTAAGAAAGCCTACTATTTAAAAGATACTAAACATGTGACGACAAAATTTGTCTTCAATCATAGTGAGTAGTAAGACCTTGTAGTACAGCATTTTCAGGGAAGTCTTAGAAAGAATAGAAATTAGAATGCTTTCAAGAGTGAGGGGTGGACAAACGTGTTCTACATCCAGCTTTTGAGAAGACTATATTTATAGCTTGAACATGGAGTCAAAGAAGGATTTTATTGAAATTGAGAAGACTGAAAATATGTATGTAGTCTCACACACACACACACACACACACACACACACACACACACACACACATACACTACAGAGGAACAAGGTCAGGGCCCACCAATAGAATGAACTATTGCTTCCTTTTCATATAGCTCAACACGAGTAGCACAGGGTCGTTGGAAACTGAACCTGGGTCTCCCCCTCTGATATTTAGTGAGCTATTCCTGTAGGCACTTTAGCTGGCATGTATCAGCTCAGAAGCAAAATGCTCCTTTAGTTAATGTGCTTGTAGGAGGTATTTTTAAAGGTATCTAACAACTCCTCGGTTGGACCATGCACACATAGGTGTGCTCCTACTATAGTTTATTTACACTACAATGCCCTTTCATCTTCCACTGGTGGCTGGCCATTTGTTGATCAGACTGGCTCTCCTAAAGATTCATAATTCATACTCAAGAGAGTATTGCATGTGCTGACTCCTGAACAGAGCAAGCATCTCTTAGGAACTGTGAACTCATGAAGATAGAAATCTGTTATAGGGTAAAAAGACTTAAGTAGATTCTCAGAGAAAGGGCTAGTGGTCTCAAAAGAACACAGACTTGCCTATTTTTCTCCTCTTTGTAGTTCTTCTTATTCCTGGGGCCTAATGCTATGCTGGGAATATAGAGGGAGTATTTGTTAAATGAATGAATGAACGATACTCAAGTAAAAATAAGTGTAGTGCTCTTCCAAGGGGTGGTCCCACAACCAAGAGCATTTGGGCTATACAAATTGAACCCAGTGGGCTTAAGAAAATAAATAGGTCAGGGATGAACTGTGTGTAGTCTCAGAGTCACTTGAGCAGAGGTTCTCCCATGAACAAACTCTGCTCTGGGCCTCTTGCTATGGCAATCACTGTCAAGTAACTTTCCCTTCCCCAGCCTTACTTTCTTTACTGGAAAGGAGAAAACTGTGAATGGAGCAGCATGTGAACTTTTTTTGTTTTAGAATTCAACATCTATGAATTTGCGTTAGCATCACTAGTAACCTTGCACATTAAATGCTTGTTGAATGAGTACAAGAAATTCCGTCCCATTTGAAGAAAAGGAAGAGAGGGGCTGCAAGGTTGTAAGTCACTTGCCTTGGGTGATTGCAATAAAAGGAGCTGGAATTGGAACACAGACTCTTAAAGACTGCAGGTCTATGCACCGTAACACATACTCCCAAACGCTCTCTTCAAAAAAAGCCTACAGACAAAGAACTGGGTGTCAAGGCTCTTTATGTATCTGAGTTTCATTCTCAAGAATTATTTGAGAAATTCTCTGAATATTTATTTGCCAATTATTCAAAACAAAGAAAAAGAAAAAGAAGAAAATAGGACGCAGAGTTGGATAGGTGGGGAGGTAGGAGTAAATCTGGGAGGATTCAGGGAACAGGAACAAACATAATCAAAATGCATAGTATAAAATTCTCAAAGAATTTGTAAAAATATTACCTTAAAAAATAAAATATTTTTGGTTGTGACCCTGGCCTTTAATGCTTGTCTCTAGGAGGCCTGCTCTTTTCTGAAGGGAAACAGAGAGAGGGTAGATCTGGGGGAGCTGGGAAGAATGGAGATGGGGAAACTGTATTTGGGATTCATTGTATGAGAGAAGAATCTATTTTCAATAAAAAAATCTGATAATGATAGAATAAAATATGTGTGTTATTATATACTATTGGTCATTATCCAGTCCTCTGGAGGTACTGACTGCCTAACTATTCAAGTACTGGTTTCATATCATGAACCTTGGAAATTTTCCATTGAGCAAAAAAAAAAAAAAAAAAAAAGATCTAGTTACATATCTATTCGTTTTCTTCGTTCACATAAAACACCAAGTTCTTGCCACCAATTAATTTCATTTCAATTAACTTAATAAAATTTAATAAATTTACCAGTTTAATCCTCTGTCAATTAATTTTATTTTGAGAGAAAGGTATGGATTAAAAAATCCTATAAAAACCTACCCAGGAGTTTTGTCTTCCAGTGAGGCTTATTTATTTTTCCTTGCAGTATACTAATTGAATTAAAAAAAATTTCTATCTTATATTTGGCAAGTATCGTGGAGACTATTTCTGCTTAGAGAAATCTTGGGACTTCAGCCTACCTTGAGGCTAGACTTTTAAAATGATTTTAGTTCAAGCTACATTTAGAAGGCACATTCATTTTTTTTAAAGATTTAAAATCTTAGACTATGAAGATATGGATCAGAGACATTTTGGTCTGATGAGAAGCTCTTCCAAAACTGAAAAAGAAATGAGCAATATTGCAGGTTAAACTCTGTTGCTAGGCAACCCTGATACCTCAAGTATACTGAAGGGCTTTCCTCAACTATAGGACAAGAAGTAGAGGACTGCATCAATCAATCCATCAATCACATGCCATTTCTTCGAAGGAGAGTTCTTCTGATGAGAACAGACTGTTTCTCAAACACCTAGCATAAGCCTAGTAGACAGCTGTGTGTTTTATAGCATCTCAGAGTAGCCGTAACTTAAATGAATTCTTTCTATGGACCTATTTTCAGATCAGGTACTTATAAGGCATTATTTCAGACAATTATTGAACCTGTACTTTATTATGTGCCAGGTCAAGAACTACAGATGTAACGATAAGTAAGAGATTAATGTTTAAATAAAATTTCATAAACAATATTCAAGAATGCTTCATAAAGACCATTCACAATGATCAAATTGGCTTCACTCCAAACACACAGGGTTAGTTTAACATATGTAAATCAATGAATGTAATTGATCACAAAAATTATCTCACAGACAAAAATCACGATCATCTCAATAGATACAGTTAACTCCTTTGACAATCGCAAACAGTACTTCATTGTAGAAAGCCTGGAGAGATTAGTGATGTAGGACTTTCTCAAATTGTTAAGAGCTATAGATGACAAACCGATAGCCAATATATCATGCTAAATAGAGAAAAATTTGAAACATTTCTCCTAAAATCAGTCACAAAGCAAGAGTGTCCACCCTCTGCAGTGTTAGTCAGTGCTTGAAGTCTCAACTAGAACAACAAGACAAGAGAAAGAAGTACGAAGGAACAAAAAAGGAAAGGAAGAAGTCAAAGGGTCTAATTTGTAAATGATTTGATTCTGTACATGGGAGACCCTGAAATATTTCTTTGTGTTGACTAGGACTTCCAACACAATTGTCAAAAGTTTTAAGAAGAAACAGGCACGCCTGGTTCCAGAACTTGGTTTTGAACATTTTAGTGGACCTACTTGCTCATCACTTATCTTTTATGGATACCACGTATCAAGTTGAGAGAGTGAACCCTCAGATTTTAGTATACTAAGAGGTTTTCTTTCTTCAGTCATTAAAAGAGTATTAATGTTTGGTCAAATGCATGATGCGTATTTATGTATCACCATGGATTTTTCTCCTGTAACTTAAGATTTGTTACAGTAACTAATATTTAAATTTCAGCCAGCCATTCCTACCAAGGATAAGTAGTATGTGATTATGGTTTATAATTCTTTTTACACAATGCTGGATTTGATTGGCAAAGTTTTGTTAATTTGTTTGGCCTTTATGTTCATGACATATACTGATTTGTCTGTTTGTTTTCTTCGAATGCTTTTGCATGATTGTAGGGTGATGCTGACCTCACCAAATGAACTGGGAAGTATTCCCACTCTTCTGAAAGTGTTTGTAGAAAAGTATATAATCTCTTCCCTGAAAGTTTCATATAATTTACCAGTGAGTGTACCTGGGCCTGATGCTTTCAGTGGTGGAATGTTGTAAATTATTGGTTACAGTTAACACATATATACCTACTTAAAGTATTTCTTCTTTGTTTGAGTTTTGTAATATTGACTCTTTCAAGGAGTTGTCCCATTTCAGTTGTTAATGAATGTGTAAGCATAGTAATGTTCATAAACACCCTTTACTCTACTTCTAATGTCTACTGGGCGCATGACAATCCCTGTTTGGTTCCTGATTTAGTAGTTTGTGTCATTCCCTTCTATGTAAATACCCTGGCTAGAGGTTTATTAATTTATTGATTTTTTTTGAAGTCAGCTTTTCATTTTATTGGTAACCTCTGTTGTTTTCTCTTCTTGATTTAACTGACTTTTGCCTTTAATTTTTTCAGATATTGTTAGTTTGATCAAATACGATAACTGTATTAATGCAATCTATATAACATTGAAATTGACATTTTACCAAGTAACTACAATTAATATTTGTTGATATAGCTTTTATAAGAAATGACAACACAATTTTCAAAATTTTTATTATTATTTTTATTTATTCTTAATTTGTTTTTTTCTTTTCTTATCAATACATCCCAGCCCCAGCCTCACTTCCCTCCCCTCCTCCCAGCAACCTCTCATCTCCTATCTCCCGCAGATCTGCCCCCCTGCTCTCCCTTCTGCTTCCCCCAAAAAGGAGTAGGCCTCACAGGGTTTCCAATTAGAACAGAGTTTAACAAAATGGAATAAGTCAGGCTCAAGCCCCTACATTCAGGCTGGACGAGGCCATCCAGTAGGAGGAAAAGGGTCCCAAGGGCAGATAAAGTGTTCAGAGATTCCCCCACTCCAACCTTAGCAGTTCTACAAGAACACCAAGCCAGATGACTTTATGATATAGGTGGGGGACCTAATTTTCAAATTTTTCAATTGTGATAAACAAAAGAAAATTTCAAATTGCAGTAGTTTGTAGATTTTTTTTTTAATTTTTCTGTTCTTTTTTGAGATTAGACTTACATTTTTTTTCTCCCCTCCATTTCATCCCTCCAACCCCTCTGCCTTTCCTTGTTCTTTTTCAAATTCTCGGCCTCTTCTTCCACCAGTTGTTGTCACACACATACACATTCCATAAGCACAACCTGCTCAGTCTATATAAAGTTATTTGTAGGTATGTTTTCAGGACTGACTTTGGTAATCAGTTGGTGTGATCTTCCCTCGAGCAGACAATTACCCCTTCTTTCAGCACCCTTAGTTCCATGTAGTTCTTCGTGTAGGGTTGAAGCTTAGAATTTCCTCCTGCTACGTTGTTGTGTCTGTTGTTGTTCTTGTTCATCTCAGCAGTCAGTTGTCGGGGAGACTTTATGGATGTCACTTCTGACGTTGTTAGGAGACACAATGTCACAGCAAACTCTATTCCTCTGGCTCTTACCATTTTTATTACTTTCTTAGTGGTTTAAGGCAAACCATGGATGTTTTACTTTTATTTTAGGAATATATATTAATTATGTTTTTCATTATGACATATTCATACATGTATATAGTATATTTTGATAGCTCTTTACTCTAGACTTAATTTTCTCTTCTTTTTCCACTTTTCTTGAAGTAGTCATATTTGATTGTTGATTTTAGGTTTTTTTATTTTATTTTATAATGTAAGCACTGAAAACTATAAAATTTCTTCTACATACAGTTTGCTGCATCTTTGAACATCAGGTATTTTAATTTTCATTTAATTCATTTCTTTTAAGACTTACTTTTTGGTCCCTGTTTAACTTACAACTCTCTTGTTTGATCAACAATTACTGGGACATTTTCCACTTATCTTTCCGTTACTGATTTTTTAGTTTAATTCTGTTGTGATTTGACAATAGACATTGTGTGATGTTTTTCACTTAGATTGTATTTCAAAACTTAGAATGTGATCTGTCTAGGTGAATGCCTCATGTAAACTTGCGAAGAGTATGTACTTTGATGTTGGGTTAAGTATGTTTTTTTTGATTTTCTGTGGACTGGATGTGTCCATATCTCAAGGAAGGGTATGAGAGCCTCTAAGAATAATAGTGATTTCCTCTATTTCTCCTGACTCTTCTACCTGTTTAAGACCCACAGTGTTTGATGTTTTACTGATACCTATATAGATCCCAAAGTGTTAAGTCTTCTTGGGGAATTAATTCCTTTATCAACACTTAATGTTTTCTTTATATCTTTTATAAATGTCCTTATTTGACATCGTCTCTGTTTGAAATTAATGTAGTTAATCTTTCCTTTGTGTTAGCATTCTATATGTTCCTTTACCTATTGGATTTTGATATATTTACATATCAATGTTTGTGCTGTTTTACATATAGACAAAAAAAATTAGCTATTATTTTTGTATTTATGGTAGAAAGTCACAGAACACTGGTAATGTGGTCATTGATCTGTTGGATGACAGGCTTTGTACTGTTTCCTATTTGTTGCCTGTGTTATTTGTTCCTACCTTTGTCTTCCACTTTTTTTGTCTTTTGTAACTATGTGATTATTTAATAAGATTCATTTTTCTGTCCTTTCTCAGGAGGTCAGCTATGTTTATTCTTAAATTTTCTTAGTGCCTACCCTAAACTTTGAAACATCCCTTTGTAATTAAACCAAGTTCACTTGCAAATAACACTGGCGACATTTGGTGACATCATTCTATCTTTGATGGGCAGAAACATGTCTCACTCATCTCTGGTTCTCAGTGCCATTTGCTCCACTTACACATAAGCATAGGTTTATTCTTAACATAAATGTATAAAAGGCATATACACACAAAGAAACAAATTTAAATGCAAAGGTGCATCTATATTTTGATTTAGATGTCTGATTGTTATTTAAAGAAAAAATTAGGGCTAGGTCAATATGATATATAATAAATGCTGTAACATTATCTCTGCGATGCACAGGGTTACAAATAACCCAAAGCAATGTAAATCAAACCTCTCCTTCATCTTTAAAGTTTATCTGAAAGTACCAAACATATAGTTGAACTTTGGGAAAGGCTTAAAAACCCACCTCTTTATGAATAAGCTCATTTTCCAGCCATGTATTTTTGAAATTTTACTATACAGAAGTATGTTGTACTTTTAACTCATTTCACCCATTAGCAAGAAATTAACTGTGGTCTCCAGAGAATCTGTCAAACCAAATCTCCACGATATCCACTGATTTTTAGAATCGTACAGGATTGATACAATCAAGTCATCTCACTGTGAAAATGATTCTTAATTCTTATTACATGGAAGACACCTCTGTGTGGCATTTCCCAGACTCTCTGCGGCGTCTGTGTTCCCGGCATAGGCCGTGCAGGGATGACGCTCTTCTGTGTTGTACTGACTTTTCCACCATCTGGCTTCACTTTCTGCTTTCTCCTTTTTCTAATTTATATCCACTGATAGGAAATATTTGACTGCCTAAAAGGAACCGACACGCCTCCCTTCCTTCTCTTCATTCTAGGGGGGCGTATCCCATGACGAGTTGTTATTTCTATTATGTAGTATCCTAGACACAGATTGTAGAAAAGACGAGGAATCAGAGACTAGTTAAGCAGAGACAGTAGTACATTGATCTATAATTATTCACAACAGTTCATGAATTTGAGTAATTCACGAACAACCCAAGGGTGTATGTAAGAGTTGGGAAGACACAGAAAATAATTTATTTGTTGATTGAATTTAATAGGCAATATCTTAAACTTAGTAAGAACACTTTCTTATTCACAACGATGTATTTATTACCAGTTTAAGAGTCATACACAGAATGTCCTGGGAAATATGTCTGACACACTTATTACTGTCGTGGGCCTTCCATAGTTCTTTACTTGTTGTACTCAGAATTGTTTTAGATTTGAGAACCTCATAAATATGACTATTATATCACCTATTAAAAGAGTAGGCTCTTTCTCTTCTCTGTCACACGCTCAACAGCTCAAAAGTGAACACAAGCTAACACTGAAGTCAACAGGCACTGGTCCACTTTGGAGGCCGAGGTAGGCCTACGGTGAAGTTCCATGCAGAGAATCTGTTCCAAAGTGGACCTTTTTCTAATAATCTGCCCTTGCTGTGCTAATATCCTGGTATCTGTTTCCAGTTCTTTGTTCTGAAACACAGCAATCTAGAAACCTCTAGAGTTGCCCACTGAATCCAATAGCCACTAATATCAAAACTACTAGCAATAGGAATCCATATATAGTGTATATGCGTGTGTTGTGTGTTTTCAGTTACTTTAATTCAGTTTGGAAGACATCAATACATAAAACAAAACAGCAATTATTTTTTCTTAGCAACAGTATTTCTGGGTCATGAAAATTTCGTATATAAAGGTCAGCTTCATTAAAATGTTTGTTTTAGATACTTTCAGGTATATTTTTTCAGCTACATTTGTATGATATCTAAATTTTGAAGTGGTTTTTTTCCTTCTACATTACCATCCTGTCTTACAAAACTTACAATTCTACCACCTTCTAGAGACTGTGAAAGGCTTTGGCATCTGGATGGTTGTGTGAGGATTCTTTAGAGACCAGGCCACCTGGATAAGGGGATATGGTAGCATCCTGCTGTGGTTGGAATGTAATTAGATTTTCAAAGCTGGGATCTATTAGCAAAAGTTTTCTTGAGGAATTCTCAAACAATATTAGCAATATCAGGCATAGACAAGTTGGAGTTCCTTTGGAATTTGATCTCAAGAAGTCTGCAATCAACTACTTTGTTTTTTCTGTAAGTTCAGTTTTCAAAGCCATTCACCACATAGACACTTGAAAATATCAAGAACCGCATATAATTTAATATTCCTTTGGAATTAGTAGTGAAACTTTTTTGAGTATTCAATACATGTTATGAAACTTACCTAGGATATTCAATCTAATGTTAAAATTTTCTTATAAGGAAAAATACTATAGTGCCCTGAGTTTTTAAAGGGATGTATGTGTGGGAGTGTGTGTGTACAGTACATTTCAATGGTTAAATATAAGTAATATAAAGGGAACCTGATCCTTAAGAGGAGGACCGTTTAAATTTCATACATTAATGCCACACATTTTCATACATCTTTCCTAATAGAGCCATAAAGATTTCTAACATATTGCTCATAGCCTGGACCTACATTTTATTACATTTCACCTTGCCTTCAGGTCTAGCACAAACCTACTAATGGAGGAAAAGTGCAGTGTTTTACAGAGTTTTTCTCTTACGCCTCAGGTGTGCTTTAGTTCAGGAGTTAGTGAGCTAGACGCTCACACAAAACTCCCAGTGTCTCTACCCTCTGAGCTCTTGTCCATGAAACTCAAGGAGCACAGAGAATGGGTTTTACTTTTTTTATGATTATTTCACTTTGTTTTTTAATCATTTAATTTGTAAGTGTATATGTGTGTGAGTATGTGCATCAGAGTGAGAGCACCCTTAGAAATCATTTCTTAGGGGCAATAGAAGATGTCATTAGGAGTAGGAGAGGTAAGGAGAAAGCAAGTCTCCACTCTGGCGTGAGAACAGAAAACAGTTGAGCCTAGCCCTTCGGTATCTCTAACCTTCGGCAAGTACACATCTGTGGATGTGGAACATATCTAGATTTTAGCCAAGGAAAGGCCATTTGGTCTTGGGGTCCCTTACTCTAAAACTGCCTAGAAAGTTTTTATTTCCTGTTCTTATCATCACTTTATCTACTTAAATTAATTTCTGAAATCAGTCAAATCATGTCTAGAATTTAATTTGAAATAGAGGTTCGGGCAAGGAGTGAGCGGAAGAGAATCAGGTACAAAGTTAGCAACAGAGTTCAGCGTGCAACAGGGTTCCATCCCAGAGGTGCTCCCAACGACGGGGAAATTCAGACAACAGCCCAAGGTCGATTAGACCACTTGGATTCTAGATGGTGATCGTAAAGGGGTGGAAAGGGCGTAGTTCAGGAGCACCACTCCTGGGAAAAGCACGCTTCTGGGAGGAGAACATTTTGGAAAGGGATATCCTTTGGAGGCATGATGGAAAGAGGTGACAAACGGAGGTATAGATTGGAAACTTCCGAGGAAACAAAGTATCCTCAAAGATACGTTATAAGACGGTAAAAAGGAAAGGAAAGCACACCCCTGACGAGAGATCGTGCACTTTACTGTAGAAACAGAAGAGGGAGCCAGTGAAGTAAAAATTTAGTAAATATTAGGAGGCAGAGTTGTAAACTTTACAACTGTCCCCGTAGAACCAGCTGTTACCACTTGTAGAGCCAATCCTTTAGACCACTTCATGAATGAATATAAAAAAACAAAACAAAACAAAACAAAACTCAGGAACCATTCACAGGGCCCTCAGAGAACACGGGAAATGCTAGAAAGAAGAAATATGAACCCCCAAACTAATATTCTAGGAATAAATTCTGCCTAAACTTCCACTTTATTCTTGAATTGATTCTAGTCCGAGAAGAAGCGCAACAGTGTAGTTAGAGCTCGAAGACCTGGCTTGAGATGTCAAACTCTGTGCTCTTAAGTTGTCAGAGGTGGAACTGCGCCAGCCTGGAAGAAACCCCAGCAATCCCTACTACAATGTGACAGAGTAGTACACATGTAGCGTAACACTCACAACGTACAAGGTACAATTCAAGCTCATTTGACAAATAGGCCGTTATGTTAAGGTGATGATGGATGGGTTAGCCAGAGGCAACATAACCGTTGCAATTTTTATTTGAGGACTTTAAAACCGCTACTGTAACATGCTCAAACGGTACTGAAGATTTTCTTACAGAATTCTATGAATGATAATATAGAATATTTTAACAAAAAGTAGAAAGTAGAAGAGACAGAAAAGGATATTTTATGAAGATAACATGCAAACTTGTGTGTTAGAAATAATTGTAAGGTGACTTTTTTGAAAAACTGGAAATAATAACGAAATCAGTGAAATTGAGTACGACTCAATAAAATTTAGCAAAATATGCAGTGGAGGGCCAAAATATTTAAAAGTTGACAGGAGTCAACATAGAAAATTGCAGTTAGTCCCTGTTCAGATGAAATAATGAGACAAAAATACTTGAAGATGTAATGGCCGAAAATCTTCACATTTGGTGAAAGACATGAAGTTACATATATAAAAATGTAAAACAGATTAAGTAGAAACGTATATATAGATATAAACATTCCTAAAGCCACGACAAACAATTTGCTAAGGAGAAATAAAGTAAAATAAAAGTTATTAAGAAATGTATTTGAACGACTATAGATTTCTAGATAAGAAGTATTGGAGCTAGAAAACAATGGAACATCTTCAGGTGCTGACGGAGAAAGGAAATCAACTGCAAATCCGCACACCTCAGGAATCAACATGAAATAGACTTCGATAGGCAAGATATAATTAAGCGAAATCATTCCTAGTAACCCCTCGCCACAAAGCATGAGGGCACTTTAAGTACAAAAGGAAATTATACCCAGTGGGGGTGGGGGGAATCTCCATGAAAGAATGGATATGGGAAACAGCTATTAGTTGATCAATTATAAGAGAATGTGTGTTTCTTTTAATTATATAGATATACACACATACATGCACATATATATACATAAATGTATGTATATAAATACATACATATACACATACATATATACAATTGTACATATATACAATACATACATAATACATACACAAATGTGTGTATGTATATATACACATACATACATACATAAATGACTGTGTTAGTGAAGCAAAGGGTATATTTCAAGTCAGGTTTATAATATAGATATAACATAAAAAAGATCAAGGAAGATTTTGTCTTACAGTTTATGCCCTTGAGGAAATATTAGTTCTGTGCCAAATGACAAAATAATAATTCTACACAGACTAAAATGTAAAATGTATGTATTAACATTAAATGCTATTATAAATGATACAAAAATCTCCAAAAAGAATAAATGGATTAGAGGCTGGGGAGGTGGCTCCACCTGTAAAATATCTGCTACACGAGAAGAAAACCATGAGTTTTGATCCAAGCATCCAGATAAAAAGGAGCATGGCATTGTGTGTCTGTTACCCCAGTGCTAGGGAGCAACAGATAGATGGATCCCTCGAGCTAATTGATCAGTCAGCGTAGCCAATCAGTGAGCTTCAGGTTCAGTGAGAGACCCTGTCTCAACATATATGATGAAGAATGATCTAGAAAGATACCCAACATTGACTTCAAGCCTCCATGTACTAATGTAATGTGCAACTGTATGCACAAGAACACATATCAATGCAAACAAGCCTCTATAACACACATTAAGATAGATAAATTGATTGTTTTAAATGGTATTCTAAATTCTATTTAGTAATGTGGCCAAGAAATTAAAAACAAAACCAAGAAAGCAGAGATAAAAAAACAGAAGAAAAAATAAGAAAATGGTACCCCTATATACAGTTATAAAAAGGAAATGAAAGAGATACGTAATCAAAAGATGATTGTAGTGGTAAACAGGGGTCTGAACAAGCAAACACTAACAATGGAAATGACTTAGTGATGTTTACAGAGCGTAACCCCCAGTAACTTCAGGGTATACATTCTTTACAAGTACACTTGGCCATTCACCAAGCGAGGCAACATGGTAGGCTTTGAAACAAACTCTGATGAATTCACAGGAGGTAGAGTGTTAGAATATCTTATCTGACAGGCTGAGGTTAAATTAGAACATCCACAGCAAAATATAAGTTGAATAATCTGCAGACATTTTAAAAATTAACACATTCCTAGATAATCTGTGAGTTTTATCTAAGAATATTAGAAAATATTTTATTTTAAAGGAATGAGAATACAACCTATAGTTACTGAGATACATCTAGCAAATCAAATATATCTGTCAAACAAATCTTTAAATCCTGATAGTCAAAACTGTCCTATTTTATATAATACTTGTTAGAGTGGAATAAAGGTAGTAATGGGTTTTCGTGTCTAGATCTATTGTCAGGATATGTGATTACATTAACAACATTAATAAAAGGGATTTCTTTAAATGTTTTGAAATGCTCAGGACCATGCTTTTGTTTGTTTGTTTTTTTTCATATTTTCGGGGGGACTGATACCAATAAAGATGTTTAGAAAACAATTAGGAATAAAATATAAAACTAAAAAAAAGAAAAAACAAAAAACAAACAAAAACAAAACAAGCAAACAAAAAAAAAAAACAAAACTGCATCCAAAAGACTCCGAAGTCAGTTTAGGAAATGGACAAATAAGTTAGCAGAAAGGCTGAAAAATTGAGCAAGAATATGGATATTCTTGTTTTTTTTTTTGTTTCTTTTTTTAAATAGATACACTAGAGATGAGAAACTCAATAAATCAAATGAGAAATATGAGGAAGTCATCACCTATCATAACAGCAAAGTAAAAGAAAAATATCATGGGTTGAAGCAAGTTGAAGAAGCCTGACTGTAACTTTTAATCACTCTGGGACACGATCAGCAAAGAAAATCTAAGAATTTACATGGCAGGAGAAGGAGCTGAAATACAAACTAATGCACAGAAAACATACTCGATGAAATAGTGGCAGAAAGTTTCCCAAATAAAGGGAAAAACGTGAACATTCAAATAGACTAGATACGTAATGTCAAGCAGACACGCTCAGGAAAGAACCTCTTCACGAAACACTAGCTCACAAGCAGAGTGCAGAACGGAAACAATATCAAGTACAATGAAACACCAGCTAGCCAAGGCAGACTCTTTAGGGCAATACCAGAATTCTCAGGGAAAACAAACTAATAACAAAAAAAATCTAAAAAGCAGGACAGCATAGAATGACATATTTCAAGCCTTGAGATAAATACCTGCTAACCAAGATGAGAGTCAACCACGTTATCTTCAAAAGTGCTGGGGAAATAAAGACATTTAATCAATAACAAATGAGGACAAGATAAACGCAAGCTAATGTAATTCCAATACACTAAGGCGACAATGCAGAAGATACTTAAAGAAATCTTACACATTGGGGAAGGGCAAAAATAAAAATAAACACAGGAACTAAGAAAAGAATTAATTTAATGAATTAAGCAAATTAGAACTGAAACCAGAAAACTCCTGAGCTGAAGGGAAAAAGAAAAGAACGGTTAGATCAACTAGGGGAAAAATTTACAGGACTTAGTAAATACCTCTCAATAATAAATATGAATCTTCATAATCTCAACTCCAGTTTAAAAAAAAAAAACTAGACCATATAATTAGGTTAAAAAACCATCATCATCCAATTGTTGTCTGCAAGAAGCTCTTTACTGACAAAGCCTCGGAAACAGCAAATGAAAGGAAGACTTTAAATCATCAGAAGCCAAATGCAAGCAGCAGTACCCATTCGATATGTGACCAAAACTGACCCAAACTACTCAACAGTGATAGTCATTATGTATTAATAGAGGGAATGGTCCATTGAGATACGACATTTCGTGTGTGTGTGTGTGTGTATTTATATGCAAATATATATATATATATATATATATATATATGTATACACACACACACACACACACACACACACATATATATTTATATGTGGGCATTGTGTACTCAGTTTCATAAATGCTACTGGATACAAAAGGACAGACAGATACAGATACTTGAGCACCCAACTGTCATCAATACCTAGGTTATCCAGAAAAAATACCAACAAAGAAAGTTCAAAGCAAAACCCACCATAGTTCAAAAGGACTTCACACTTCCACAGAAAAGTCCATCCGATAGTAACAAAATACACATTCTTCCTACATATTCTTAGTAGCTCATGGAGCATGATCCACAATAGAACATATTTTAGGACACGAAGCAAATTATATCAGATAAAAAAAATTCAAAATAATTTATTATTAGATCACCATGGAACAAAACTAGGATTCAATAGCAAGACATATTGTAGATGTTTGGAGACTGAACAATAATAAATGTTTGAATGAGTAGCAGGTCATTGAAAACCTTGAGGAGATAATTCAAAATTTGTAGAGCCAAACCAAGATGGAAACACAATGCATCATAATCTTAGTAATACAGCAAAGCGAGTTTTAAAATGAATGAGAACCTCACGGTGATTTTAGCTAAAGAACCGGTGAGGTACTTAAAGCTCAGGGTGATAGACAGGCTAATCCATAGCAAAAAAGTAAGAAAATAAGCAGAAAATAGCAAAACAGAACTCAAAGAAACAAAGAATTGATTCTTTAAAAATATTAACTTAGAAAACCTCTTAGCCAAATTAATCAAAAGGAAGAGGCAAAAAGGCTCACACGAGGCAGGTGACAGGCGGAAAGGGGGCATTTCACTAGCCCCTAGCCTCTTTTATCAGTGTCTTTGTGGGTTTTAGAGGTCTCAAATCTCCTTAGGCATCACTAGAGATAGCTTGTGGAAGCCATTGTCAATAAGATTTCACAGTGCAATTATTGGACTAATGCTGCAGTAAGCGTAAGGAGTGACTTTATCTCTTCGATATAATGATTTCACACAGCACTACAAAACAAAAAGGGTAGTTAAGTCAATCTTGAGCAAGAATACTTAAATACATTAGTGTTATAGCAATCATTACGACAGTGCCATAAAAGAAAAACCTGAAGATGCAGTCATTGGAATGGAGGAAAATCTTGGCCAGCTATACACCATAAAATGGATTTGTGGCTATACTATACAAACAACTAAAAAGAAGTGAACATTAGATAAGAGGAAAAACTTATTTTTAAAAGGGGCTGTGTATCTGATCAGACAGTCCTTGGAAAATCAATACAAATGGCTAGTAATTGCTTTAAATGTGATTAACATTCTAAATTCGGAGGGAAATGCGAATTAAAAATTAAGATTTCACCTCCTGTCGGTCAGTAATACAAATGATAACAAATTCTGGGATCTAGGCAAGGAAAGGCAAGTGTTGATGGGTTGTCAGCGAGAGTGTAAACTAGTACAGACAGAGGTCAGTTTGTATTTTCTCATTAAACTAAAAATAGAACTACTGTGTGACTCTGCTATGCCGCTCCTGAGCACATGTCCAGTGCCTTCTACAGAGACACCTGGACGTCTGTGTTCACTACTGCTCTATCCACAGTATCTAGGGAATGGAATCAGTATGTCAATCAATTGATGAGTGGATAATAAATATGAGGTGCGTGCACACATGGAATATTATTCAATTGCAAAGACGTTGAAAGTTATGCATTTTGAAAGTAAATGAGTGAAACTGGAAAAAAATACTTAGAGGTTACTCAAACCCAAAAGACAAATGCCACATAGTCTCTGTCATATATATGTGTATTTTATATATATATATATACACATTATACATATATAATATATAAACTATATATAATACATTGTATAATATACTATATATTATCATATAATGTATTATACATATAATGTGTGATACAATATATATCACATGCATAATACACGTATACAACATATATATTATATATGTATACATGTATAATATATTACATATATATTACATATAAATATATAATATATAAAATATTGTGTATAATATGTTTATATTATGTGCATATATTATAAATAAGTATATATCTATATAATATATGTATTAATTTATTAGTAGGATATATAATTTTTTAGGGGGTGCATGAGTTTGAGAGGGAATTGGGGACCATGGGAGGGGTCAGTGGGAAGTAAGGAACAGGAGAAATAACATAATCGTGTTTTAGTTAAATTAAAAATTGTTAAGAAAAAACTTCCAGCATGGAGGAGCAGGGGCTCCTGGTGCCCTCCCCACCCCCATTCAACAGCTGAGGAATCTATTGACAACTTCTGGCTGCTGAGAGAGGGAGAATCACTTTTCTTTGGGCTGAAGAAGCTATCGGTAGGTTGCTCATTCTCCAGTGGGTGACCATATACACGTACGAATATGGACAACACTGACTGGTTTAAACGGGTAAAAACAATGACAGGAAGTTGGGAAGGAGGTGAGAGATGTGTTGGAGAAGCAGGATAAGTTGAGAGGAGAGAGTGGATGGTGGACATGACCAAGACACATTGTGTATGTGTATGATGGTTTCAAAAAATAATTACTGCTGTACTTGTTTTATAAATACCTTTTGCTTTTATGCTTTATCCACTGTAATATAATATGGCACATGACAAATATATACTTTTACCATTATATGTAAAGAGAATATCAGGTATAGTTACATAGCTATGTAGCTGTGTGTAGCTCTCTATTTTTCTAATATTTTTATAAAATATGTAAGAAATAATAGTGTCATTTAATATTTCTCTCCCTATATTGAGCAATGTTGTTCTCAAAGGGAACCTCAGTGTTTCAAGAATTTTACATTAACTTCTATGATGGTTAATCTCTTTTTTCTTTTATGTGTATTTTGTCTGCATATATATCTGTGAACAGTGTGCAGTCCTGGTAACCAGAGAGGACAGGAGAGGGCATCAGATCATCTTGGGCCTGAGTAACCGATGTTTTTGAGCCACCAAGTGGGTGCTGGGAATCGAATCCAGGTCCCCTGTGAGTGCAGCCATTGCTCTTACCCTCTGCAACCTCTCTAGCCCTACTGTGGTGAATCTTAACTGTTGACTGTATTGATTTGGGAAATGCCTAGAAGACGATTAAAGCACACCTCTGGAGGTCCTATGATGCTGTTTCCTGAAACAACTGGATCAAAGGCCTAATGAGTGAGTTAATCCCTTGATGGATTCATAGTATGAAAGTATTACTGGCCGGAGCCTAAATGCCAGGGGTAGTCTTGTTGGGGGAAGTAGGTCACTGGAAGCTGATCCTTAGTATCCATCCTGACCTTTTCTGTATTTCCTTTGTTACCTCTTAGTTGTCCTGATGTGTGCTTGTTTGCTCCGCCATGCCTTCCCCGTAATGATGGACTCATACCTCTGAAACTACAGATAAACCTGTTTTAAGTTGTGCCAGACATTTTGACACACTGATGAGAAAAGTAACTACGCAGCCTCCAACTCATATTCAGCTTGTCTCTTTCCAATAGCCAATTCTCAAAATCCATAGTGTTTCTTTGGTACAACAGTCATAGTCTTAACATGTCCTTGGTCTTTTTAGTCAAGTGGCTGCTAATTGTTCAGCCATTATTGGAAAACAAAACTGGGAGGGGGTAAGCGTTACATACATCTTGTTGTTTTGACCCTAGCAGTCATCAACATATACAAAAATAAATATGTACTATTGATATCCCCACAGCTAGGATCCAGGAGCCCTCAATATGGGTGGTTAGGGAAGGGAGAGAGACAGACACAGACACATGTACAGAAAGGCAGAGGTTAGGAAGGCTGTGTTTGCTTTGAGGAAGGACATTAAATACACAACAACCAGGAACCTCAGCTGCTTATTATCTCACCACACAGGCAGGAGTTAGCTAGTCTTGGGAGAAGGCATCTGTAGGCAAGAAATCTCAGGCTATAAACATTCAGAAGGAAGAAGCTAGTCTTTATGCACACTGATCAGTTGTTCACAAAACTCATAATGGACCAGAGGAAGGCTTTGCCTTTGTGAACCTGACTGTACTGGGATGGTTTTGCCATTCCTGTGGATCTGATGCATTGGGTCCTTTCCATGGCTGTGCTCATGTCAGGAATACATATGCATTCAAGACTGTATCTGCTCTTTACTCCTTCACTCAAGGCTTTCTTCATTCCCTACAGTGTACGGACCCCTGTCTTTCTGTATATTCAGATAACTAAAGCCATCACGTTGCCTCGTGGGTGAGCTTGGTAATCAAGCCATAAAATAATGCCACCTTGGCCATAGCTTCGCTCACATCTCAATAAGGTTACCTGCATTAAAGGGACTCCTCTCAGTCGCAGCAGTATGCCTTGACATTGTAATGATGATTGCTTCAGACCTCTAAATTCTCAGTCATTTATAATTTGCAGAAATAGGCTACTAATGAAGATATTTCAATTTGTAGACTGTTTGACTTTATAGGAGTTATCTTGTTCAAATTGGTCACATTTGCCTTATGGGGACTTACTCTCATAGTTTTAACGGTATTGGCTGATTCTGTGAATCATGAGCTATGAAAAGGAGTTTGAAGTTTGGAAAATCAGAATAAAGCAGGAATACCTTCCCTGACTAGGGAGGATGAAAGGTTAAGAATCACTGGCTGTATCTACGGGGACTCAGTGATCTGCTTTTTTTTTTTTTTTACAAGTACCAGGTCAATAAGAAGAGAAATGGAGCCAGGAAACCATACATTGAAAAACAGTGTCCTAAAAAGAAAAAATACTAAAGAGGAAAATAAAATCAATGAAACTGAACAGAGAGACAGGAACATGTATATCATACAAGTAACAGAAAAGAAGAGATACATTTCTTTTCAACATTTTTTCCTCCTATAGGTCATATAGTATTTTATGAATTGTGGGCTACACAATGCCATTAAGAACTATTCAACTCTGCCTCCGTCCCTCTCTTTACAGCATGAAAGCAGTTGTTGATAATTCGTCAATGAATTGCATGGCTATATTCTTAAAAAACAGTATTCATAAAAACAGACCTTAGCTTTCCAGTCCTTACATAACTGGCAAGCACATTTTGCTTGCTGTTTGAGGAAAACAGAAAATTCACTAGATTAATGAAGGTTGTGAGAAAATGCAACATGAAAACTAATAATGAGATTAAATTATGGTATAATATTTTCATATTATGAAATATAAAATAAATTTTAATATGAAAGTTTCAATTGAGAGCCCTACTAATTAAACTCTGGTTAAGTAAAGACCTATTGGCAATGTGTGAGAGGACTATCATTCCTGAAAGAAAAGGTATTTCATGTGAACAGCTTCCAGTAGTCTTAAATTTAAAAATACACCATGGGAATCATAGTTGAGGGAAAATTAAGTTTTTACCTTGAATCTAGAGAATATCAGGAAGTTTTGCATCTGGGAAATGTCTGGTTAAAATATAAAGAGGAGGTTCTCATTTCTTGCATTTATGCTAAAATGCAAGCACTTACTTCTTGGAAAAAGGTTTCTGATTGCAGGTTCGAATATATCATCTGCACCCAAATGTCAAGGGTTAAGAGATGTTCAATGGAATGTGGTTAGTGAAATGTCATGTTGCAGAATTCTGATTGTGAAATGCTGCAAAATGAGGGGTCACGGCAACCCAGGGTGTAAAGGAAAATGTCAGTAATGGAATGGGCAGTAAATAACACCACCATGCTTGTTATCTAAATGGACATTCGCTCAGTCACTTCACTGCCTCCTCCCGATAATCTATGCACAGATGAGCACCAGCTGAGCTGGCTCTGCCTCCCTCATCTTCTCCACACTCATTTTAAGCAGGTGCCATTGGAGTGATTTTAAAAATGAATACAAATGATATTAAAACAGCAAATTCTGTCAGGCTGAAGGCTACCTGTTGTTTCTTACAACATACTCAATTTAAAACAAAATACATGGCAAGTTGAAGACTGTATAATGTGGGAGAGAGGAGTTCTTGAGTAAGGTAGATTTGGGGAAATGACTTGTGATTTTTCAACCTTACAATCTTATTCTTTAAACAAATAGGTTTGCCTTCCTGTGGTTTTTTTAGTTATTTTTCATGCCTTCTAACACAGTGTTTGTTCTTTGGGAGACTTCATGAAATCTGGAGTTATAGATCTGTTCTACTTAGAAATACCATCACTGAAACATGTCAGGCCAGGAGTTAGGCCCCTTTGTGTGATACTTTGGCAGTAGATTTTGTTTGGGCAAGACAAATTGATTATTATCTAGATTAGCTTTCAATGACCCAGGCTCCAAGCCTCCCGTACTCTTAACCTTACAGAGTTCCCGTTCTCAAGTAAGAACTAGTCTTGAGATCTTCTTCAACTCATAAAAAGGAAGTAGTAATGCTAACGTCTCCATTCTATGATGAAGTCTCAGGAAACAAGACTACTGATTTTGCACTAAGCACCTATGTACGTGATAGAATTGACCTATCCTATCAGAAGACCAATTAATTTTCTTACCTTTACGGGTACCCCAAATAAAACAGGGGTATTTGGAGATGTAAAGCGAGCATTCACAAATGAGAGAACACAGCCAGCATTTGTCTTTTGGGGTCTAGAAGACACTCACTCAGAATGCGTGTTTCCAGTTCCATCCATTTACCTGTGAATTTAAATCTCATTTTTTCTAAACAGGTAAATGGTATGCCATTGTGCAAGTGTACTGCAATCATTATATATTCACCAGTTGCTGGATATCTATGCTGTTTCCGTTTCCTGGATTCTGTTAATAGAACAGTAACAAGCATGAGTGAGTGGGTGTCTTTATAGTAGGGTGCAAAGTTCCTTGGGACATGACCGAGAGTGAAAAAGCTAGATCTTCAGGTATATCTATTTCCAGGAATTTGAGGAAATTCCATGCTGATTTTCAGGTTGCTTTACCAGGTATAGTTTTACCAGCAATGAGTAAATGTTCCCCTTTTCCCATATTCATTTGCCATTTGACATTATTTTTAGAATTTCTTTTATCCTCACCATTCTGACTGGAGTAAGATGAAATCTCAAAGTATTTTTAATTTGTATTTTTCTGTTAACTACTAGAATGTTGAAATTAAAAAAAAAAATGATTCTCAGCCATTTCTGTTTCATCTTTTGAGGTCTCTCTATTTATTTATTTATTTTTAGTTTTTATATATGCTATATGTAGACTCACTGTCAAATGTGTCTTATTCTGTAGGCTGATTTATTTCTTCATTCAAATGATAGTATCCTTTACCACACAGTAGCGTTTTAGTTCCATTTATCAATTGTTGGCTTTGCTGTCTGTAGTGCAGGGTCTGGTTCAAAAAGCCATTTTGGTGCCAGCAAAGTTCAAACATATTTCTTCTCTTCTCTTCTATCAGATTCTGGATTTCTGATCTTTTGTTAAGGTCCATCCTCAACAAAAGTTGAGTTCGTGCGGGGTAACACATACATCTATCTCTTTAGTTTAACCAGCAACATTTTTTGGAAGATGCCTCTTTAAAAATGTGTTTTTATGGCTTCTTTGTCAAAACCTAGGTGGCTGCAGAAGTGTGGCCTTCATGTGGGTTCTCGATTCTATTCTATTGGTCAGTGTACCTGTATGTAATACCATGCCATGCTGTCTTATTACAATAGCGCTGTGGTATAACTTGGAATCTGGAGTGGTGATACCTCCAGTAGTTTGTTGTTGTTGTTCAGTATTATTTTTATTATCCTGAATGCTTTGTATTTCCATACAAAATTTAAAATGATTTCCTCAGTTTCTGTGAAGAAGTGCATTGGGTCGAATGGGGATTGCATTGACCCTGTTGATTGAATTTAGTAGGTAGATCAGCAATTTTCATTCACATTGTAAGCCACACCATTTGTTGAGTACAGAAGGTTTTCAACTCCTGGAATCCTCTTCCATTTCTTTTTTTCAGCTTCTTAAAATTTTTACTGTACAAATCTTTCACTTCTTTGGTTAGATTTATTCCAAGACTTCTTTTTTTTTTGTTAGTTGTTGTGAGTGGAATTGTTTCTATGATTTATTTCTTCACATGTTTGATGTTTGTATACAGGAAGGCTTCTGATTTTTTTTGTCTTAATTTTGTATCTTTCTACTTTGCTCATGTGTTAATCAATTGTAGGGATTTTATGATAGAATCTTTTGATTATTTATATACAGAATTTTTTAGCTCCTAATAAACATTCTTTGAATTTTTCCTTTCCTATATGTATCCATTTTATCTCCTTCATTAGTGGGTCATTAACTCCTAGAAGGTATATATCTGAAGAGATTAAAAGATGTCATGATCTGCTGATATCTCCACCATGAGGAATAGGTGGTATGTAATGGTTCTTATGAACTGTCAACTTCACTGGATTTGGAGACCTCTATAAAACCAATAAGACACATATCTTTATGTGCCTGACGGAGTTTCAAGATGATTGGCATGTGGGTCAGTGAACTGAAGAGGAAGACTCTCTCTGATATGGGCAGCACTGTTCAGTAGGCTGGGGATTCAGGTAAACCAAAATGCAGAAAGAGGAAATCTCACCCTTATATGCAAGCTAATTCTTGAGTGTGTGATTTTTTTTTCTTCTTTTGCTTTTATTTGATTATCTTGTTTTGTGCTGCTGCTGCTGTTAGCCTTAGAGTTTGGACTCTACCAATGATTGTCCAGGGAACTTTCTGGTCTTGAAATCCACATGAGATTGTTTCATTGATTCTACTGGGTCAGAAATTCTCAGCTTCTTGGAAAGATGCTTTGGTAAATGTTGATTGAATTGAATTAAAAAATAAAAGTTATTTTCCCTCCTGTTAAACTTTCTGTGTGAAAGTCTTAAGCAATTAAAAGTATGTGAGCATAGATTATTTTTCCTGTGTTAATACTTTCCACTTTACATAGGGGAAGGTCATATGATGGACAATGGAAATGAGAAAAATTTGCTCCATGTGTTACTGGTTTCTGTCTTCACGCCACTGTACACTGGTTAAGGTGGAATTCTTTCCAATGTGACCAACTGTTCACAGATAGTTTAATCATTTCTCACTATTTCATGGCTGCCTTGAGTTGTTTAGTTATTTATTATTTTTGTTTTTCTTGCTGCTATTCAGCTGCTGCTTTAGTCCTGCTTTGTCTTGTTTTTATTATTCAACAAGGCAGTTTGGGTGCCTGCTGCTGAAGGAATGCAGAACTCGTCGTATCCTTCCACCTACATCATAAGTCTTCTTTTTTCAGAATCCTGGAACTGTCTTCTCAAGGAAAGCCATTAATCTGTGTCCTCAAATGATTCATAAATCATTTCTCTTAAAGTCCATTGTGATTGTGAACAGCTCTGAGACCTGTGGTCACTGAGAAGGAGTAGGTTGCACCCTGAGATCATGTTGATAGCGAGGTCATTGGAGTTAGCCCGCTCCTGTCCATGCTGTGCAATCACTGTCTTCTCACATAGCTGGGTCCAGCTCAACAGTTAGCAAGTCTGTCCCCACAGATACGAGTAGAATGTGACTGCCTCAGTTCTTAAAGTGTCTGATGCCCAAGACTTGATCTCACTTTTATATTCTGTCACCTAGAGCTAATCTGCTAGGTTCCATGACTGTTTCTTGCTACCATTCCTAATTCTATCTATGCATGTATTTTAATCGCTGAATATTTATGTTTAAGTCATAAACGTAAGGATCCCATTACAAAGCTTTGGACTCTTTTGAGGTCCCTTCTGTTCTACCTAGTAAATTCAGATCTTAGTAGATAGAAGAAACCTGGGGTTTCATCCTGACTCTTCAGCCTCATGTTCCTTCGCCTATCATATCCAACCTCAAAATTCAAAAACACTTCTACTAAGCTAACAAAAAAATCACATTTCAGTGAATATTCTCTTGCTTGCGATCTTTCTACCTGCCTTTATATTTTTCATCTCTGCTAGTATTTCCTTTTCGAGCCTAGGGTAGAGATAGAAATATTCTTCGTTGTATTTTCTGAACACCTTGCATACACTTCTATCTTGTCAATAAAAGGTATGTGCTGTATGATTCTCATATCGCAGATGAACATTGTCATTTGCAGTGACTCCTTAAGATTTTCTTTCAAGTATAGAAGACTGAACCCAGAAACTCACATATGCATGACAGACACTCTTTCATTGAGTATATCCCCAGCCATTTCATGTGGTTCTTAAAAATGTGTCCTGTGTCACTATTTCCTGGGAATTCCTTAAGCTGAAGAGTTATGTCTATATCTTGGTTGGTATCTGTACCAACATTGTACCTAATGCAAGAGGTTAATAGCAGATACATAACAACTGGATAAAGTGAATTGAACCAGAAATTGAAAAGGAAATTCATAGTACTTCTGACTACCTGATTTTAGGGGAACAAAACCAACAGCTGTTATTTACATACAGCTTTCTTTGTGGCAAAAGAGCAAGGCAAAGCCACCTAGTCTTAAATTCCTTTTAAAGACTCAAAAAATTAAATTTGAAGAAAAAACCTGATGGAGGGCAACTCTAAATTTTTTTCACATTATTCAAAACAACTTTATTTTTACCTAAGTCACTTGTTAATAAGCTTCAATAAAAGTTCACGAACAGCAGTTTCATTTCATGGGTGTTGTTCATTAGCCAAGTGGTAAAATGATAAATGTCTTTCATACCCTCTCAAAAATATTTATCAAAGATAAACGGTGTAAAGTAAGTATAGCTTGAAGTTATTCCTTTCTCTTAGTTTCATTTGCAATAGCATCGATGACAAATTATTTTGAACACATGTAACTAGAATAAGACAGAGACTGAGTAATATTTGGTTCAATAAGCAAACTTCAGCTAAGCCAGAAGGATGTAATTAGAGGCTATTTGAGAAAAGAACATTAAATTATTGTAAGTTACAAACATGTCCAAAAGCTCCATGGCCACTCTTCCTTACAGAAGTGATTCAACACTCTGCAGGCACACTAAAAACCAGGTTCATCCTGGCAAGACTCCATGCTGAGTAGGTGTTGTTATTCATATCCCCAGGGGTTTTCCAATTTGACTCCATTAGATGAAACACTTATTGTTAATAATGAACACAAGCATAGACTCAGAGACATTTTTCTCATTCACCACAGGGCTCCTGGAGACTTTTTATGTGGGAGCATTGAATCCTTGGCAGTGGCTGGAAGTGTTAGATGTGAACATTGCCAGTGTGGTCCATCAGAGAGTGCCCATACTTCCACCCTTTTGTCTATGATTGCTGGCTTCTGACACAAACCCACCTCACACATCCATTAGGATGGCACAGTCTCTCTTGTCATGTGATTTCCTTTCTCTCTATCATGAGATGTATTACTTCCTGTCAAAGATAATTACTTCTCTGAGGAGTATTCAAACTTCATTTTCATCATTTATTCTACCAACAGTTTTATTTTCAATCGTTAAATTAATATAGAGAAGCATTCTTAACTAAATTGCATCAGGCTAAATCGCTGGAATAATTAATGCTTTTTGCAAAATGACCAGGTTGCTGCGATCATGCACTAGATATACGCCTAGCAGACACTTCTCTGAGTGGACATGCACACCCGCTCACCCTAAGTAAGCTGAATGCTTACCAAGAATCATTTGGATTTGCTTCTAAATGTCCATTCCAGTCCCTCGTGCCTTCCATGGTAAATAATTTCCCAAGTTAACTGTCATCATTTCCTGCTTCTTCCGTCTGCATGGCTTTTCTTTCTTCCAAAAATGATGTCTGTTTCTCCTTCTCTTGAATTCAGGCTGCCCTGGAACTCATTTGACCAATAAGTTGTAGTGTTCATTATATTATGATAAATCTGGTTTAAGCTTTAAGTGGAGTGACAGCTTTTCTTTGGATAGGTTCCAAGTAAGGTTTTAGATTACTTTAAAGCCATTAGGGTGTGAGACATCTCAAGGGAGTCTGGTAGAGAGGTCATTTGGACAGAGATACTTAGTTACCCCAGATATCTGATCTAATCCCAGCTGAGGCATTGCACTTGTTCAGGCCCAGAAGATACTGTGTGGGATAGAAGAACCACTTTGATGATCCCGTTCAGATCAGAAAACATAGAGAGAATCAAGTTGCCTTTTAAGTCCCTAAATTGTTTTACGTAGCAATGTAAAGCTAAAGCACTTGCAACGGTTCGGTTTAGTCAGATATGAAGTATTATATAAATCCTTTATGTTTGAGTATGAGAAAATAGAAACATGAGAGAATAAATGAAATTATGAAAGTCATAAGAAGCCTCGTAAAGAATTTTTTATAGGTTTTAAAATGGAAGTATTACTAGTAAGATGTATGGTTGAGAGAGAATATATAAAAACTTAGGCATATTCTACATTCACATTATTTTATCTATATTATATTTATATATGTATTATTTTATATATTTTATATATATTATATATTATTTTATATATATTATATATATATTATGTTTAGACATATTGGTATGTCTAAACATAATGACAACTCTGGTATTGTAAATGCCTTGTGATCTGTAGCATATTTCTAAACAGTAATCTTAGCTCTGAGTGTTACCGCATGATTTTTATTGTTATATATTACTGCAGGACGTTAGAAGGCAAAGTCACATTAATTTGAGAGTCATTGATTATCTATGAAATAATTGTGTCCCAAACACAGAAGTGTGATTATCTCCTTCTCTACCTGAGAGGCATTTTCTGCCAGTTATTGAGTTTAGTCATCTCAGAAAGTGCTAAGGAAATGAGATTATATTACTTGTCAACATTTTATTTTCCATAATGCAGACATTTTATTTTCTATTTTGAGAACAGTACCTCCAAGTATGTGACAAAGACACCAAATCCTCCATTTATTTGCCTACATCATCCGTCTCCTACAGACTTGAGGCCATGGGATTGGTTTGGTCCAGGGACTTAAAATGTGAGTGGGAATAAAGTAATTCATTTCTCTGCCAAATAATTAGAAAGTCACCTGTGATTATCCAGGTCCTTATTCCTCTGAAGTAGTCATTGCAATGAGGTTTGAAATATATAACTATAACTATAGAACTATAGAACTGTAGACTCTAGATCATGTGGATCCTTAACAAGAAGGAACAGTGCCTTCTGTTTGCTCACTTCAAATGTGTGAAACAAGCAACTCTCCAACCTCTGACGAATTTAATATCGAGGAACTATTGTGCATCATAACCTAGTCTACCCTACTAATACAACACATCATAATAGCAAAGATAGTTCATTTATTCATACGCGCATACATGCATGCATCTGATATGCAATCAGCATCCATTACTATAAAGTGTTTGTTCAAGGTTGTAGAGTTTGGCTGAAGCAAATAGACACAGCCAGTGCTTACAGGAAACGAGACAAGGATTGCTTGACAAGTACCTAGGACATGTTCCAACTCTATTTTGCTCTGGTCATAAATATGACTAGTGATTGGTAGCTACCAGATGCTTGGGAGAGTGGTGGTTAGTCGAGGTTAAGAAGAGGAGTGAGGGCTAAGGTAGATTGGTCAATGCTTACTTATGCTATGCTGTTGTTACCCAGTAGTGCAATTATTCTGAAGCATTCAATGGATGAAATTTGGTGCAGGGGTGCCAAAAAAAAAAAAAGATCCTCACTACCTACCTACCATCATATTCATAAAAGTAAGTTTTGATAATTTTAAGTCACTGCTATATGTGGTTGTTACTGTAACAAAAACTATTTAATTCTGAGAGACACAGTACCTTAAACATAGAGAATATCTCATGCCAAATGACCTAGAGATTAGAGCGGTCATCATACATCCTTGCTTCAAGTTCTCTGATAAAATGGCAGCCGAGACACGGTTAAACAGGAGACAGTGTGAAAGGCTCTTACTGCTGTGTTGAAGGGTTTTCTATTTTGTTTTCTAAGCACACACACAAAATAATTTGGAGGTCGAGATAGCTCAGGTGTAACACCTGCCTACTTCTTTCTATTCATGTCTGTCTGATCCTGTGCTAAGGAGAGCCCTTTTTACAAAAGGCCACAGATAAAGATTTTAAATTTTCAGTTGTCCTATTGAAACGATTATTAGGCATGTTGATGACATCACACGGACAACTTTTTGTTTCGTACTGTCCAAAAGGGGCTCTTATCAAAGCCTTGAATCTACCACCTGTCATCGCACCGTGCCTTGTTTGGAGGATGTTAATATCTACTAAAAAGTAAGAGTGAAAACCTTCCCTCTTTTAAGATTTGCTTGAGAGATGGAGTAACACGTCGATTATCTGTGGCAGCGGGGAAATGAAACTGTCACATCAATTACAAAAGCTGCTAAGGTGCCGGCAGGAAAAGCATTGATTCCCAGTGAGCTCAGATCTGTAATTTCAGATACCTTTGTCATCTCACTGAATGGGAAAACTTTGAAAAGAAATTCACTTCTTCCATTCACAACAACACCCATCATTGGAGTCTTTGAAAGGAGCTGATAAGATGGGGATTTATTTTTGGGATGCTCTCGGTTGTTGTTAATTTTTCATCTCTAATTTAATTTTCATTTCTCCTGTCTGAGATATCAACCCATCGGGTCACCGGATTCTCAGCAGGACTCACCGTGAGCATCATAGCCCTTCTCAAGTTGATTCAGTACGCACCTGCAAGGGAGTCATTCAGAAGTGTGCGCTCACATTGGCGCCTCCACAGAGAAGTCCGCATTTCTACTAATAGCTTAAGTTCTGTCCATATTTTGTTCTACCCTCCAGACAATTGTGATGATCTGGTTTCTTTATGAAGTAGATGATCATTTTTTTTTTAAACCTTGAGGAAAATTTGGTCTCTACAGACCAGGCAGAACTTCCCGGTTAGGGACTCAGGAAGATACTAAAAAAAAAGACATGAGAGGTAGACAAAGTTAAAAAATAAAAAGGAGATATAGAAGAGCAAAAGCTGATGGTCTTTATTTACTATCTCCACGTGCTCTGCATGTTATAGCTACCTGCTAACGACAAACTCCTCGTCCAAGTTCAACAACCAGTGGCCGGGATCCCTGTGTCACGAGACCACGCTCAGGAGTTGCACGTATGTTATTTAGTGATTTCACAGAAATAATTACACACTCGACATGCTTTACATTTCTTCTGTCCTTTTCCAAACTGACAGGAAGACAATGATTCTGAACCTCCCTTTAAGTGTGTGCCTGGCTCTGTCACGGACCCTGGGTAGTGGGTGGTAGGCAGATGTAATGAGCCTATCTTCCGTGAAAATCCCCAGTGTACTCCGCACACTCTTCTGTCTGAGATGATCACACAGTCATGCGTTCAGATGACATTACTACATGTCAAGACGGAAGGAACTCACCGTGCTGCTTCAGTTTAACTAACCAACAGCCATGTGAAGGATTCAGATATTTCTGAGGGGCCTCTTAAGGGTTGTACGTTTTTATTTCTAATTGAATTTTCATTTTTCTTTTTATTGTTGCCTAGGCCATTGAGATTTGGTAGCTATTTCTTCAAGTGGGAGACCATTTCTCATTCTGATAATGTGGGGTATTTATGGAATTCAGAAAACATTGCCTAATAGGGCCAAGAATGAGACATAGCAGGATCCCAGAAATTCGAGGTTTCTGAATTACTCCTCTGATAAACTCTAGTTTGACACTGTTAAATTTGTATTTTAAATAACTCTTCAGAGAACCATGGTTATCTTGTTTTCTAAGTTTGGTTAGAATAGTAACACAGCCATGATAGATTTTATCACACAATAGCATTACATAAACGCAGCAAGGAAAATACTTTGGAACAAGTGGAACAATACCTTCGAACACTGTAAAGGACTGTGACTCTTCCCGTTTGTATTAAAACATACTTTTCCCATTGATTCAAGTAAGGTGGTGAAATCAGTTCAATAAAATGGTGATTTTTTTTTGCACCTCTGAATGCAGAGACATTGGGATGCAAAGGTTGGCAGTGTCTCCATTCCTCAGTTTCCAGAGACCTCATGCATGCATCCCCAGTACCTGTTTATAACCTCTGACAATCTTCAGCCGTTTGTGTACAAGTCGGACATCTCAGAGCTTGACAGATGCCGTACAGAAGTGCGGTTATGACATGCTGACAGTTGTGAACCAGCAGCCTTGTTTTATGGTAGTAGTCTTTGAAAAAGAGAAAAACAACTTTCACCTTATGCTATATTGGGTCACAAAGAAATGCCATTAAGCTGAATAGATATTACTTTTTGACCTTTTTTCTTTCTTTCTTTTTTTTTTTTTTTTGGCTTCTGTAACATATAATTACAGTTTTTAACATTTCTTCCTTAAAAGCCCAGTTTTATGCAGAGACAAAGGGTTATTGATTTATTTGTAGAAAAAAAAATGCAGTTTTTAACATCTCATTTCACCATTTCGTGTCTGGTATGCCAGAAGGACATTTTTAAAAAGCCATTAGTTGCTTCCTTTAACCTTAAAATCCTGAGTATGTCTATGCGCCAGCAAAGTGAATCGCTCTTAGAGAATGGGGTGGAGAGTTTCTGCATTTGAGTCAGCACACCGAGAAAGCCTATCCACCGTGCCTCATGGATCCTTGAGGCTCATGTGCTTGTCAACAACTTCTGTTTGATGGAAACGTACATGCTCCTAGGAAGCTGGAACCTGGATTTTCTGAATTTGTGTGACCTTGAAAAGGTCATACATGATAGGAACTTTCAGATGGTACTATTCTCAAGAAAATATTTTTTCTTAATATCATCTCATCCTCCATACAAACTTAACCCAAAATTTAGCCTACCATAGAATATTCTGAACTAGAAAACTTTACAAGAAAGCAGGTACTGTCCCTATTCAAGTAAAAATGGTGAAGAGAAGTTGTATAGTACATTGTGTGCCTAAGTTGCCTGTCTATAAACAGAGATGGCAGTACCTATGCCTCAATAACTTACCTAGTTATAGATACAGAAAACTCTATTTTTGTTCACTAAAATTTGCTATCTTCAATTTCTGTATTGAGCAGGAGAACAATAGCTAATTTCAAAATAGTCTTCTGCCAGCTACTCATTACTAATACTAACTTACCCACACTACAGCTACTCTTTGATTCTGCAAAGAATAATTCTCTAATCTCAGAATTTTTGTAATATTATTTCCAAAGCTATACTACGTTAGAAGTACAGAAACCTGCACTGACAAATTTACCCTTTGGAAAGTTTTAATATCACAGAAATAAAATGCAATTATTTTCCCAAAAGTACATTTTTGGACATAAAAATCTAGCGAAGTCTGCCTTAAAAGATTCATTTTATTTACAATAAAGTTATTTGTTTTTCTCACATTTCTGTATACCTAGTCCCTAAAATATAATAGATGCTTAATAACTTTTATTTATTCATTACTTCTTTTTATTTTATTTATATATTCATAGATTCATAGATTTATTGCAGTACTGGGGATCAAAACTAGAGGGTTCTTTTTTCCCCTTTTTTATGCTAAGCAAGTGCTCCAACACTAAGCTACGTCCACAGTCCCCAATAACTCTTGTTAAATGAAACAAAGTATCTTTCCAGAGTAACTTCGTCTACTACTGATCTGAAAGAAGAAAAGGAGAAAGTTGGAATGTTGGGTCACATAAGAAAGCTGAAGAATGACAATGAGAAGATCATAGTAGAACATGTGGGAGATGCCCCCAAATGACCCTAAATCCCAGTTTCCTCTCTCCCATTTGACTTTGAGATGTCTTCCAAGGAAGGGGCTGGCGGGGAGGGGGCGCTAGTCTCTATTCTAGTGTCTTTAAATTGTTGTCACAGTGAAATGAAGTGACGCAGAAGGGAAAGGTAGACTTTTTTTTCAGACTTTACTGGTTTTTAACAGCGACTTTTATTTGAGAGTAGACCAGTTTGCTAGTTACTGTGATGCCATTTCTTTTCTGTGGTTGAAAGATGAATTAATTTGAACTTTATAACATTCTTTTTCCATTTGCTCCTTTTGTGTATTAAATCTCTTAATCTAACACCACAAGATAACCAGTCCCAAGGAGGGGATGACTAGAAGGATCTGAGCTTGGAGATCAGAGACTGGCCTCCAGATCTCTGAGGAAGGTGAAGACCGACTTTACCTCTGGAGAACTGTTAGATCCTGGGAAAATGATTTGGTTCTACAAAGTCTACATTCTATTATCTGTGAAAAGAAAATAATAATGGTCTCATAGAACTAAATGACCTATAAAAATAATTGTTCTAAGCACAGGAAGAATAAATAATAGCCCACAGGCTTCACAGTAAACAAGATTCTCAGACCTTCCATTGCAAAGACATTCTCGAGTCATCGCAAATGTTAATGAGTGAAAATGAGCTCCAACACTCTGTGAGTTGCGATAAATCCTACCTGAGTCTGATTTGCATAAATACACAAGCATGGACAGGGTAAAATAGTGAATGTTTCAGGAATTAAGCTTCATCAACTCACAGCAGTTGCTCATCAAGAGGTCTATAGATGACCAAGAATATCTTGACTAGCAGTGAAGCCATTACTGTTTCATATGAATGATAATCTGAAGAAGCAAAGGTAGCAGAATAGAATGCTGAACCATCAAAGAGGTCATTCTTATTTACATTCGAATAACATAATATAGCTTATTGATTGGCAAGATATATAAAAAAAGATAGAGCATTGAAACCAAATGGCTGAGTGTAGACATTTTAAGAACCATATCTTCTATCTAACTAACCCCAATTCATAAAAAAGCAAATTATTTTTCTCTTTTGCCTCTATTTTGTCTAAAAGAGTAATTTTATTCTTTAGATGAGAGTTGTATCTTTGCTTTTTCTTATTACCAATCTTCTAAAATTTTGGCTTTATTTTAGTCTTTAAAAAGTGTGCTATTTAAAAGGTAGGCTCTTTATATAAGGTGTCTTGTTCAAGTTTTGTACTTGAAGTAATGCCCAATTACTATCTAAAGACCAACAAAAGTAGAGAAATAATGAAACTTGTAGATAATCCTTAACAACCATGTGACTTCAGTGGAACTGTTTAAATAATTATTTGACCAGTATCTATCTCATTGTTCACTTGGAGAACTGTAATCTCCTTTTTATTGTTTTACATATTTGTTTTCATAACAAATGTCAGAACTTCTTACCTGGGTTAGAGACTCTCAGATTGAAAATTCCAAATTTCTAGTTTCTCATATTTCAACCTCAGATCTTAATTTGATGAAATTAGTATTTCATCAAAAAACCTATATATTTTGTGAACAGGAATTATTTCACATACTTAGAGATGGGTGTGCATATATATCCCATTATAGACAACAGTATAAAAAGAGTTTTGGTGCAACCACTTGCAGACATTCCTCTGGGAAGATTCACAGAAAATAAAATGTGCAAATAATGTTGGAGGAAGGAGGAGTCAAAACAGAAAGACCAATCTGCTGAACAGATTTATAATGACGACAAAGAAACATGAAGAACTGACACAATTACCAACCATGACCCATCCCAAATCAGCCAATCCCCAGTCACATAATACAAAATCAAGGGGAGAGCTGAAATGTCTGAGAAAGAACTCAGAGTCTTATTTTATATTAAAAAATAATGATAATATAAAGACTCAAACAAAGGAATGCACATGTTTATCTATACCAATTATGTAGTAAAAAAAAAATTTCTGCATGGGGGTTTATAGCTTTCAGTCTTCTCTTTCCTATGTCTAGTGTTTTTTATGCCATTGGATGTTGCATTTTCATTTTCTATTTGTCACCTATGAATAAAACACTTTAAAACGTATGACTTGAGGAAATTGACAGAAAGGGAAAAGCCAAAGAAGGACAACATCGGAAATGAGGGAAGTGACTGATAAGCGCTGTGCACGAATTTTGTCCCCTCCTGTAAGGGGGATTTGTCTCCCCTTTGGTTTCCTAAATTACGTTTGATCAAGCAAGCGAAAGTGTAATGCAGATGGGCACAGAATATATTTGAAGATGTTATATTATGAATACCAAGGGGAAAAAGATCAAGGTGAGTAGGGTTTCTTAATCACTCAAAGAGATGATAATTATATTTTGGAAGCTATGTCCACACAATTCGTAGAACAACTGAGGCAAGAACCAGCTCTCTGGAGGTGGTAATGAGAAGTGGTCCATGTTGAAACTACATGTTAAAATGTGAACAGATATTAAAGGGGTGGTGCCACGAACATTGGTCCAGGGATGTTATAAAAATCAAAGAGCTTATCATCAGATATGAGCTAGCCAACAGGATCTGATTAAAAAAAAATAAAACAAACAAAAAACCAAAACAACCAACACAAAGCAACCCATGGGTTCTAAGAGGCTAGACTGGCTAGCTTTTACGTAAACCACCCCTAACACCCTCCAAGGGACACATTCTGGACATCATTGCTCTATTACATATCCATGCTTCTAAGACAGCTAATTGTAACAGGTAGCTTATGAGAAAGCCTCCACCCAGTGCAGGAAAGAGACCCCAAAACACCCTGTCGAGAAGGCGTTAACTGAAAGTAACTACAGCCACGTTTTGGTAGCCATGAGGGCAAAGAGGGCTTAGTGTAATTAGCAATCCAGCAAGGCTGGAGGGTATCTAATGCCTGCCAACTAACAGGAAACAGATAACCAAGGTCAATAACTAACAAAACTCAAGTCAGAGATGGACAGAGGTGGGCTTTTGCCACCCCAAACTGGGTGGCTAGCACATGAACAGAACAGGATCCCCTCCCTGGTTGGGCCAGGGAGGCATGCATTGAGTCTACAGACCCTTGGTCGAAGTAGCCCAGAGAACTAGCCAATCTTACAATCGTTGCTACAGTCTTCGTCCAGATTTTGCCATAGCCTTATAAAAATTCCCACACAATGAAGTTCAGTAATTTCTCTCAGTTTTCCATATTCTTTTACTAAAGTTTACATTTTATTTGGCTTACTTCCATGAGTGTCCGTGTCTGTAAATTTTAATGGCGTATGACAGCGAACTAAGATTTGGTGTCCCAATTTGATCTTTGGTGACCATGAAATGAGCTTGTGGCCCTCTAGATCTTTAGATGAAGCTCAGTTTCTCTGAGCATAGTCCTGTAGCACTCAAAACTTTGGTATCACATCGCTAGGAAACAGACAGAAGAAGGTGATCTAAAAAGCAAAAGGAAACACTTGTATTCATTAACCAAACAGACAAATAAAACAGAAAAATTTAAAAAAAAGAAAATGAAAGTAGAAATCTTAACCCCTAATAGGTAAAGAATTATATGGCATTTAGTGACTCAGCAAATAACTGGGTATAATCCCAGCACTTGGGAGGCAGAGGTAGATGGTTCTCTGAGTTCAAGGCCAGCCTGTTCTACAAAGTGAGTTCCAGGGCAGCCAAGGCTACACAGAGAGAGAAACCCTGTCTCAAAAGCAAACAAACAATAAAACACACAAAATAATAATAGCAAAAGACTCAGCAAATATACTCCTGTTCATTTTCTAAAACCTGTATTTAAATGTTTGTGGTAATTTTATTTATAGAGGCCAAATTTGAAATTATGTTGGAAAAATGTCTTTTACCCCCCAAAAAATGTTCTACTTAGAATGCAATCTGTAGAGGGGAGTATACTTCAAAACCTCCTCCATTCTCCTCTCTTGTTACCTTTGCTCCAGGACAGAAGAGCCTCTTCCAGGCTGTATGTTCCCTGTATCTACAAGGCATCTGTGTCAGTAGACCCAGCGGCTTCCTGCAACCATGGTTCACCAAGCCCATCCCAGCATTAGACCTAGAATTAAGTATAATCTATAGGTAAAGTCCCATGAGAGATTCACAACAACTACTAAAAGCATTATTATAAAGATGTAATAAGAGTGATGTGGATACAACCCCTGTTAAAGAATCAGTACAAACAATACTTTCTGAGTTCTATTTGTGGGTAACCAACATGGGGGGAAGTAGAAACATGAAGGAGAGAATAGATGTGTAGCTGCTGTGTACTGTCCTTGCAAATAGAAGTAAATGCTTCCTGTCTCTTCTCTTTCCTGTTGAGACAGAATCTTGCTGTGTAGTTACATCGCTAGTAGTGCAGGATGACCCTGGGATGGAGATCTTCCAGGCTAGCCCTAGGGTAGGGATCTTCCAGGCTGGCCCTGGGGTGGGGATCTTCCTGTCTCAGTATCTCCAGTGTTGAGTAACAGGAGTGTATCATCACTCCCAGCTTCCTACCCCTTCTTGTGTTCTTCTCTGTCTTGATCTGATAGCACTGTGTATGTGTGTGCCAAAGGGGAGTGTGCCTCCCAAGATGACCCCTCTGAGTGTGGTCTGGCTAAGCCCTTGCCATAGAGTCTTTCAAAGGAAATTTTACTTCATGTTAAAATTTTTAAAAGTATAGCTATGACTTGTTCATTGGAATCTGAACCTCTTACAGTTAAATCTCTACTATTTGACACTGGTGGGTAAGCTTTGCTAAACTGAGTGGGCCCCAAAAATAGGCTTTAAAAACCTATCCATAGCTGGGAGGTGGTGGTGCCTGCTTTTAATCCCTTGGGAGGCAGAGGCAGGTGAATCTCTGTGAGTTTGAGGCCAGCTTGGTCTACAGAGTGAGTTCCAGGGCAGTCAGAGTTGCAACAGAGAAACCCCGTCTTGAAAAACAGAAATAAAAACAAAAACAAAAAGCAAACAAACATACAGCAACAACAAACCCTGTCCATAGAATTAAAGATTGGTATGGTTGAGACTGTTTTCAGACATGCTAAATATGTACATAGGTCTTCAGTGATTAATTCAAATCCATTCTGAGTTACATTAGCTAATTTCAGTTCAAATAAAAGTTTTTTTTTTTTTTTTTTACTTTTATTTGCTTGCAGAATTGCATCAACATTGAAAAATAAGTGATTAAGGGAACAAAACACAGGACTTGGTAAGAAATGAAAATACCCGTAACCTAAAGTTGTAAGGATGAATGAATTGAGTAATTACTTTTCATTACTACATGAATCTTAGAATTCTCAAGATGCCAAACATTTTCCAGTCTATAACTTTTGTCATTGTGCAAAACTGCAGCTCTCATCTTAAAGGAAATAAGAGATAATTTATTGGGGAGCCATTGGAGTGACCATCCCTGGGAACAAATATTTAGGCTATCTCAAATTCCATGTTCTAATTTGAAAGCAGTTTCATGAAGTCTTTTACAGTTCTACAGAACAAAAATAAAAGTCATTAATTAAGACAAATTTAAAATATGTTAGTGGGTACACTATAGAGGATGGTACTGTATGAGGGAGAAGCTTTTCTATGGGTCCAAGATGCCACCAGAGCTTTTAGGGTGGTGGAAGGGAGTGATCTTCTGCGTTAATAGATTCTAAAAGGTTTTTATCTATTAGCGATAAGTTCCAACACAGAGGTGGGCAAGGAATGGCTGCTCAAGGTAATGCAATTAGTTTCTGGAATCCAACATTCCAATCTCTCTGATTGCAGTTCTGATCAGCCAAGCAGCCTGTGCAAACACGGCTTCTTTCCAGGAAATCGAGGTTCATAGGTTTTAGCTTGAATGAGACTCAAATGTCTCCTCCAAAAATAGTCCATGGTCCTTGTCATGGTGCAGGGGAGGATAAAGAAGTTAATAGTCTGCACACATAATAAAGGTTTGATTGTCCACAGGTACTGCCAAGTCACCTTGAATGGTATGCTAGATCTGATTAATGTAGCACATTAGTCTCCCGCCATCTATGACTATGACTGTGCCAGATTCCATTGGAATTTGGTCAGTTTTTTCAAACACTCTATTCAGTTCTTTGTGCAAGGCCTCAGGGAGATAACACAAGGCCCACTTGTAGTTTGGTTTCTTCCCTTCCTGCACTGGCCTCATCTTGATCCTCAGCCCTTCTTCATGTGTGCTTCCTCAAGAGGGCTCTCACCCACCTCTACAGAGCACGCCACAATTACAGCACATACCAAGAGAAACCCAAATCTGTTGGAAACATTTGTCCTCAGGTTTGGAACACTAGTCATTTCAGTTTTTGTAAACGTTTCCCCTGGTGTCCCAGAAAGACTGCTCCACTAGTACTCCTTCCATGGTTATTATCTTCCTCCTCCTGTCACTTGGGATACTGAAGAGATCGGAAGGCCTGAATTCTTTATGATGGGTAACTTGTTTGATAGTTGTGCTTCTTAAGGTGCTCTCAGCTTATGTTGCTACTTTAGCCTAGTTACTCACAGTAGTGTAATGTGGCTTAGGCATGGGAAGGAACCTGGCTTCTGAGATAGAAGTAACATCAAATAAGATGATTTAATTACCCTAATTCGGGTTCTTTTTCACCTCTGCTAGTTAATTCAAAATTGGGGTGGTGGTGGTGGTGGTGGGCTGAGTCAATTTCAGGCAAGCAAAAAATGATCCCATGCCCAACACAGAAGGAGACAACATTTCTAACGTCTCCGTCAGAATGCAATTGAGTTTTGCACGTCTTCCTATGATTCTGAATTCTAGTTTTCCCCTCAATAAGGAAATAGGATGACTGGTTATGCCAAGGCCTCCTTTGTTTTCATTCAGAATAACCTGTCTCTAATAATGCACTTGAAATAGCTGACCAGAAGGACAAGACTGGCTTAGAGTGTTGAGTCTTTTAACTTTGTTAGTGGGGTTAGGGTCAGAGCCCAGGACCTGGCTGTGCTAACAAGCTAGGATCGCCAGCTCTCCTTAAAAGTCAACTAAAGACACAAAGTTGTAATAACAAGTAGGAGATGTGGCTGGTCACGTTGGGGAAAAGAACACAGAAGTTCAGCGATTCCCCACACTTCTGAATCCAGGGGCCGATATGAGGTTCAGCTTTAAGTATATGGCAAAAAGTGTGCGCAGCCGCGTAGTCCTGGTCAAGGTGAGGTCCTGTCCCTCACGCCTCGTTGCCTGGGTTTCTTCTACTAGGTGGTCTGAGAAGTTGTTTTAGCCATGTGATAGCTCTTCCTCTGACAAATTTCTTCTCTCACTAGCATCAGGCTCCAGATTTTTCATTCTCCAGGCATGAGATTCCTGGGAAATACCAAAGTCCTAGGGTCCATTGTTTCAATAGTCTGATAGCCAAAGCGAGGGTCTCGAGTGCCTCTTCAGAGTGTCAGTGCTCCTGCTAGGACAGATACAACTGCAGACATTCGAAAGCAGTAGAGGATAGTTTCTTCTGATTTTAACTAAGCACCTACAATGCCGGTTATCTTCATTGGTGGAAAATGACCAACCAACCAATCAACCAAAACCGAGGCTTAAAAGAAATTTTTTAGATTTGTTGTGTTTCTGTGTTTTGTCTACACGTATGTATTTGCACAATGTGCATACCTGATACCCTCACAAGTCAGAAAAGGGCATCAGATCTGGAACTGGAGTCACAGATGGTTGTGAGCCACCACGTGGGTGCCAGCATTTGAACCCTAGGTCCTCCGCAAGAGCGTCAAGTAGGAAGTAGCAAGTAACCAGAAACTTTTTCTTAATGAGATGTTAGGTGAATGAGCGATATTTGACTTTGACTCACCTCTAGAATCATGAAGGCAGTTGACTGAAGCCAAAATATAAACATGAGCCACAGCCAGAAAAACAGGTTTATAGTCCCCGTGTACGAACACCATTAAGCACTTTTAAATAAACCCCGCGATGGCAATGGTATTCTGAATTTCAGGATAGTATTCCGGACTGTAGCCAAGAGATGTTGATTTGCATATGCAGGACCAGGTACTACAAATTCATGTAGAGATGTTTTCCATCTTGTCCGTGAGTAGTAACAAGTTAGTCACATACAACTATTGACGGCTTGGATGCTGAATGGAATGTACTTGAAGGGAAGGAGATGCAGAGAGGTGCTGTAAGCTTTCTGCTGCACCTTCCCAGACAGCGTGCTTCTGACTTCAATGACACTCACTGACCAGAAAGGGCACTGAGAACAGACTAATCACTCTATTAAGTTGCCCATCAATCATTTATTATGCATTTTTAATTCATTGTCTAATCATTGACTTCATTCAGTGTTCATAAATGTCATTTTTATAGTTCTTTAATTGTGCTTATCCATAATTCATCTGTATCAACAGAATCCTATAAAAAAGTATTTTTCATCAACAAGGTCTAAGTGGTTACATGGTTTTCACAGAAAAGTCAAAGAGTGTATATAGCTTTATGTGATTGTTGTTGTTCACCTTGTAAGTAATTTTAAATTTTCTAAATTAAGATAATAATTTCACACGTGAGTATCATTCATTTACATCAACTCCCACATATGTGAGGAGAAAGACAACAGATCCAAAGCATGGCCACATTAATTAAAGCAAGTAATTAGTGAAAGCATGACTTTTTTTTATTTGTGCACATGGGTTGTCTCTCCCTAAAGGTGGTGTTCGAGATCAGCCTTGAACTTGGCGAAAATAAGGTTTTTATGGTTCAGGAGTTGGTTTCCAAATGGTGGACTCGTCAGGTAAATAGGTGGGGTCTTGGAAGCAGAATGTAAGAAGTTGGTCATAACCTCCGGAAACAGAGACATGGTTGCAGGGTGGTCCTAAGAAGGTAGTCATAGCAAGGTGGTCAGAATAATGGAACAACGGTATAATTACCATTTCCTGGAACAGGCAGGATAGAGCCATCTGTAGTTAAGGTTACAGATGGATATAGTCTGATTCTTGAGAAACGGATTGAATCATACACAGGAATGATTCTATAAGACGATTTTAACCCTAAGATGGAGGCAGGCTGATTCATCATAACCTATTGAGTTTATTGAGCATTGCTTGAAGGTACATATGTTTAGAGCTGACCAGTTAGGACTGAATAATCTATCAGGGGTCTCCAACCTGTAGAAAACAGACCCTTCCTCGGCATCCTTTCTGTGCCTATAGCTCTTCATCTAAGGTTGGGGCCTTGTAAAATTTCCCACACCCACACTGGAATGCCAACTGGTGTGATCATTATGCAGGGTTTTTTTTAGACAACCATATCTGACCAGTGTCTTTTAAAATCATTTGAAATTATGTTTTTCTGTGAAATTAAGTTACTGAGTTATATAATTAGGCTAATTTAATTTAGTTTTTTACATTTTTAACTTACTTTCAATTTTCACTTTATTTTCTGTTTTGATTTAATGTTTTAAAATATGAAGCATATGGTAGAAAAATTTCCTGAAAAATTCTTTCCTTGTTTTTTTTTTTTTTACACATCATTAATCAGCTTGAACTGATTTCAAGAGAATTGGAAAAGAAATTGCTGCTGCCAAGGTTCTATAATGAAAAGGTTTCCAGAGGTGAAATAACTGTATTTAGGTAGAAAAGAAGAGAGTCAGAAGTGGGAAGAGAAGACGAAGTACGTGATGAAGGAGAAAAGGAGGAGGAGGAGGAGGAGGAGGAGGAAGAAGATGAAGAAGGTATACAGACATCTCTTGCTGGAGTATGCAGGAGGGAGGCTTCTCAGTCTACAGACGTGCAGTAAACCACTAGAGTGCTGTTGATACACATGACAGTAGACAACGCTGGAAAGAGAAGGAGCTGGCATGGAGATTGCAGGACATCACTGGGGAAAGCATCAGATAGCTAATGTTCTCCTAGATGTCTTTAGATCGCTCTAAGAGCTGAATCGACTCACCACACATCTTGAAGAATAAATCTACCCCATAACAGCTGGGACGCCAGTCCTTCTATCCTTGTAAACAAACTTTAGGCTTAGTTCAGGCTCAATAGTGCACGAGTAAGTGGCCTTATTCAGAATCAACTAAAAGAAGACCAAGTCTTTAAACACGACATCTATAACTTCTGCATAATTTCACTCATGCATGTTTTTTTTTCTTTTTTACATATGGGCATGATATTGCTTCAGAAAAAAAATGACTTTGTTTTACTTGATGAACAGTGGTATGATACGTCTGCACTGTGTCTGAGAGCAAGAATAGGATCTGTCAATGAGACTGCTTATTGGGAACCCTCTCTCCATTTAAACACTGCCAAGAAACGCTTCGGAAGAATGTCTCCACCCGTGTGCTCATCGGGTTAGCGGGGTCAGCATGGAGAGACATTAAAATAAGTCAGCCCCGTTGCAAAATGTAAAATGAGAAAGTCCTTCAAAAACACTCCAGCTACTGCAAAACATTAGATGAAAGATGGGACACAGAAGAGCTGTCCTTCCTCAGAATGAAATGACAAAGGGAAGCAATGTGGGGACAAAGGAATACCATATATGGTCCCATATGGGAGAAAGAAGTTCTAAATGCTGTAACTGTGACATCACCAGATAAGGCAGTGTTTGTGTTCTGTTAACTACCAAGTCCCGGATGAGAGGATTACAGAAGTCTTGTATATTGCGGTTATTCACTAAAATGAACAGTATTGTGCCTTGCTCAGACATAAGAGATCAGAATGGTCAGACTTAGATTTGCTCATCTTCTAGATTTTTCCAACGGTAAGACACAAGTATATTCTACTCTTTCTGAACCCATGCCCTTTGCCTCAAAATGTTCCTAGTTTTGAGGAAAGACCAGCATTTTGCCAGAAGGATTTGAATAACTCTACTTATCCATGCATTATTGAACCTGAACTAAGCCTAAAGTTTGCTTCCAAGGATAAAGGATTGGAGCCCTGAGCTGTTAAGGGGTGAATTTAATCTCCAAGATGCTCCTAAAATGATCTAAAGGCTTTAGAGAAAAATTCTAACTCGTATCTGATTTTTTTTCCCCCAGTGATGTCCTTCACACTTATATGGAAGGACAGTTATCTGAGGTGAACGGAGCCAGACACATTTCATCAATGCATAGTTACATAGTACTTTTGACAACCTTGTTTCATTGGTGTAGACCTGCAGGAAGGACAGAAATTAAGCAAATGAACAGAATGATCCTTAATTTTTAAAATCCCAGATAAAATGAAAACAAATTCCTACCCAGGAAAGGAATATGATTCTCTGTCTTCTTGCTCCAACCCCCAACCATCACCGAGTAACAGATGGTTAGTAGTTGCCAGCACAGACTGAAAGTCAGCAGCAGACTCTTTTGTATTTAATGGACACCTACTACTCCCTCCTCCTCTTTTCCAGACATGGTTCTAGTACTTTCAGGGGGAGATGTAGTCCTGTGTAGATGGATACACTGTGAAGTGCTGCTGTCAGACTGCATTTAGAAACAGGATCTGCCAATCTTGTTTGTGATTTTCTGCTTACAGAGAATCTGCCAAGACTTGCTCTCACTCTATTAATGACAAATTCTAACAGGTGTTATTTTCCTGTCAAACTCTTCATTCCTTTTGTGACTGGGAGGCAATTTTGAAGACTTACCATTTGGCTTTCCCTTCTCCCTACCACAGGTATCACTCCTTCTCCATGGCATTCAAATGTTTGTTGTGAAGTGGGTGTCATGACCCTGAATGTCTGTGCTGTATCTCTATCACCGCACCTCCTGTAGACCCTGAGGAGTTTCTCAGCTTTCCATTTCAATTTGTACCTCATGCAATAAGAGACATCTTTCTAGCAGTGGCTAAATCTTTCTAAAAAACCTCAATGTCTTTAGTTTTTCAGTTTTAAGCTTCTTCTAATCTAGGCCAGTGACTGTATTTATGGGAATCACAGACTCCAAAGCTTTTGGGAATAAAATTATATTGTGCATACGTACTTCCATAAGGTTACTGGAAGTATCTACCATAGACGATTGTAGATAGATGTTGCAGATCTAGCATGAGGTTTTCCTCATCTGGAGGAATTTCTCATGGTAAGAAGCCTCACATCTGAACGATTCCTCGTGATTTAGCTTCTCAAAGGCTTTACTTATTTTTATGCATATATTTGAAGAACACACTGACAGTCACTGGAAGGTGTCCTCATAGTGTCCTCTGTGTTTTGACCAGCAGGGGTTTGACTGACATGCTCAGGCCTGTTTTGATCAGAATTTTCTCAACCTCACTTCCTTTTTATGAGTTAATAAATCCTAGCAGCTTAAGGAAATCATCTCCAATGAACCACTAAGGAGACATGACACCACTAAGGTGTCATGTCCTGCAATGTCCTGGTGTGTGTGTGTGTGTGTGTGTGTGTGTGTGTACGCACGCCATGCTCTATGTTCAGTGATAAACGTTTTAAAATAATCTTCGATTACTCTTCCCTCACATACACAGAGGTGTTTGTCTGAACCCATGTTAGATTCTTGTAGCAGTACATCTTAGTCATTGTTTGGGGGTTTAATATGTGTAAGTCTATGTGTGTGCGCATATGACTTTCTTTTATCAGAAACACAGCAAAAGATATTGCTTTGCAGGAGGCTGGACAAGAAGCAGCTCCATTTGTCTTTTGCAAAGGACAGTGACCTCCTCAGAGGATATCATCCCTCTGGCACCTCGCAGCTCTGTCTCTTGTCCCTGCTAGCACTCTGTCATTTCCATTGTAATTATGACTCACACACTGTTTATCTGGACTGTTTTAGTTATATGCAATGAAGCTTTTATATCCCTTTGTTCTGATTTATTTATTTATTTATTCTTGTTTTTTTTCCGTCTCTTTTAAAGTTGAGGATGTTCATCTAAGTTGACACCTGCAATTATGATAATTTCCTGAAATGATATGAATTTCTTAACTGCGTTTAGCGTTTTTCTTCCTGCATTTAAAGTCGCTGCCTCTTGAGACTAAATGAACACAAAGCTTTTAGGTTTTGTTTTGTTTTTTTTCTATCGCTTTCATCATTTTTTTTTTTGTCTTGAGTTTATCTTAAATAGTGCATTTCATATGGGCTTTGAAATACTTTGTATTTATGAGTAAGAAAGATTGAACCGTAAATGCAATCCGTTGTCTTATATCCAGATTTTCAGAATCCCAACAAACACTCTCTTTGAGACAGGAGATGCATAGCAGGAATATTTTGAGATCTCTGGAAATGCATTCATCCATTAAATTGATTTAGTTAAGCTATCAACACTGAATTGAAATTAGGGTTTTAGACAACATGGCAAAGCTAGTTCTAATAGTTAATAATATGACACACAGGTACGATCCCACGACTATATGTAAAGTCACACTTGAACTTACCAGGTTTGTGGTTGTAGCCATCAAAAAGATTCCGAAATAATTTTCCATGATGATTCACTGTCTGAGAGGTGAAAATATTCAAAAGAAGACAGTTTCCTCCTTTGGGGTGTTTCTAGAAACTTCCCTGTACTTCGCTATTAAGATAAGCACCACAGTTATGAATTTTTGCCCAACAATTGCCTAGCAATTCTAAAAATGGCCATTGGACTTTCTTTTCTTTATAATTTTTGTCCTTGAATCATGTAAAAAGCTGAAAATAAAGGAAGAGTTTCTTTCTACCAAAAGGAAGGAAGGAAAGAAGGAAGGAAGGAAGGAAGGAAGGAAGGAAGGAAGGAAGGAAGGAAGGAAGGAAGGAAGGAAGGAAAAACGACTGCTACTCTCTGGGTGTGTGGTATAAATCAACTATAGAAAATTATATTTTCATCATAAACTTTGAGGTTTCAAAGCAAACAACTGGCTCCATTTTCAGGATAAGGAACTAAGTATAAGGATGTTCTTAAAAATAAAGAGCAGTCATGGAAAATTGCTTGTTTGCATGAGGCAGCTCATCTTCCTTGCCCTCACTGGGAAACAGTTTGTGGGCACCATATCTGCTGCTCTGGAGAGAGTGTGGAACGAGATGCTCAGAAGAAGTTTTGTTATTTTGTTTCTTCAAAAAATGCAAAATGGTGTTTGGGCTACGTTTCTGATCCCATCCCAGGAATGGTGGATGATTATAAATTTGATTTGGATGGTTCGTTGCCCATGGCTATAATTCGGTTAAGTGCAGCTGTCCCGCCGCCTGTTGCTTTAGGATTGCATATCGCTTGGAATTCTGGGAATTTTTGCTTAGCGTGTATAAGGGCTGAAGCTCCCAGAGCTGGGGCTAGTTGGCTGGTGCTTTGTTGGTACGTTATTGGTTCATTCATTATTGCTTAGAGGAACATCGGTTGGAGAAAGTGGGTTTGTGGATAGTCTGGCCCCTGCTCTCCAAGCTAAGGACTGCCTAAAAGGGCTGTGAAGATTTCCCCCTTTCTTTTTCTATCAAGGCTACCTACAAGAGCAGTGATGATTTCTTTCTTTCAATCCTTCCTTTGTCTTTCCCTAAATTGAGGGTAAACGACAGTAGTGAACTGCTACAATTGTGATCCAGTTAGTAAATATTTTATTTTTCTCTGCTTTGCTAAATAAATATAATCGGAATTTCAGGCAACCATAGAAAGAATTTGAGAATTAGCTATATTTGAAGGATGCTCAAAATAAAAAGTACCAAGAGTAAAACAAAAGCTCCCACCATTACTTCAAATTTGCTCTCTCCTCAAATTAAGTAATAGGCAAATGACTGATTCAGAAGAGGTCAGGTGGTAAGTGTCTCTGGTAGTAAATTAATTTTTTCATTCTTACTGTTTTAAGACAGTGAAAATTAATATACAGGTACATTCCTAAGAAAAGGCTAGCATAATACTTAAAGACAAGTTTAATTTCATGATGTCTCATAATTTTCAAATTTACCAGAGACCTCCTATGGATTCATTCAGAGACTCCCAAGCGTATTATTAAACATGATAATTGCTCATCATATGTCTTTCCAAATTCTACAACATTTCCAAATCTGCATTTTTTTTTCTAGGTGCTAAATGCTTGGTTGCTTTAGTAACTGAGAAATCTACCAAATACATTTTAGCTTTGAAGAAGAAACAGTGTCTCCTTTGGCATTTCTTTTTTTCTAAGTCATATTAAATCAGCAGCTGAATGAATTCAAATAGATCAAAATATTTAACTGTTAAAAAAGTAATCAAAGAACAAATAAAGAATAGTGAATATAATGACAGCATTGTGATTACCTATGAAACTGTTTTAAAGATTTTTAACAAATATGGATTTTTTTAATGAATAGAAAATTGCTAATATTACATGAATGGACGTACGGTGGAAGCAATTAAGGTGACAGGGTTTTTAGACCACATTTACCGTTTGATAATATGCACCTGAGTCTCTAACACTCCACTGCCTGCCTTCCTATTTCTGTAGCTGTGTCATCTGGTAGTGATGACTTAATAATCTGAACCAATGTAGTTAGCATCTATCCTGTCACATGTGTATCTATTTGTACACGGCCTCTCTCATTTAGCATACACGTATTTATTCAACTTATTTGGCAAGCACATGTACCATGCTCTGTGTTTTTTTATTTGTGCAGCTATTCCCTATGAATTAAAACAGAGATGTCTATGAGGATTCAGAAAGGAGAGGAAACTAGCTAGGCACTCCCTAAAGCTATCAGAGCGGTAGCTCTTGCTGACCATAAGCATCTTTGAGCAGCTGAGTTAAATTCCAGTCTTTCAAGGGCTGCAACTTCCATGAGTTGTAATGCATGCTGAGGTGGGCTTTATGAAGATGCACCTACTTTTAAATCATCCCATATTCCTGTAAGTAGCTCCTCACCCATACTCCTATAAGTTACCCCAACAAACTCATTCACTAAATGAGCTTGGTTTGAACTAGTCCTTTAGTCTGCTGTCGGGAACCTGTCTGGAGTAAATGGATGTTTGTTCCCATCTCCCTAGGAAAAGTCATACAACAGCTGTGAAGAATATGATAGGAAAATCTGGGTGGGGGAAATGGAACAAATGCATAAAGATATAAACTTCACGATTTCACCAACTTTAACAGAGTATAAATGTTGGGGAAGTTTATTTTTGGTTATGTTTAAAATGTTTTTAAGTACCGTTGGGTGAGGGTCTGCCTAGGTTCTTGGCGTTTTGTATTTCCTGCAGGTGTTGGATTTCTGTGGGGGTTGTTTAACTGCTAATGATCTGGATGTGCTATCAGTAGAATACCTGAAGAGTTTTGAAAGAATAAATACACCTGGGCTCAGATGCTTGAGGTTCTACTGTTGATCAAGTATGGCGCTGACCAGGATGGTGATTCGCTCTGCTGAGGTCTGGCAGAGTTTGCATGTATGAGAATGCCTCCTTGTCCCTCTTGGTGAGCCACAGCAGAGTACAGTCCATCATGACGGGCAGCCAGAGCAGGAAACCAAAGCAGGAACCTGGAAGCAGACACTGAAGCCAAGGCTGTGGAGGAGTGCTGAGCTCTGCCTTGCTCGTCAAGCTCACGGTAAGCTACCTTTCTTAGACTGCTCCGGACCATCTTTCCTGGGGTTTCATGCCCCACAGTGGGCTAGGCCCTCCTGTATCAATCATTGTACTGAACTTACAGGTCAACCTGAAATCGCTGTGTGGACCCCGCAGGTCAATCTGATGCACGTGCTTTTTCAGTTGAGGTATGTTTTTCCCCAGATGACTGTAGTTTGACTCAAAGTTGACAGAAAACTAATCAGTTCAACTACTATACTAAAAGTTCTAATGTTAGTGTAAGTTTTACACTTTCAGAACACACACACACACACACACACACACATATATATATGTATATGTATATATATTCATTTAAGTTACCTACTTGTTACTCTATACCAAAGGGTAAAAACATTATAAACTATGATCATTTTTATGCATAGGTTTCTAACTAAATCCATGATCTGTATTTGATTTTGAGTAAATTTTCCACTAAATTAGAAAGTCTTGTATACTGTATTAATCTGATGACCAATACTCACTTCAAATCTATATTCAGTAGACTTGGTGAACGATGAGAAAGAGAAAAAAAAGTTCATAAAAGTTAGGCTAAAAATAAAAATATTGCTCTGTCCAGTACAACAAGAAAGAATAAAGATGAGAAACTTCACATGGATAACAAGAGAAAATAACATTATTTGAAGTATCACTAATTAAAAAAAAATTCAACAGCTGAAACAGTATTATAATTAATAAAAAAGCTTATTCTTTGTTTGATCAGAAAAGACCAAGCCAGAAGTTTTGCCTTCTTTCTTATTACTGTTTGAGACCAAGGAAGTAATATTTGTAAACTAACCAATAATGGAAACAGAAAAAAAAAAATATATATATATATATTCTGCTTTGTATGTTTAATTTTCTGATATTTATGAATATATATATATATATATATATATATATATATATATATATATATATCAATACAAAACATTTGATTAAATAATGATGTTCCCAGGAAACATTTTCTGTGTTTGCTGTCATGTCCTACAGGAGCCCATGTATGTGTCACCCATTTCTTTACCTATAAACAGTGAAGAGACCTTATTTTTGGGAGAGCAATAAAGGGTCTTAAATTACAAACTCTGGAAACTATGAGATACATGAATTTGTAGTAGGTCCTGAGGCTGTAGGATCTAAGCCCAACACAACGAAAGAGTTCATCCAGCCTTTTATTTCTGTGGGGTTTGCCGATACAAAGAGCAAGCACAGTGGATGCTGTGATTAAAGACAGATCTATCTTGAAGACAGGCTTCTAAAAACCCTCTCTGAAGAAGTTGGTCATGGATGAGCTAATAGGACATTGCACACATATCGTGCCTCTCACACAACAAGCAAGCTGTTCATTCTATGTGGTCCTGGGTCTTGTTGAAAGACAGTTGATCTGTACTAGTGACTGAGCAAACCAACCCCATTATGTAGGGAGAAGGCAAAGGGACCAACGAGAAGCTGGCCAGAATGGATCCTGCTACATACTAGAGTAAACTAGGACTGAAGACAGAGGAAGGAGACTCCACTCTGTCTCTGAACAGAAAGAAGTCTGCTAGCTCCCGGTCATCTGATGCTACCCAAGGGAACTGGCGGAACTCTCAGAGGCTGCTGCCCAACCTTCCACAAGTCTTAACAACAAGGTCTAGAAGAAAATATCAGAGCAGAGCATCATCTGATAAATAAATAAGCACCTGACCCTATCCACATTCTTTTTACTATTGAGTGATAAACTTCTTACACTACAATGACATTATTTCAAATAAAGATGTATTTAAAAATCTAGTTAGTGGGATGGTACTTTTTAACTTGATAAATAAGTTCTAAATTAACCTGAAGGATGAATATCCTCAAATAGTTAAAAATTACTTTGACAGAGGAATTAGACATCATGACATTAACACAACAACCATTATAAGTCCCTGGAAAAGAAAGTTAAGAAGAGTGTCTTTGTCAATAGTCTAGTTTTTTAAGAAGGACAAATACCCAGGCTCTAGCAATTAAATGTTTGTTTTAATACCTCTTGGCATTAGTGACAATAATTTTGAAAATTCCTAGTTTTAAAGAACAAAATGATTTATGTTTAGGGAAGGATATGCCTTGATTATTAGTTCTAAGAAATAACATTTACCCACAACATCTAGGTTAGAAAATTATATTTTACATAAATATCAAGTTATTTAAAAGACACAAATTGGTCCATATATTCATCCAAAATGTAGACTATTTGAAGCACACTTGTTTTCCGCATGTGAAAATTAAACTGGCTATATACCAGCATTCAGTTACTTCTGTCTAATACGCTCAAGAAATAAAGGGCTGGGAATATATTCTTGAAATTAAAAATTATAAGTGAGCGAACTCTCTGTGTAAAAATGTAAATAAAGTTATCATAAAAGATTACCTTTAAAACACATTGTAGAATATGAATTTGTTCAGATAATTATAGTGCTGTGATTTGGATGAAAAATTCCCAAGAGAGGGTAGCTAAGAACAGAGGGCAGACCTCTTCAGTATCAAACCTGAAAAGAGCCTGCTAGGCAAACAATATGAGATTAATATAAGATTAGCATCCATTTCAGACGCAGATGGGAGCAGCTGGACTCTGGTACAGGCGCCTCTTCCAGGGTCAGAGCAATTTGTGCTTTTGCTAAAGAATCTATTAGCATCAAATACTGGCTAAGATAAGGTTACAAACACACTCACGGGCCAAGCAGCTCAGGCTTTGAAGATAGTGTGAATATACATTTTCTATTCTATATGCATTCACAGGTATGAATATAAAAATCAGATTAAGCTTAAAAAAAAAGATAAAAAGAAAATTGATCCATGTATGGTCTTGAAAGCTTTAAAGATTATTTTAATTTTAACAAATCATTTGAGATTTCCATTTTCTCAGGGGTAATAGTCAGTACACACATCCATAATAATCTCCTCATGGCCCTGCCAGATGATTAAGATCCATAATGAGATCTAATGAAACCACTTGTAATGTAAATTTAGATGAAAATTGAGAAAAGAAAAACCATAAACTTCAAGTGACATTTAACTGGAGATGAAAAGGTAAGATTAGTGAACAGAGAGTTGTCGAAGCACAGGTAACCGGACTCTGTTAAGGTGAAGAGGACTTTGCTGCGACATCTTAGGTCTGGCAGATCAGTACACAGCTACTGGGGAACTTTGGTAGGGGAGAAGTTTGGACATTCCAAGGTCAGAGGTCACAGCCATGGGGGTGAGTTGCTGAGAAATGGTAAGGAGGGTAACCTAGAAGAAGTGAACGCTCCTTGCAGGCTTCGTGGTGAACAGAAAGAAAGAAGAAAACGTGGTGTGTGAGAATCTCACAAGAAATAAAAAGCAAAATCATAGTAGATGACGCATCGGCGCGTAGAAGCTTCGGCAATCCTTGAAGATATTCCTTCTACATACCAGTGAGAGAGTTCACTTGAGCCAAGAAATCTAGTGGGCCACATCCTCCGTGGAACAGTTTGCTGTTCCCAATCAAGGAAAATAAGAGGCTTTAGGAAGAAGACAAAGCCCCATATCTGCCATATAAAGCTGCTGCTCCAAAAAGAAATCAAGGCACATTCGTTTCGTTAATGAAAATATTTCTTTAAAAGTTAAAAGAAAGAAAAATGTGATACACCATGAAGTCGATATCCTTCCCTCACAATGGAACTTGAAAACTGATCGTTCCTCAATGTGCAAAGAAAATCTCCATCGCCGGTGCAATGTAAAAATAATCTTAAAAACCATTCACAATTTAATAAGAAATTAGCAAGCAGAACACAATTTTAGGAATTATCATTTGTCCTGCATACAATTAATCATACTACGTATGAATACAAAATTAATAATCTTAAATAAAATCCAAATTCAGCATTACAAACAAATCCATACTCAATAGGCATATTAGAAGGGCTTCGAGGAATATTTCTACAGTTTTATTGAGTATAAACCATAAAATCATCTTTAATTAACAGACTTTTATTGGTGAGAAGAAATGCGACTGACTTCTCTGTGTTGAATTTTTTCTCTGTGTTGAATATTTTCTATTTTTCCTGGTTTTTAAATTCTAACAGGAATGTTAGAGTTTTACAGATATAGTTCATGGCATCTGTAAATATGGATAAAGCCACTTCCTCTTTTTATTTGGGTGTCTTCTAAGTAGGCTTACTGTTGCTTCCTGCAAATCTTACATAGATAGAAAAACTACAAATTCTTCTGTTGTGCCAGGTCATAAACACCTGTCTGCTTTCTCCCTGTGATACAATATTCTCTGTGATCTTTGCATAAGTAGATTTTATTACACTGATATTTTTTGCTTGATAACTACTAGTTAAAATTTTTTATCATGACAAGCCATTGATATTTGTAAATACTCTTTGGTTGTCTATTCAAATGATCACACATTTTATCACTCATTTGAGCAATATAGCCTGTCACTCTGGTTGTTTCCACAGATGCAGGTTAAGGTAAATATATACACAAGAAATAATTCTTTATTACTACAGCAGGTAGGTAAGCCAATTGTCATTCAACTATAAAAGTCAAAGACAAAAGTATTAAAAATTACTATGGCTAAATGATGTTAGTGAATATATTACAAAAGTAGTTGTAAATTGTGTGTCTTTTGGACATATTCTCAGAGGAAAAGAACCCTGTACCATACAGACATGTCTGAGTGCTGCTTTTCACTATGGCATTATGCAGGCAGATAATACACGGAACTAATAAAATGTCCATTAACTAATGAACCATGAAATTGTGAATGTCTATTATCTATCTATCTATCTATCTATCTATCTATCTATCTATCTATCTACGTAGTAAAATATTCAGCTCTGAAAATGAAGATGTTGCCATTTGCTACAGAATGGATGGTCTTAGAGGACATAAGCGAGACAGAGACAGAAGAACATCATTACACAATCACACTTATCTTGGCAACTGGCAAATAACAGAAGCAGAATTCAAACAGCAATTAGCAGGGATAAAGGAGAGGAAATGGAACGATGTTAAACAGAAGCTGCAGTTAGGTGGGATAAATAAGACAGGATTTACTCTACGGCAGAAGGATGGCAGTAAGTAACATTGTGCATTGAAAAATTGCTAAGAAAACTGAGTTTGGGTGCTCTTACCAGAAAAAAAAAAGTTAACCATAAAAGATGATGGCTATGGTAAATTATTACCTATGGTAAATATTTACGGATATATTTATAGAAAAATTGTATGCTGTACATCTTAAATATATACAGAATTAAGTTCAAGCTCTGTAATGATTTTGGAAACATCAATTAAAACACAGATTAAAAAGCAATTTTATTACAAAGAAGCAATTCATTTTTCTGATACTGTTTTTTGGCATCTTTAAACAATTGTAGTTTGGAAGAAACCAACGTATTTCATCAATACACACTGACAAACCCATGTATCCCTTCATCCAGTGATTTCTATCTCAGAAAAACAGAAACGTGCTTATTAATCACTGAGTGAAATTCCGTAGTGCTTCTTTTCCATCTTTATCTTTTATTTTCTACATACTGGACAGGGACTATGATAATAAGTTTGAAAACCAAAGCAAATCTATTGGTTTTGCGTGAAAACATATTCCTTAATAGAAATTTTAGGGAAATAATTCAATGAAGTGCTAGTGTAACTAGGAATTTGCTCTGTTAGCAAAGGTTTTGGGATCAACGCTTATACCTTCTTGAAGTGGTCTAGGATGGTTTTGACCGTTCAGAGAAGAGTCAGTTTACGAGATGTGTACATGAAGGGAAGATAACTCTTCAAAGACAAAATGTATAGTAAAACACAAAAGAGCTTTTCTCAAAGTTTTTCCTGAGTATCCATTCCAACCTTTCAGAGCCATCATTCGCCATGTTCACCAGCATCATCATGTGACAAATGAGCTAACTATCCAAGATTGATGTGCATCTTTAGATGCCATCCCAAGCCTCCTATATCGAAACCCCTGTGTAGAGGAACACTTGGAATTTTTATGTTAAGAAAAGCTTTTTGATTTAAGTGACTAATTACTACAGGTGCATGTTCCCACCCCAGCTGTGGTAGAGTTGTTTATGCATTGATGTAGGTGGCTATAATTTGGTTGGGTGCAGTCATTCTGGCACCTGTAGCTTGTCTTTGGGATTGCGTGCTGCATGGGTTTATGGGAATTTTTGGCTTAGGGCATAAAAGGTCTGAGGCTCAGAGAGCCTGGGGTGGGGTGGGGATGGGCGGGGGGGGGTTGGTGGTGGTCTGTTGTTTGGGTTGCTGTTGTTAGTGTGAGAACAAAGGTTGGAGAGATTCGAGCTTAGGATGGCCTAAAAAGAGGCTGTGAAGATTTCTACCTTTCTCTCTTTCTGTATTAAGGTTGCTTGTAAAAGGAGTGAAGATTTCTATCTTTCCTTTCTCCTTCCCTAAATTGAGGGTAAAAGATTGTAGCGTACTGCTACACTCCTGGATACACAACACATGATCATACATAAAACTTGAGAACTACATTCTATAAAAACTAAGCTGTATGGCATGCTTTCAGCTTTTCAAAAGACTTAGTGCTACTGAATTGTGGTTGGAAGTGATGCCAGAATTAGGGAGACTGTGTCTAGGATACAGGACTGTGTATTCATAAGCAGCACAGTGATGGCCTGTAGACGAGTAGAAAGACAATAGGAAAATGAAGCTGAGACGGTGGCTTGTGGGTAACGTGCCTGCTGTGCAAGAAAAAAAGACTTGACTTCAGAGCCCTAGCTGTGATAGAGCTGTGTGAAGTAGCGCATGTCTGCAATGCTAGAATGTGTGTGTGTGCGCACGCCCGCGCAGAAACAGCAGAGAGAGGATCTTGAGCTAATTGTCCAGTCTATCCAAATTGATGTATTATCTCTTCAAAAGTGACGTGGAGAATGATGAAGAAAGACATGTGATGTCAACCTACACACATACTTGCATGCACACATGTAAATATTCACATGAACTTACATGTACAACACACACAGCGCACACATACACACATGATTTAATATAGAAAAACATTACAGAGTTTTAACAAATGAATAACTTGGTTAGGTTTTTTTTTTTTTTCTGTGAAAGTACGCTGGTATTAGTATAGATAATTGGATATGGAAGGAAACTAGATTGTACCTTTATTTTCCTAGCCTAAGAGAAGGGTGATCGTAACAAATTTAAATACATGACCTTGATAGATAATTGTGAGTGACTGTGTGGATAAAGAGAAAAGAAATTATTCTGAATGATCCTGGTTCTCATGGTTGCTTATTTCCTCATACTCCAGCATCCCATAAGACTCTAAATGTAGAACTTGGCACCTTTATATGTTTCCTCATTTTTATTTTTAGAAGACATATTTTCATAGAGGCACAGGCTTGCTAAGATCCATTCTTGCCACCCATAATGGAATTCACCAGGATGAAGACAATCCAAAGACCGACCGACAGCTCCATTCAAGTGACCTTGTTTCACGTCTATTCTTTAGCGTCATTCTAGAGATTTATTCCCTATTGCACCATCTCGGGGATTTCTACAGCCCAAGGATACACACGGAAAGGATAATCCCTTACTGGGAAAGATCATTATCTAGTGATCTACAAGGCTTGGAGGCAAGATGCATACTTAGAGATAGTACAGCACAGCAAATTTGAAGCCCTGCTTCAGTTTTCACGGTTGTTACAATGTCTATGATAAATGAGACTGGAGTCACAACACAGAGTATTTCAAATAAACACCTCATACCTTCTGTTTATGTGTCTGGGTGTATACGCAAGTGTGTGTGTTCTGTGTTGTGGAAGGAGACAGTCACTTTAATCAGTCTGTCTGGTGACAACACAACGGGGAATTCTTCTCAGGCTGATAATGAGTGGTAAGAAGGAACTTTCTTTTGCCTGAGGATGTGCTTTGACTATTTCTTTCCTTGGAATTTAAAATTACTTTATTTTCAAAAGCGTTTAATTGGCAAATAATGGTTATGATTGTCATGGTTTAATGAAATGACGAAGGCTTAAGTCTTTGGAACCACTGTGTTTGGAAGTTCTACTTCTGACCAGTGCTGAGCAGATGTATCAACATAGACTGAGTTGGACCCATGGTCTCCTAAGGACTTTGAGTATAGGGTGGTAATGACAGCAAATACTAAACTTGGGTTCCCTGTGGAGAATGTAGGAGCTCCCAGAATTCCTAAAGGCTCTGCCCTGCTCAGTCTACAACTCCAAAGCACAAAGGTTTCATTTATTTATTTATTTATTTATTTATTTATTTAATTTCTTTCAGTGGTTTTATTCCAATGGTTCTCAACCCTCCTAATGCTGAGACCCTTTATGTTCTTCATGTTGTGGTGAGTCCCAATCATAAAATTACTTTTGTTGCTATTTCATAACTGTAATTTTTGCTACTGCTGTGATTCATAATGTGATTCATAATACCTGATACGCAGATGGTCTCAGACAACCCCTGTGAAAGGGTTGGTCAACCTCCAAAGGGGTCGTGACCCACAGGTTGAGAACCACTCCTTTATTCAAACAAAACTTTTTAATGTCATGCCACTTTTTCTTGTAGCTAAGACACAGATTGTATTTCCTTGTCCTTCTTTAAAAGGAAATGTGACCTGATGAAACCGTAGTGTTTCGTACAACATTAGATTTGATTAAACACTTCCTCTGGCTTCTGGCAGCTTGCTCATCTACCTTAATTTTCATTACAATACGGGAATTTAATCGCAAGATCTAGAATCTCAGCTAGAAGCCTCATTTTTTAAAAAATGTCCAGGTGTGTGCAGCCTTGTGTATGCATGTTTCTATGTAGTTGCATGTGCTTATTTGTACAGATGCACATGTGTGTGTGCGTGTGTGTACTTGTGTCTGTGTGCATTTGCATGCATGCGTGTGTGTGTATGTGTGTGCATGTGTGCATGTGTGTGTGTGCATTTGCAAGTATGTGTGCGTGTGTGTGTGTGTGTGTGTGTATGTGTGAGTGTGTACTATTGATGTGCTGGTCCCTACACATTCATAAGTGTCTCTGTATCGAGGCCCTTATTCTCTTTGATGCTAATATTGCTCCCTTTTATGTCCGTGGGCCACTTAATGTTACCTCTCATCTTTCTAACACAATTCATAAGCCTTTGATTGCTTCCGTAAGTTTTGGAATAATATGGCCCAGGTGACATGCACACACAGACACTGTTGATGCCCACGTGCCACTCCCCAGCCAGTCTCATTCACACATCTGGTCTGTTTCTGCTTTTCTGCATCAGTCAATGTTCCCAAGCATACCCTTTTTTTCAAAATGATAGGTTTCCAGATGATTGTCTTCTCAGGAGAAGGACAAATGTTCTTATAATTTTGTTGAAGCGTTATTTTTAAATGTTAAACTTATTAAAAATACATATACAGAAAAGAAAGAATTTTTTTGGGGTTTTTGAGACAAGGTCTCTCCGTTGTAACTCTGGCTGTCCTGGAACTCACCCTGCAGACCAGGCTGGCCTCCAACTCACAGAGATCCGCCTGCCTCTGCCTCCCGAGTGCTGGGATTAAAGGTGTGCACCGCCACTGTCTGGCTTACACAGATTTTTTCTTAATTTCCCTTTTATGCAGAAAGAAAAACACTACCTTATTGCAATAACCATTTTTAAAAATATTGTATTTGTGAAATTCAAGTTACCAAACCATATACGCATTTTGGTGCAGGATACAGCTTACATAGCACAAAAGATCTAGCCGTGTCGGTGTTCTCCAAAACATTTTGTCTGAGGAAATACATGTCAAAGAAGATAGCTAACTTGCCAGATATGTAAAAACAAAGAGACACAGAATTGCATAGGTAACGATTTCTTTTAGAAAACTGTTTTTTGTTTGTTTGTTCATAAATTCACCAACATTTCAAATTCATTCAATAGTAATTATACCTTTGAAAAGCACTCTTTCCTCCTCATATTGAAATCCAACATGACAGGAAAGGAAGAACACTCAGCAAGATGTAAGTAATATCATTGGGGTGGTTGTTTAACATGTTCATAAATCAGCAAGTTGTCTCCTGGAACTGAAACTTTTAAGTTTATAATGAAATAGTTTTGTCATTCTTGTTGATGCTCACATATATTAAAATGGCATGATTGTTTTGTCTTATGCTACCTAAGTAACCATTGTCGTCTGAAATTAGAAGTCACCCCCCCCCATGAACTTGGGTGAGTTGTGTTCACATTCATATCAGATGCACAGGAGGGGTTCAGTCTCTTAAACATCTGAACGAGCGGTAAATTAAAAATGACAATTTCACATTTGGAAAGCAGCTTGTTATGAACAAAAATACACAGGTAAAAAAGTAACGTATCAGTAAAATCAGATGAGCAAATTACTAGTAATTTGTTTCCTTTCGTAGAGAAGAATGCTTAAGAACGTGGCTTCCAAACACTGGGCTTTCTTCCGGGAAAGTAAAAGAATCCTGGCTTCCTTTTCTTTGACTTCTTTGAGGCTAAAGACAACAAAATAGCAATGAGCATCATATGGCTTCAGTCTGATGTCTACTTTAAATCAACTTTTCCAGCATACTTATGATCTCTCCTTACTTCATCTGTCTTGATTATAAAGTCAGCTCAACTCCTTACGCTCCCAGTTGCTAAGGGTCTACATTTCAAACTGTGAGGCTGTGGCTGCTTTCTGCTAGCCATATATGCCTTCTGACAAACCAAACCAACACACAGGCACCATTTTTGTAGGATTGGTCTAGAAGTAGCCATTTGGCACTAGTGGAATGGATATGGAAAATACAGTTTTCCTTTTGAGTTATTTATTCGCTTTGCTTGATGACTGCATAGGGGAAGCTTTCCTACCTTTAACGCAAGCACGCTCACAGTCTTTCAGGTAATAGAAGTTATTTTCATTCCCGCCACAGCCAGTATAGGTGAAGGTTTCGCAGGTTTTGTTTCTTGGATTAAAATAATAGCGAGTCACATTGGCAGAACACAGGCCTTCATCTTTTGGACTGGAGCAAAATGATGGAACTTTGTGGAAAAAGAAAAAGAAATTAGGAACGCTGAAGTGCCCACACAAGAGATGATGATGGCCGCTGGAGTGGCTGAAGGAAATCCCACACGGGCCTCATTTTAAATCCAGGACACTTAGCCATTCAAAATGAGGTGTGTCTCGGGTCACAGACCTGCTTCATTTTGATCACTGTATTTTTTTATTACATTAAAATGTTAAAGTCCATATATATGCACAACGTTTACATTACCTCCCCTCCCTCTCCTCCAGTCAATGCTTCCCATGTCCCTACTTCTCAATTTTATAAGCTAAAAATAATTCCTTACGAAGCTGTGTCTTTTACCTTTGGTGTGTAAAAAAGAAATTAACCCCCCACCCAAACGTGCGAAAACAGACTAAGTTTCAAAGGACGGTGTATGGCATGCTTCAGCAAACCTTCTCATGCTGATACCAACCTCGGGAACATTTATGTAATTCAAGACTTAATTACCTATATTCAACAGAGCTCTATGGAAGTCTCTGCCAGAGGGAGATTTCATGATTTGATTTTTTTTTTTTTTTTTTAACGCTGTGTGTCTCTTCTCTATCTGGCAGAAATGACTGAAGAGATGGGGAAAGGGAGCAGGAGAGAACACTGTTCGTGATATAATTTGTAATTACCAAAGAATACAGAAGCTTAATGAAAGTCTTAACCTTACGTATTCCACTGTCTTATACACAAAACTCCTTCCATAAGTTTCTGACGTCTTGGCGTTTATCGGTGTATGCATTTTTATCAACTACTTAATTTGGTACGAAAGTAGGATACACTATGGCATTTCCATGTATCATTGTGCTTATATCCCCCGTCCTACCCCATATCTGTCACCCCCAATGCTATGCCCATTCCCTTCTCTGCTCCCTGCTCCCTCTTTCATGCATAGATATGTACATATACATATATATATGAAAATATGAAAAAGTACATCATGTCTCTGTCTTATTCTCTCTTCCCTATCCCTTAGAGTCCTTCCTCTAATTGTAGGTATGATTGAAGACACAGTATGAATATCTCTGAATATCTCTTATTTAATAAGGACTTGGGGCCAGGCGGTGGTGGCACGCGTCTTTGATCCCAGCACTTTGGGAAACCCTGTCTCGAAAAACCTAAATAAATAAATAAATAAAGCACTTGGGACCAGAAGTATTTCATAGTTCAGGTTTTTCAAATTTTGGAACATCTGCACATACACAATGAGATAGCTTGCAGATGGGATGCTAGGAGGTAATCCCAAACAACCCCAACACAGGCTGCTGTGTTTCATATCCACCTTTTATGCAGGGCTTGAAGAAATTTAACATAATATTATTGTGCCTGCTTTCTGTTACCCCATCAGCTGAGGTCAAGTATGGAAATTTCCATTTGGGAAGTAAGGTCAGTGCTCAAAAGTTTCTGATTTTTAAGTTTTTCACATTTCAGATTTTCTAATTAGAGATGCTCAATTGGTGTTCTCAAGAAACAGCAGAAAAAGTAGCAACATTTTGTTAATGGCTTTGTCACAGTCTAGTCGTGAGAGTTTTGCAAATCATTAACCTTCAGCTTGTACCCACGCGCGGAAAAATAAGCACATACTGCTTCCTCATAGGGCAGTAGTTGTTAACACTGACATAGCCTGGGTTTGATTCCCCAGAAACACAGGCACACACATGCACACTCACATGCTAATCACTGGCATGCAAACTATGTTAATTTCAGATCAAGTTACTGGTTTTCACCTAAAAATCTTAATAGAAAACTTGAGATAGGAATACCATAATTAAAGTACTTACTTTTTCTTGGTTGACAGAAAGCCTTACACGTAGCTTCATCAGGAAATAAGTTCATATTCTTGTTGCACAGACCAGCCTTAAGGGTTTTGCATGTCATGGTATTCAGATCGAAGAAATACTGTACATTGGGCTTATCACATGGATTTGTTTCAAGTTTCAATCGACACATTGGACGAACTTCTGGGGAAGGGAGAAACAATAAAACATGTTAACTTCTGGGGAAGGGAGAGGCAATAAAACATGTTATTCAAAGTAGTCTTCCTTGGCTATTATCAAGAAAAGAAACCAGTGTCCTGAGGAGTTGGGGCAAGAAGAATGAATCCTTATTCACTGTTGATAAGGACACAAACTGGCTGGGCAGTGGTGGCACATACCTTTAATGCCAGCACTCTGGAGGCAGAGGCCGGCGGATCTCTGTGAGTTCAAGGCCAGCCTGGTCTACAGAGTGAGTTCTAGGACAGCCAGAATTAAAGAGAGAGAGAGAGAGAGAGAGAGAGAGAGAGAGAGAGAAAGAAAGGGAGAGAGAGAAGAGAGAGAGAAAGACAAGAGAGAAAGAAAGAAAGCAAACGGGGGAAGACAACAAAAGTAGAAATAGAACTATTGTATGACCCAACTCTATCACACTCAAGTATATAACTAAGGAGCCCTGAGTGTGCACACCACAGAAATATCTACAGGTGTATGTTTATTTTTGCACCCTTCAAAGTAGCTAAAGGACAGAGACACCTTAGCTGTCCAACAACAGATGAATCTTTAAATAAACGTGGCAGAATGTACAGTGGAATGTTTTTTGGGTGAAAATAAAAAATGAGGTCATGTTTTTTTCAGGGAAATGAATGAAATTGGAGATCATCATGAAAAACAAAGCAAGCTATACTCAGAAAGACAAACACCACATATTTCCTCTCCCATGTAGAATCTAGGTTGAAGTTCATGTATGATGAAAGAAACGTGGATAAGTGCATGGGGCCTAAGAGTTGAAGGTGGGACTATCTGGGAGAAAAGGGGTAGACAATGGGGGGGGGGGGCGGATAAACGACAAATACAGTGGCGAGTGTATATGGAGGAGTCTAAGAAAGCCAGCTGCTACAGTTGTGTGGTTACCTTAGGAAAACCTTAAGGTTTTTTTGAGACAGCGTATTCAGACTTGACTTGGCTGTGGTATGGCTTTCAAGATCAGTGGAAAAACCTGTTCTCTGATTGTCTGCAATCAGAGGTTATTCACTCCAATACACATTTCTTCCCAGCTAAGTTCATTGGTAGACAAAGCCCTGTACCATCCTTAATAAATATAATTATAAAATGACAGAGAAAAGAGAACAGACTGTTGTGGAGCTTAGCTACACCTCTACACTAACCCAAGCAGCAGGTTAAAAAAAAGTAAAGTTATATAATGAGCTAAGTCACACTTCAAATAGGATCCGATAAAAGTATTTCATATCGATGGGAGGAAACGGCGGTCTCAAAGATCGTATTTCCAGAACTAATGATAGATACAGAAGAGCACTAATATCCTCCCCTTGCCTTTACGGTGGTCTAAGATGGGCTCATTCATCTTTTCCAAAGCTCACACAGGCACTCAGTTGTCATGGAATCTGGTAGTGGGAGGAACTCCGTTAGTGGCTGTAGATTTGGAGTTACTTTGGGAAAATGCAAAAGCAATCGTGTGGGAGGTGGGGAGAAAGTCCTACTCCCAAGGAGTCGATGACAGGCAAGTCAGTTTTCTTAAAAAGTGGGGTGACTACTCTCCAGTGAAAGCCCCACATGGAAGAGTATACGGACAGCATAGATTCTACTCTATGGGGAACAGGGGAGGGGTCCAAATTGTGTGGGTAGAAAGGGGGGCATGGATCAAAAAGAAGCAAGGTGAGAATGATCAGAACACATTTTCTGAAGTTCTCTAAGAAATGTGGCAAACGGGGAGGTGGGGAGCGGAGCTCGTGAAGTTTGTTTAGCACTCTGGAATCCTTAGGCTCAAAGTAGCTCCACACTGTTAGACCTGGAAATCTGAGCTCTGAGCAGCCCCTTGGTGAAGACACGGGTGAGTCCAGCCCACCCTGCACCCCAAAGAACTTACTCTCAATACTCCCACACGTGCGTTCACAGAGTTCCTGGCTCTCGAAGTTGTTGGCGTTGCCCAGGCAGCCCCCATACATGAATTCTCGGCACTTCTGCTGGTTCCTGTCATAGTAGAACCTGGGGATGAGGGCCCGACAAGGTCCCTTCTCCAAGGGCAAGAGGCAGATAAGTAAGTCTTTCCCTGTAAAGAGGGTCAGAAGAGAGCAACAGGGGAGGAGATCAGATTTAGTGCCTGGCCAGGACTGGAAGTTCCTACCCCAGCGCTCACCAGAAGTTTCTGCACCAACTGGGGAGCCGCTTTCCCTTGGTGGCGGCAGGAACCTAGGGACAGCTTGGAAAGGAAGCCTGTTCGGGGGAGGAAGGGCGAATAGGGGTGAGGGTGATCCTGGGCGGGTACCTTGGACTGATGCTGAAGCGAGGCCACAAGCGGAGCCCACCAGGAGCAGCGGCGGAAGCCACAGCGGCAGGGGCGCGGATGGGTCCATGGTGCTGGGAGGGGCTGCAGCTCTCCCTGGATGCTCGCAGAGAGGAGAGCACTGGTCGCCTGCTCGCCAGGAAGCGGCCTTTAAGCAGGGCGATCTCGTCCCTGGACCCCCGACGGGGCGGAGCACAAAAAAGAAAAAAAAAGGAAAGAAAGGGAGAGAGAGAGAGAGAAAAAAAAAGCTGTGGCTGATTCACGCCTGGGGCAGTGGCCCATCCCTCCCCCTAGCGCAGAGTGTCCCAGGTTAGGAATTTCCCGGGAGTTGAGAAGTTGAGTCTGACTCCCAAACTTTCGCCTGCAGCCCGGGGGTAGGGGTGGGGGTGGGGGATGCCCTCGGAGTGCTGCTGTGTCAATAATGGGAATCTGCCTTAGCCAGAGTGAAATGACCCACCAGGATTGCTCAATGTGCCTACTTGTACCTTCACCGCAAAGAAACCTGAATTCCAAAGTACTGACAGAGCCAGAGCCGATGTGCTAACCCAAGCCGGTTCATCACTATGAGCTTGGAAAGCTACGTCGATTCCTACCAAATTACACTCAGAGGCTTGTACTCAGTAGAGCTTTTAAAGATAGGGGCTGACGTATCCTGTGAGAAGTCACCGCCTCAACCAAGAATCACAGCATTTTTTCTTTGTTTGCTTGTTTGTTTTTAAATCTTTTGAGACAGTCCCATGGGTCCTAGGCTGGCTTTGAACTCACTATGTAGTCAAGGATGATTCTTTTTAATTCTTTTTTTTTTTTTTTTTTTTTAATCTTTTTGCTTTTGAAACAGAATCTAATGTAGGCCAGGCTGACTTCTAATTGGCTGCTGCGTAGCAAAGGATGAACACTAACAAATGTCTGGCCCTCCCTTTGTCCTACCACCCCAGTGCTGTCATTTAGAAGTCTGTTTCACTTCATCTGCCTCACTGTTTGTGTTTCTTCTCCTCTACCCTTTGGGTAATTTATCTATGCCGTGTCGTCAATAGTTCAGCTTTTCAATCCAACATATGAATACCAGGAAGTTTCTAGCTTGCGCAGGTGAATGAAGACGCTTTGTGTAGAGATGCTATTTCCACTGTTCTTGCCTAGATGTCTATTAGAAGCTGCCATACACTTTTCCAAGATGGATGCTTCACTGTGTTTTGTTTTTTTTTTACACTCCGGCTGCAGTGAGGGCCTTTGCAGACAGAACATAAAGTACAGAGAGATCCTTCTGATAGATCCTGAAGCTTTACCCAAGCTTCCCACATAACCCTGATCGGCACAACTAATAAAGGTCACTATCCTTTGATATATTAGTCCATGGCCAACGTTTTGGTTATACAACAGCAGAATCAACATTGAAATTTTAGTATTAGGGACGTTTGAGGGGATTTTTTTAAAGGACTCTTGAGCAATGTGTCTCCCCCACTGTCCCATTTCCTCTTATTTTATTTGACATTCTCTAGTCAGTTGCCATTCCTGAGTTTTTCTGAAGATAACAGGGGCAGTTTAAAAAAGATCTCTTTCAGCTTCTGGGAAATCCTGCAAAGTGCAGCACACTGGCTCCCATTAGGACAGTACTCTGGGATGTTTTGCACATTAAATTGTCCTGCTCTCAACTGCCTTGATGTCAAAGGGGAGAGTCACTTCCTGAGAAGACTAGCCTGATCTGAAAGTACCCTTAGCATCACTATATAACAGTGAGTAAGAACAATAGCCAGAGCTAGCAAGGCAAATGATTAAAGACCCGCTGAGTGGGAGAGAATGAACAAGCAAAGGTGGAGGTGGTTTATCTCACTTACTGATTTACCTGTTGCTATCTCTGGGTGGCCAGTTTCAAGCCAAAGCTGCAACTTTTCCGGAATGAAGCGTTGGATATTTTCCCTAAGCCAGAGCCAGTGTGAGCCAGCTCAGTACACAAATCACTAAGATAGCCGCCAGCAGGTTCTGGAAGACAATCAACATGCTCCCATATTCTTGGGAGAGTAGGGCTAGTCCCTCCTAACGCATTCCATGTATTATCAGAAAAGGGCAATTTTAGCAAATATTCCACCAGGGTCATGTTCAGAAGGAAAGTTAACTTCAAATTTTCGAATTCCCTTTCTGAACACAATGACATCTATCTCCAAACTGGACAACAATACATTTCAAAGACTGATACTGAATGGGAGTTTTCCTTCCTTGATCACGATTGTCAGCTTTCCCCCGTATTCTCAGTTGGTACACATGCCTTAGCGGGCTGTTGCTGGTATAAAAACGGAGCCTTTTGAATCAGGCAGTTTTTTGTTTGTTTGTTTGTTTGTTTTGGGAAGTTAGATGCTGTGTTGGGGAAATAGACATGGGAATCAGAAATCTGGACATTATTTCTTATTTTCTTAAACTCTCTGAGGCTCAGTTGCTTTTTCAGTGAGAAGGGTATGATGCCGTGTCAAAATGTGTGATGCAGATAATACGGAAAGGGTCAGAGCAGGAAGAGACTGCCAGCCTCTTACAGGATGGCACAGAGACAGGCCACATCATACCCAGCCAGGTTCCCATTGTCAGACTTGGCACACTACGTTAGCATAGTGGTTTACCCTGGGTCAGGAAGTGGCAATAAGGAATGGCTTTGTGGGATTGAAAGTTATGGTCTTCTTCCCAGCAGCTGTCTTTGGTTGAGCTCAGAGGACACTTCTTTAAATAGAAGGAGTCATTCTGATTACTCATCACTTCGCAATGGCTCTAAAGAACTTCATAGCCAATGGTACCATACTCAGTCAGTACCCTCAGAGCAGCTTTCAGACCTGGGATGGAATTGGAAGTAAAGGAGCCTCCTCTTCTGTGATGCAGAATCCTTAGTCACAGGTTAGAGACACTTTGAGTGCATTAGTTCCTCTCCCCCTTTCTGCACCAAATGGGGTGCATTGTGGAGGCTTCCCTGTCCGTTGAGGGGAGAAAGTTAAACAAGAAGGTAGTTACCAGTGTGAGATCATCGAGTCAGGTTGTCAGTAAGGAATTTACTCCTTATAACTGAAGAACATGTGAGGGTTTCATATCCATGAGAAAGGCATCTTCCACGGTAAAGGGAACTTAAATTTCTGAGAGTGGCTCTGACTCCACAGAACTTACAATTTGGGACATGTGTGAGGAACAAAGTGACTTCCCCAGTCTCCAGAGGGATGCCATATCCTTGCCCTTAATGCAGTATCCAGGTCAGAGGGTTTCCACAAGCCTGAGGAAAGCTGTTTCTTTGTCCAAAGTCAACAGGAAGTGGAAGGCTGAGAGGGAACTGGCAAAATGAATTCCCAATCGACTCATTCTTAGCATAACAAGTGACAGTCATGGTGGCTGTGGCTGAAGAGACACTTAATATAGCTTAGAATCCTCTAAGATATGTGTCACAGGGTTCTTAGGATTTCAATCCCACGAGGAACCAGAAGTATGTTGATTTTACAGAGGGGTAAACTGAGGCCTAGAGTCCTAAAATACCTAGTCTTGTTTATACACTGTAGTTGTTCATAGGGCCAAGATTACAACCTAATGTGCTCAAGTCCCAACACGGTATTCTTTCCAACTTCCAGGTCTGTGCTTAACTTAGAACACTAAATGTTGAAACGCAACCCAAAAGCTGCAGTGAGTCCTGGGCCCCTCTAGGAGTCGAATTCTGGCCATAACAAATGAATCTGCAGGAAATCTGGATAATAGTAACATCTATAGTTTGTGAGCCTTCAGTACAATGTCCTGTCTTCTAACAGCCCAACAGCCTTTAGAGCTGAGTGAGAGCTTACAGAAAGAATCGAGACATACGGTCTCTGTCTTTTTTAGACATCATGGAGAGAAAAGCACCATGTCACTAGTGAATGACTGGAATTGGTTGAACTATGTGACTTGAGCTACATGTTATAACATCATTTAAGGAGTTCAATTGATAATGATTTGAAAAGCAGAGAGGTCTTTCTACCTCCGGTCAAGATTGCCAAAGGAAGATTAGAAGTATGTCCAGCTAAGCAGTAAGGATGAGTTTACATATCTGTTAAGTGAGACGGATGATCTCCTCTGAGAGATGGAAGTCAGAAAGGTTTTTGTTAAAGTTCAGTCAATTACCTATCTTCGCAGTGAGTTGGGCCGGATGGAACATAGCTTCTCTCGTGCACTCACCCTCTGTGAGACTACAAGTACATCTGAGAATATAATGTGTCATGGATTCACTAAATTGATATACACTCTCTATGACTAATGTTCGTCATCCCTGCTTTCTCTCCAGAGCAACAGAGAATGGAGTATTTAATGTGTATTCGATTGTGATCATTCTTACAATCAATGAATGAAAATAATGTAGTTAAGTGTTGAAAATGAGCCAAGCTTTGTCCTAGATGCTTAGGATAAGGATGCAGAAACACTTCAGAAATCCCATAACATAACAGGACACAGAGATGGAAACTATATAAGTCAGTTCTATAGAGTACTCTTAATAAAAATTTAAGAAGACAAATATATTCCCAGGTTTGCTCCTCAGCAATTGGATTTTGTTGGCTCTTCTTTATGTTGTGCTTTATCTGAGCATAGAAAAGAAAATATCCTGGGAATTGGACTAAAATATAAATCCCAAATTAATTTTTTCATATATAATTTCTAAACAAAACCAGAAGGTATACAATATTTAGTGTACTTATATTTCATCGTGTATGTGTGTGTGTGTGTGTGTGAAAACTTTTATAATGTCATGTATTTGAAATCACATAAAAGACTTCTCCAGGCTGAGTGTTAAGTCATGCCAACTTTTACTATTTGGCCAGAGGAAAGGAACAGATTAATTAAGAAAGAGCCATTAACTAAGTAAGGACAAATATGAGAATGTGACATCAAGGGAAAAAAAAGCAGAGATTATTCAATAATGAGGGGGAAGAACTTAATATTATCAAACAGTGGCCAAAAGTTAAAAATTATATAGACAGAACTGTAGGATTGTGTGACCTTTCCAACAGCTCTTTTGAATGTCACATGTGCTGAGTTGTCCTTTAAAACATGGTTGAAATATGTGATGAGGGCTCAAATAAGGAATTTTCCACACTGGTGGAGTCATGTCGCTGCTCAGCGTGTTTCATATTTGGGAGCATTTTGCGTTTGGGATTTTAGGATTAGGGATGCTCAATCTGTAGGACATGTGCTCATAGCTATAGCTCGGTACCATGATAGCTCTACCTCAGGTTTGTCTTTTACCCAACCATGAAGTTCACATTTCATTTGAGAGCAAACAGGCAGCAGCACAGTAAATATATCATCATAATGCTCTAGAGGAACAGCTGCCCAAACCGATAATCAGATTAGACGATTGAGAGAGCTAATCACCAAAGTCCTCATTTTCAGGGTTATATTTAGCATAAAGCAACAGACCTTGACCTTTCAAATATAGACACCTTTTCTAGCAAAAATATATTGTCACTCTTGCAATTTAAACAAAGTCTGGTGTTGGCTATGTATTAATTACAAATGCTACATGCCCTCTAAATACTCATTTGTTTTAGCTTTCTGTGGGAAAGATTTTATATCTTAAATGATACACGAGAGATAATATGTCATCTGCGTGACAGGGAGACAGTAGAAGCATTTGAAAGAGCTATGCATTTCTTAGGACTGTCAATGCATTTCCACTATGGTTTATTAGCTGATGGAGAAGAACTGCATTAGAAAGACTTGAGTACACTGGCCTGTCTGCTGGTACTGCACCAGCAGGGGAAGATGAGTTGTTCCTGCTGTCCAAGTGAATCTCCAGAGCATCCTATCTTCCTTCCTCTTACAAAGGAAGAACTACAGTTCTTTGTGGAGGGTTAAGGACTCCCCATCCTCATGCCCCCCATCCACGTTAGCTTGTCCATAGTTGTCCTTGTTTAGCTCATGTTTTCCCAGGAAAGAGCACATCAATTGATTATCCAATGCCAAATGCTCAGCCCCGAGTACATACATACAAACAACATTATCTAGACCAAACAGATAGTCTTTGTGTATTTAGGAATGCGTATGTATCTACATAAATTTATGCAACAATAATCAATGAAAAAGGGATCATGGATTTTTGAGAGCAATGAGGATTATATGGGAGGTTTTGGAAGGAAGAAAGGGAAATGGAAAATGATGTCATTTTATCCAAATTTAAAAAAATTTCAAAAGAACTTTATTTTAAGGAATAACTACTCTAGTCCAGTTAGAAATCAACCCTTTGACTACTGCTTGGAATCCTTTCCCCTCTTGCTCTTTCAAAGGCTCACTCCCTCGAGTTCTGCAAAAATCAGTCCTATGCTTCTTATATCATTTAGCTAGTATATTCTCCAGGTTTTAATAGTTTCTATCTGAAGTTTTCTCTCTCTCTCTCTCTCTCTCCCCTCCCCTCTCTGAAGCACCTGCTGCCCAGACTCAAAGCTCATCTGTGACTCCACGGCCTCCTGGAGCTCCATTGCACTGTTCATATTTTCAGTCAAATTTATCAGAAGTGTTTCTGGTTCTATCTGCTCCCCCTTCCTCCTCTCCTGCTTTCCCCTCTACATTCTCTTCCAAATAAAGTTCCATATTGTAGAGAGAAAGAATAGAAGAATTGATTTTATCAAAGACAATAGTTGTATTGCCACATTCTATAGGACTTCTTGGTACATAAAATACCCAAAACAGCTGTTACCAATATTACCCAAGACTATATTTCTATTTTGTCTGACTTTTCACCACTGCTTGACAATTGTTAATCCTTCCTCGTATTTGAAATGCTTTCCTTAGTCTTCATATCACATTCTTCTGCCTTTTACCTACTTAGTTACCGCCTACTTCTCAGTAGATCTGCTTCTTTCCTCTAACTAAGGAGTAAAGGCTGGGGTAACCCAACATTTGGCAAAGAGAACTCTCTAAATTTCTATAAATTTTGTACACACACACAAATATGTTTTGAAGGTTTGTTGTAACCACAGTCATTCTTTTAAAGTTTAATTTTTACAGTATTTTTATAATATACTTTAGTTTTTTATTTTAATCTACTTTCATATTGGAATAATCTTTACCTTATGACATAAGACCTTTATCATCTAAAGGCATTTTTCTTTTCTTTCTTTCAACAAAAATATATCTCATACATATGAACTTTATGTCTTTTTTATTTAATAATTTAATCTTTTTATTTTGTAGTTATTTTTACAAAATTTACATAGAATTTTACTTTTTAAGATAATTAAGATAAGATCATCCTGAAAACAGAGGAATATGTATTTAAAGCACAGAAAACTTATATACATACATACAGAATTTTAGATATCTAACATTCATAAACACAGGTAAAATATGTTAAAAGTTCTGTGGGTTTTTCTTTTTTTTCTGAGACAGGGTTTGACTGTTGTAACTCTAGCTGTCCTGGAACTCATTCTGGAGACCAGGCTGGCCTTGAACTCACAGAGATCAGCCTGCCTCTGCCTCCAGAGTGCTAGGATTAAAGGCGTGTGCCACCACCAGTAGGCTATTTTGTGTGTGTGTGGAGGGCAGTTAAATTAATTAATCACTTGTTAAAGATTTAAGTCATATAGCAGGTACTTTGAAATTGCTTTTGTTTTAGCATCTACTTTTGATTTGAACTTATGAAACATCTAAAGCAGAATAAAGGTGTGACATTTCTACCTACATTGCTTGCAAAAACGGGTGACAGGAAATTATCTGTCGGGTGAAGGCTGTATCCTGGAGCACGACAATTATCTTAGAAACAAAAACCAGACCACCCCTTGAGCAATAGGGGACTTTTTGCAGAACCAGAATGAGACAAGGATCAAGAAGATGGAGTCTTTGCCACAACTGTCTAGTTCTGAATATTTTCCTTTTAAAATCTGCTTTAAAATTTAAATTTGAAAAGCTCATGATCATATTGTAAAAGAAAGTTCTTGGATCATCAGACACTTTTTTTTTCCTGCAGTATGGTCTCATTGATGAACTATCCACACCTTTGTCGGTCTCCAAATTATCTCTTTAATTTTCATATTGATACATGTAGCTTGCTGTAGTTGGGATTTCTTCCCTAAAAACTCCAGTTACACTATTATGGGAAAATAATTTGAGTTTAATTTATCTATTTGAATTTACATGAGCACATACCAAGTAATTTCTTGCCATATAAACAATATAAAATTCTAAGCACGTACAAATACGTAGTTCTGCATAAGGGTAGATTTTAAAGCACAGAATGTTATTGTATCCTTTGGGTTTATAGTTTACCAATTGAAACTTAGACTACTGGCTTGATTGTTGTTCTAATACACTAAACAATTACTAATCCCAAATATGTTCTTTCTTAGAACATAGCAGAAGATGAGCATGTTAAATATTGAGAGCAGAGTTTGATACTTACATCTTAAGGATACGGTCTTGCACAATAATTGATAAGGCTTAAGACTCAAGTAGATGTCCAGTAAAAGCATAAAATCAACCTCATCATACCTACTTGAGCAATATCTTTTCTCTGTCTGAGAACCTAATAGCAGACGGCAGACGCCTTTGCTGAGGGAAAGATAGAAATGTCTTCTTCAATGTGTCTTAATGTGTTTTTTAATTTTTTAAATTTGTGGTGATGTTATATTTTCCATGTTTGCTTGTATATCTATAATTTTTTAAGGAAATAAATAAAAAGAAGTATAGATTTTAGATTAGACACCATCAACTAACCTAGTGCCAGTCTGGGATATTAATTCTTTCCTCTATCTGGCAACATTGGCCTGGATTAGACAACCCCCGGTATTTGGTCACTACAAATGCTCGATGGTTAATTTTCCTTGTGAGCATCCCTTTGGGCCCCTGGATAAGAAATGATTCTTCCCAGTGAAAAGATAGGGAACTTATGTTGAATTTTTCACCTAAATAAGTTATTAAAACCCAATCTCTTGTAAAGTTTAAAGTGACAGATAATATATTAAAAAGCTCATTATTTAAAGAAAATCATAAGACAAGAACACATGGAGTTTAAATTCATTTATTCTGACCTTAAAAATTATAAGAAGTCTCTTCTTCAAACATTATCAAGTGACTATCTAGAATTAAGAAGGATTAGAATCTCTCAAGGTGGAAGGCTGGTACTTCCTCCAGTAGGCAGGAGACAGTTGTGAAAGTTGCTCCTAATTGAGGCTGTAAAGCTTTGAAGGAGAAAGGCCAACAGAAAGGCCAACCTTATTTAGGTTGCTATTTTTACAGAAAGTAGAGGAGATAGGCAGTAAAGAAGGGAAGCAAAATGCCTTTGAGATGTTAAATTAAAAACTGGATTCAACATGGAAAATGTAAAGAAGAAAATCCAAAGTCAGCTGGGTAGGAAAGGGAGGGAGGTGGTAGGGGGAGTTAAACATGATCCAAACACATTGAATGCGATTCTCAAAAGAATTAATAAGATATTTTTAAAAGGATTTTAAGTTGAGAGAAACCCAACCTCTTAAAACTTGTTTTGGGTACAGAATGTGTTGACTTTACAAGTAGCCATCCCATTGTTTCTTATCCTCGTCTTTCGGGACAAGAAGTTGACTTAGGACATCTGAGGGGTTCGTTCTTGTAATGATATACCCTTAATCCAGGCACAGGGTATGGATGAGTCTAGGGCATTTTTATCCTCAATACCCATGACACTTAAGACAAGTTAAATAGCATTTTGGCAAGCAAAACAGAAGCAAAGGAAGCCAAAGTATTATGTAGCCATGTTTTGAAGGGCATACCAGCCAAATGAGAGCCTAGCAACCTTACTGACAGTATTTCAAGATGTTGTAAGAGCCAGAAAGGGACAGAAATAGCTCCACATTCTCATCCTTAGTAAACTGAGGGGTTTCCTATGACTTTTAGGGAACTCTACTAAAGCCAAACCGAGAATTTTAGGGCTAGCAGTATAATAAATATATTTAATGTAGGCCATAGTTGTATGCCTACAGGGTGGCTCACCAAAGAGACAAGGAGGCATATTTCATAAGTGCATACCCTGCCAGACCTCAATAGAGGGAACCACTGTCATGGCCAGTGCCATATTGCCAGTGGAACCTGAGCATGTCTGCTCAGGTATTTTATTGATTCAGAACACCTTAGGTGTTCTACTGATAGCACACACAGATCATAAGCAATCAAACATGCCCCACAGAAATCTAATACCTGCAAACAACGCAAAACGCCGTAGACCTAGGCAGCCCCTCACCCAACAGGGCATAAAACAAGTGGAAACATAACTAAAAATAAACTTCCCCAACAGTAGGCCTAAGCATAAGAGTTAAGGGTTAAGGGTTAAGAGAAAGTCTTTCAAGGAGAAAATAAGACATACTCAAGTGGGATATTGTTGGGTTTTTGTTGTTGTTTTGTTTGTTTTGTTTTTTGAAGGTAGATTTAAAAATATGAATTTGTAATGCAGAATAGAATCTCTCTCTTTCCATTTTTATGGCAAAACAGGCCATAATAATGTCCTTATTTGATACTGATTTTTGTCCCACTAGAAAGTGAAGCAAAAGTCACATTGAGAGAAAGATGGATAAAAAGTAGGGGTTTATTTTAGAATTTATCTCTGGTTTTGACATAAACTCTAAATATTAATTTTCAACATTTTAAGCTTAGAGGTAGTTTTTAGAGCTCCTATTAATTTTTGTAAACTGCCAATTTTTATCCTTTTTGGTAATATTGAATTTTAATTAAAATATTTGTCTGTTTATTTCCTTTAATTTTATTATCTAGAACTTTTAGTTAAGCACACAAAGCTAACTGATTTAGAGATATTCAATGTCCACTACTGAGGTAAATACAAACTCAAGTTATTTTTAATTAGATTTTCTTTATTAAAAAATAATTAAAAATAAATTAGTAGACTTTGCACATATGAAAGCAGTTGGAGCACTAGGTCTTTTTCTCTTCTAACATGTTCTCCCTTTCTTAAATCAAATACGGAAGGAGTGTGCATGAAAGAACAGACTGAACGTTAGCAATTTAATGAACGGAAAGGTCAGAAACCTTGTCTTCAGGGGTCTGAAAGCAAATCAAAATCCAAAATCCAGAACCAGTGGAAACTAATATGCTTTTAAAGCTAACAAATAAAACAAATGTTTTAATCTAGAAACTTTTAAAACAAACCCCAAAATATAAAGCTGTCTAAGAAACAGAATCCAGAACAAACACCTCAGAATAAACAACAAATGAACCTTAAACCAATCCAAGGGAATCCAGGAAGAACCAAAGCTTACTTAAAGAGATAATTAAGGTTTCACAAAATTGTTCTAGTAACAAAGGGAAGAGAGTCACCAATATAGACTCTTAGGCAGATTACAAGGAAGTAGAAAACCCTCTAGGATATGCTGTGGGTGCCCTCCTGATAACACTGTTAGCCTTTTGATTGGTGGAAGACTGTGGTCTGTCAAGTCAACGCACTGCAAAAGGTGTCACCTGTTAGTCACAATGATTCTAGGTCAAAGGCAGCTACGAATGTGGCAAAAGATAATTATTAGGCTCTGCACGGGCAACATTCCAGCCCCTTAGCTATCATTAACTCCCTACTGAGTCAATCAGCTTTGCAGAATCTTTAGCCAAAGCACTGGGTTTTTGTTGTTGTTTGTTTGTTTGTTTTGTTTTGTTTTATATTTTATTTTTTTTACTTTTTGTCTTTCCAGGAACTTTCTTCACATCTACTCTTCTAGCTTCTCCTGTCCCTAGGGTCATCCCTCAGATTATCTCTGAGTATATTTTATAACTGAAACATTTCTGACCCTTCCTTTTAGTTTTTTTTCATGGTTTATTTATTATTCCAATTAAATATGGTGTAATTTACTTTAAATATTATCATCTATCTTACTAGAAGGCAACTTTCTAGAGGGTAAAGTGAGGTTTTATTTGTGTTTTCACTCTGATCTATACTTAAGTTTCCAGAGTTATGTCTTACAAAGAAGAGGAACTTGGTACATGTTTGTATTTATTGTTGGACAAATAAGTAAAACATTAGTTCTTCATATTTGATAGCTCTAAATGGAGTGTTATTATAAAACATAGTATTATAGAAAAAGCTATGTCCATGTGATTCCACTTTATTGGGTATAACATCATGATTCATTTCTGAAAAGTTGTGTCAGACTGAACGTTTATAGAGTAAGTAATAACTAGACTTACGACGACGTTTTCACGTCAAATAACCTAGGATTAAACCCCCATGAACAAAGGGCTTTTTAGCCAGAACTTGAATAATTTCTCCCTCATTTAATTCTTTGTAACTTAAATATTGTATTAGTCTGGTATTCTTGCTTATAACACACTTATATCTCGTATAAGGAAACAAACAGAAAACAAGTCACCTATAAACCATACACTCGCTCGCACTAATCCTGGGAGACGCTCAGTGGAAATTCCAACAGGCATTAGTGGAAATTTAGTTTACTCCCACATAGCTTTACCCTCCCAAAGTGTTTTTAAAGAAATGTTCGAAAAATTCCTCTAATATATAGCTAAGGAAACACTGGCCTTTGTCCGTAGTCCTGCTCCATTGCAAAATATGTGTACTTTTTTTAGTGCATTTCATAAAGTATTAAGATCAAGAATAAAAATATTTTAATAGAAATTGCATCATCACCTGCTATGTTTATCTCCTTTTTCCCAATGAGTAGCTTCTCTGTTAGCTTCCTGTTAGACAGATGACATTATTGTTGGCCATATTTGGTTAGTAAAAGCTTAGCAGGGAACTAAGAACAAGAAAAGTTGAGGTAATCTGTTCATCTTTCTTTTATCTGGGATCTATGATCATGAAGTTTGTCTAATTCACCGTCTGTTTTTATATGAGAAATATTTCATAATGGCCAGTATAAAGCCATTAATATGATACTAGTGTTATATTTACAGAATAAAAAAAATATTAGCCCATTATAAAGAAAGAAAGAAGATGAGTTTTAGTAAAAAACTTTTATTGGCATCATGCATTATGAAGTGGTCCAAGTGGCTTCTTGTAGGTTAAATTACTGAAGTCACAAAACTAAACTGTGGTGTGTGTGTGTGTGTGTGTGTGTACATTTATAAATGTACATATAATTTTTTATGACTACAATGAGTAATAGAATTTTCTAAAAGAGTAAAAATTTCTTGGAGCATGGTTTCCTTTTCTTGAAACTATTTTTTATTATTGCAAAATTCGGTGTATATTTTAACCATGACATATATTTTTATATTAGATGTATAATGAAATTAAGCTTACAAGTGAAATAACTACAGATATTTATGTCTGTGTAAATGTTTGCCATTTTATTGGTAGTCAATCTGGAAGTGGGATAGTTCATTTCATGTATCAGGGTCTTGGGAAATGCATGATACTTTAAAATCTTGCCACAAAAAAACAAAACAAAACTGGTGAAACTCCTAATAGACAGCTTGACTATTTTCAAAATTTTCTTCCTTTAGTGGGCAATATTTCTTCCACTGAGGAGCAATCTATTCGTGGGGTATAATTCTGAGCTTCACCCTCCCTTATTCCTCTCTGCTTTGCTTTTGAATCTTGCATCTTCTGATGAAACATGATGGAAGAATAGAAAAAAGAGCAAGCACAACTGGGTTGTGGTCCCTAATCCCCATCCCTATCCCATCCCCATCCTCATCCCCATCCTACCCCAGTCCCATCCCCTCCACCATCCTATCCCCATCCTCATAAGCTGCAGCCATTCCCTTAGCTTACTGGACCACAAATCCTCTGTCTTCGTCAGGTTCATTGGGATGTTTGGAATTAGGACCAATGACATTATTGACCATTTTAGGGCTTTCTATGGAGAGGTAGTCTAACCTGAAAACTTGGAGTATAAGGAATGAGGACAAAGTTGTTGTTACTTGTTTTCAATTTTCAACGTATTTTTATGTAATTTTGAGTGTAAACAAACAAGTCGCTCCTTTATACTGATTTGAAAGAAATGTGTGGAAGTAGAATCCACCCCAGACCAGAAGACAAACACTTACATGGGAATCTCAGATTTACAGCCTATCATTGTGTGATTATGGACAGCTGAACTGTGGACAAACATTGTTTGTAAGGTAGACAGAGAATAAAAATACGACACTGTGTTATTATATCTGGAATATATATATATATATATATATATATATATATATACACACACACACACACATACATGTATGTATACATATACTTTTACACACACACACACACACATATATGTATGTATAGTCTTTAATGTTTTCACTACATTTATTTATTTTGGAATGGGAGGGTATGGGCATATATATGGAGATTTTTCTCCTTCTAACATTTTGGTCTCAGGGATTGAAATTAGGTTGTCAGGGTTAGTGTCAAGTGCTTTTACCCACTGAACCATCTCTTCAGCATATCTGAATTTCTTGAACCTTTAACTTCTGTTTAATTCTCAAACCCCTTCTCATGAATGTAAGCTGTTTCTTGAGTGTTTCAGTGTCCTCGAGGAGGCTGAAAATTTTGATCCCCCACTTTTTTGTATAGAAATCTCTTTGATTTTTTTTTTCCAGATAGACCTAGGGACTTCAATTTTCAAGTTTCCTAGAATCTTCTAAGATCATATTTCTCAAAAATAAAATATGTGGACGCCCGCCTCGCCTGCAAGGAAGACGCCGCACACAGGATTCTTCTGGTTCACGCTTTATTGAGGACTGTAGCTTGATTGAGTGTTGAGAGCGAAAAGACCCTGAATGTGTGAGGCACCCTGCTTATATAGGCAACGTGACCATCAACGATTGGATGCATGTCCAGAACCTCATTAGCATAGGGGGAGGCGGCAAGCAACGTGACCATCAACGATTGGATGCATGTCCAGAACCTCATTAGCATAGAGGGAGGCGGCAAGGATTACTCAACTTGCGCCTGCGCTGTTACTTGTTTACTCCAGAACCGATCAAGAAGAACCCGGAAACAGGAAACCGGCGCCATCTTATAATGGCGTTTCAACTCGGCTCCCAACATCTTTCCCTTTTATATTAAATTGAGGACAAAGGAACATGCTAAGTCACCGATCAACCCCCTCCATCTACGGAGGTGAGGATCAAGGAAGTTAAGCATGTCCTAAATACCCAGGTTACCTTATCTCGTGCAATGAGGAGAACCTCTGAGATGTGCAAAGGCTAACCTTGGGTTGAATAAGGGATGTGCCTATTCTTGGTGCAATGGGAACGAGCCCTCAGGGTGCAAAGGCCACATACCCAAAATTGTCTTGAAAGAAAACATGTTGGGGAGATGGACTTCTGTCTCATTGGCTCTGATAACACACAGCTTAACTATTAATAAGAGGGTTGGACAATACATATCAACCATCGACCCAACGATTAAGCGTTGCTAACCAGGCTGCAGGGGAATGTCCCACATCAAGGGCAGCAGATGCTTGAATAATCATGGCATTATCTCGCTGTCTCTGTCTATACATTTTACAAAAGCATATTAATACAGAAGCAATCATCATAATTCCCATAGTTCCCAGACCAGCCCATTCTTTGAGATACATGGTAGCATCTTTAATCCAACCCCAGAGTCCAGTTGCCATGTATAAGTCCACACGAGTTGAATTGACATGTGTAATGGCCAGTCTTAGGTGATGACCAATCCGTCTTGAGATATTGAGAAATTCCCGTGACAAATTTGCAGCAACAGTATAATTATGATATTGAACAGATGTCACACATGAACCAAATATCAAACGGGTTATTTACAGTAGCTTTGTTTGGGCAATCATCCGAACCCAAAGATCCAATGCAAGGGGCGAAGGTAAATTATCTTTCCTACCTCTACACCGGGGGGCAAACTGAGGCTGACTGTGAATATAACTATAACTATTAGTAATCTTAGGCCAACCACCCTTAATGTAAGTGCCATCTACAGTAGTCTAGTCATCTTCATCTACCCAAATTGCACTAGAATTGGAAAGTTGTATATAATTATTCTCGTTAGTCATAGTAAAACAAAGTGTTCCATTTAGGGAAAATGTACGATCTTCCCCTATAGCGCTGCGCTGATTGTAGCAAAGAAGCGGGGGAAAACTTGAGCATCATGCATCACTGGCATTGGTATGGGGAGTGTTGTTAGTATTCCCCATCGTTGTTCTGTGCGTATCGGGGGCCACTTTATCAGGATCATCTGTAGAGCCAGTAGCGTTTTCAAGATCCTCATCCTGTTCTTGATCTTCTAAGGGCTGTTTCATCGTTCTGGTCAGACGAGCAGGCACCCAAATGGGGTTTTCTTGGTCCTGAGGAAACACAAACAGCTCCCCTGGATCTTATTAAAACTTGATCCGGGCCCTTCCATTGATTAGACAATACATCTTTCCACTTGACATTTTCTAGTGGAGGTTGTGTAGACATAGCATGTCTATCTGCTGCAGATCTTCCAGCAGCATCCAAATTCAAAAAATTTAAGGTAAATAATATAAGGGAAATGGTACTTTTAGGTCCCATACTGGGGCCGCCTATTCCCCCTTTTTGTTTTTGTAGATAAACCTTGAGAGTGCCATTAGCACGTTCCACAATTCCTTGTGCTTGTGGATTATAAGGCAGCCCAGTGTGGTGTGTAACGCTGAGGCGTTGACAAAATTGTTGAAAGGATTTAGAGGTATAAGCAGGACCATTGTCCGTTTTTAAGAGTCTGGGTTTACCCCAGGCTGCCCAAGCTTCAAGACAATGAGTGATTACATGAGCAACCTTTTCTCCAGCTAAGGAAATGGCATGAATTATGCCTGAACACGTATCCACAGAAACATGTACATATTTAAGTTTTCCAAGAGAATTAACATGAGTCACATCCATTTGCCAGATATGAAGGGGTCTAAGACCACGTGGATTTACACCAAAAGATGGTGTGGTCCTAAACTCAGCACAGTTTGGACATTGTAAGACAATGTCTCTAGCCTCAGCACGAGAGATCTTAAATTTTAATCTTAAAGTTTGTGCTGGGACATGATATAGTTTATGAAATTCAGTGGCTGCATCAGATATAGCCATATCTGCAATAGAATTAGCCTTAACCATAGGTCCTGGTAACAGAGAGTGAGCCCGTATGTGTTGTATGAAGAATGGGTGATGTCTATTTCTAATGTTAAGAGTGAATTGTAATAACGGATGTTTGGGGTAGTAATTATCAATTTGTCCTGGAAAAATACATTTAAGTATTGCCCAAGAGTCAATAGTGGAACATAATATTTGTACTTGTATAGTTGTATAGGGACATACAATTGTACTGGGGTATTTTCCAAAATGTGTCATAGCTAATTGTAATCCTTTTTGCGCTAAATCTGCTACACTAGTAGGGTAATGTCCCAGAATCTTGCCAGGTGACACATGTGGATGGATCCATAATAATGGTCCATCTTGCCACAAAACTGCAGTTGGCAGCACTGGTGAAGGGATAATACAAAGGGAGAACGGTTGATCCTTTTTAATCCTAGTGAGTTGAGAATGTTGTATTGCTTGTTCTACTTTATCAAGCGCTTTTGATGCTTCTGGAGTTAAATGTCTTTTGGATGTTATGTTTGACTCTCCCTCTAGGATTTGAAATAGCGGTTTAAGTTCTGTTGTGGTTAGTTTTAAAAATGGCCTAATCCAATTAATGTCTCCTAATAATTTTTGAAAATCATTTAATGTGTTTAGAGTATCTCTCCGAATTGTAACCTTTTGAGGACTAATAGTATATGGGCTAATCTTTGTTGCTAAGAAATTACCTACTGTTCCTTCCTGTACCTTTTCAGGAGCTATAAACAATCCTTTATTCTGTAAGGCCTTTGTTAAGAAGGTAAAAGCTTCTTGTAGCATGACAGTATTGTTGTTGCACAGTAGGATGTCATCCATATAATGACACATCCTTAATTTTGGATAAGCTTTTCTAACTGGATTAAGTGCAGCAGCAACATACAGCTGACACATAGTTGGACTATTAGCCATTCCTTGAGGAAGCACCTTCCATTGAAACCGACGGTCAGGTTCTTCATGATTTATAGATGGAAGTGTGAATGCAAACCTACATCTATCTTTTGGATTTAAAAGAATGGAGATGAAACAGTCCTTGATATCCACAATTATAATATCCCAATTTTGAGGCAAGGCTGACAATAATGGTAATCCCTTTTGTATAGCTCCCATCACCTGCATTTGACTATTAATTGTTCTTAAATCATGTAATAGTCTCCATTTTCCTGATTTCTTTTTTATGACAAAAATAGGAGTATTCCAGGGTGGTTGTGAAACTTCTAGATGCCCTAACATTAACTGTTTTTCTACCAACTCCTTTGCAGCATCCAATTTTTCGGAGGTTAAGGGCCATTGAGGAACCCACACAGGTTCCTCCGTTAACCAGGGTATAGGTAATGTATCCTCAATGGCCCCTAGGAAAAACCCAAACCTTGTCTATTAGATTTTTGATGTATCTTTATAGGCTCTGTCCTCCCTTGTAGCCTTTTACCTAACCCTTTACCAGGAATACATCCCATACTTTTCATCATGTGTTGACTTTGACGAGAGTAGTCGTTGGTAAGCTTAAAATTAAGCTGTTTTAATAAATCTCGTCCCCAAAGATTGACCAGTAAAGGTAGAACATAAGGCGTGAAAGTACCAGTCCGACCTTCCTCATCTTCCCATCTCAAAGGATGTGCACTAATAGTAGGTGATGACTCATATCCAAGCCCTTGTAGGGTTTGAGATGATTGATTAAGAGGCCATGCTTTTGGCCACCATTTAGAGGAAATGATACTAGTGTCAGCACCAGTATCCAGTATTCCCGAAAAATCTTTTCCTTGTATGGTGATGTTCAATGTAGGGCGTTCAGTTAGATCTAAGGAAACATAGGCACAATTTCCACCTGTAGACCCAAAACCCTGCTCTCCTCTGGCTACATCTTTACTAGGAAACAGTGAATGTAAGCTGGGCAAGACTAAAAGCTGTGCAACGCGGTATCCAGGGGAGATAGATGCTACACCTCGGGGGGAGTAGCACAGAATCTTAACTTGACCTTCATAGTCAGAGTCAATTACTCCTGGGTGGACAATTAACCCTTTTAGAGTAGAGGAAGATCTTCCCAGCACACGTCCTACTGAATTTGGTGGTAGCGGTCCCTTAAAATCTGAGGGTACAGGCTGACAACCCATTTGAGGGGTCAATACTGTGCGGGCGGTGGCACAGAGGTCCAGTCCTGCGGAACCTGAAGTAGCTCTCCTTGGTGTCCCAGAGGTCTCATTGATATTTGTGAACCTTGTAGGACCCCATACATTTGAGGGCCCTGAGGTCGGGGGCCCTTCTGCCCGTTTTTTGTCTGATCAGGCTTTGTTTGTGTAATAGGCTTGCCATTAATGTCCTTAACTGAGCGACACTCATTAGCCCAATGTTTTCCTTTTCTGCACTTTGGACAGATGTTAGGTGTCTTTACTCCTGAAGTTTTTTGTCTTTCCTGTCTACACTGTCTCTGTATATGTCCTCTCTTTCCACATTTAAAACAGGTAATATTACTATCTTTTTGTGCTGCGAGCACCGCTGCAGCTATGCCTGCATTGGAAAGCGGACCACCAATCTCTCGACAAGCTTTCATCCAGGCATTAAGCCCTTTTCCTTTCCATGGAGTAATAGCATTTTTACATTCTTTGGTACACTGTTCATAAATGAGTTGTTCTATTAAGGGCATTGCTGTATCTGGGTCACCGAAAATCCTTTCTGCAGCTTCCATCATTCTTGCTACAAAATCTGAAAAAGGCTCATTCATGCCTTGTATGATCTTAGTTAGGTTTCCTGATACTTCACCTTTATTAGGAATGCTCTTCCATGCCCTAATAGCGATTCTATTTATTTGTTCGTAAACCTGTACTGGATATGCTGTTTGATTTGCACTCCACTGACCCTGTCCGGTCAGCATGTCATAATTCCAGTGTGGTTGCCCTTGAGTTGCATTAGCTCTTGCTTGGGCACCACAAGCATCTTGGAAAATAGATTTCCAGTCCAGATATTGACCCATGGTAAGGCAAGCCTTTACTGTATTACACCAATCTGTAGGAGTCATAGCTAAGTGTGCCAACCTCTCTACTTGCGCCTGTGTGAAAGAGGCATTAATACCATAAGTTCTAACGGACTCTGCAAGATCTTTAAGTTGTTTATGGTCAGGAGGTTGATAATATCTTTGTTGATTATTATCTTCAAATACTGGAAAAGCTTGAAAAATCTTTCTCCTACCCTTGTCTGTTAAAAAGGAAGTTTTTCCTATTGAAGTTTTTGAGGTTTTATCTCTCTGTTTTTTCTTAGCCTTAGGCAGGTTAGGAAGAGGGGGCGCAGAGGGAGCCGCCGGAGAGTATGGCTCAGGACGGTAACGTTCTTCCTCATAGCGCGCAACTTCCTCTTCTAGTTCTGTTTGTTCCTCTGTATCCAGTTTCTCTTCTGACCCCGAAGTTTCTGAGTCTGTGGTTTCTGAGTCAGAAGAGGAACTACTAGTCTCATCACTGGTTATTTTTAATTTTCAAATTCTGCTAGTACTGGGTATACCCTTTTCTGACTATTCAATTGTTCTTTCTTTTTTTCTTTTTTCTCTTTTTCTACCCTTTTTATCTCTTTTTTAGGCCTCTCCCTCTTTTCTGTTTCTGACATGCTGTCTTGATGTTCTGCCAATGTACGCTGTCCTTCTTTTACCCTTTCTTGACATCGCTTATCTTCTAAGCAAGCTTTAACCATACGCCATAGTGGCCATGTGCCGGCGCGGAGACCTCCCTTTTCCTTTTCCCTTTGCAAATCTCCTAGCTTACCCCAAGAAGGGATTGTAAGAGACCCGGTGGTTCCTGGGCGATGACAATTTAGACAAGGGCAACAAGCAAGAACAACAATAACCATACTAGCCAAAATGACCGCGCCTAGCGCAGGGTCAATCTCATAAAACAGCATACCTCTCAGAAAGAGTCTGGATCCACTTTCGTCCCGCGCTCCAGTTCTGAATCCTCCTGAAAACAGGGGTCTTCGCCGGTGCTCAGCTGATGGTCAGGTTCCCGGGTTTCGGCACCAAATGTGGACGCCCGCCTCGCCTGCAAGGAAGACGCCGCACACAGGATTCTTCTGGTTCACGCTTTATTGAGGACTGTAGCTTGATTGAGTGTTGAGAGCGAAAAGACCCTGAATGTGTGAGGCACCCTGCTTATATAGGGCAAAAGGCAACGTGACCATCAACGATTGGATGCATGTCCAGAACCTCATTAGCATAGAGGGAGGCGGCAAGGATTACTCAACTTGCGCCTGCGCTGTTACTTGTTTACTCCAGAACCGATCAAGAAGAGCCCGGAAACAGGAAACCAGCGCCATCTTATAATGGCGTTTCAACTCGGCTCCCAACAAAAATATTTCAATATTAAACAGAGAGTTGAAAAATCACCTATTAGTAAATGATTTTAGATAATTGGCATGCTTTTTTATGGTAGGTGAATATGACCTAGGGTGCTAACTTTATCAGCACTTTTGATTTCATTCTATCAGATGATTCGGAGAATTATAGACAGTGGTGAGGACTTGAAACTTCTGACAGGTATTTATGTCTTACGTTGGACTTCCTAGAAGTAGCCCAGACACAAATTCTTGTTCAGATGGTTTATCAAGGGCAAGCTCTCATGGGCAACCTCTAAGTGAGTCAGGAAAATAGGGTGGGCAGAAGAAGTTAGGAAAAAGAAGTCTAGCATCATCCTGAAGTTTGGGGAGCTCTACAAGTTTCTCAGCTACAATTAAGATTTCAGCCAAGACAAGGATAATGTAGAAATTTATTTTTGGTTATATATAAAGTAATTGTTTGGTATACTGTTGGGTGAGGGGCTGCTTAGGTCTTGGCATTTTGTATTGTCTCAGGTGTTGGATTTCTGTGAGGGATGTTTGATTGCTCATGATCTGCGCATGCTATCAGTAGAACACCTGAGGAGTTCTGTATCAATAAAAACACCTGAGCTGGGACACTCAGGGTTCCACAGTCCTGTATGACTCCTGCAATGATGGTGGTTCCCTCTGCAGAGATCTGGAAAGATTTGTACTGACAAATATGCCCCTGTGTCTCTCTTGATGAGCCTACACATTAGGCGTACTACTACACAAGGGTGTCATGTTGTTGCAGCCCCACATTAGCTAGCTATATGCTATATCCTTAGAAGCTAAATAAAATAAAATCCTCCAGGTATGAATAGGCAAAGTGTTTTCAACAACCAAGGACCAATTTGGTGGATGATATCTCAAGCTAGAAAAAGAGATCTGGGTGGGACATCAGCAGCATCTACTAGGTATTAAAAGAGATAAACTATATGCACATGGTACATTTAAAAGTATGCACAGAGCTCTCTATCAGATAAAGCCACATAAGAAAGTACAGTCTGAAATTTTGGAGGTACATGGCTTAACATGTAATGAAGGCTTATTTTACCATACAATCTATTATATAGTTCTCATCTATAGTTCGGGTAACTAAGTCACAGGTTTAGTGGTTGGGAAATCACACAATTAGCGAACACCAGAGGATGGTCATTTGCTTTTAGTAATAAACTAGAGGTTCCTGGAGCAGAGAATATCAATTGGCAGACCTATCTCAGATTCACTAAGTCAGAATTATTTTCATATTTTAATAACGGGTGCCCTATCATGTATAAGCCTATTACCACAATTAACTGTGATAACAGTACACGCTGAAGTGTTTCTTAAACGTAGTGCAGTGTTAGAGACAGGATGGAGAAAGTTGTGCAAACTGCACCGTGAACAGGTAAAAGTCCTAGAAATGCGTGTGATGTTTTACGGACACTCTGAGAAGAGTGAGAGGGAAGATGAGAATAAAATTGAGAATGGGCTCTTTCCTGCCAAACAACCATTAAACAGAATTGATGGCTTATTGTTGCATCATTTCTTAAAGAGCAGAGAAAATCAAACACCACGGGTAACAGTGAACTCAGGTAGCCATTATTGATTGCTCTGTTCTGTCTCTGTGCTCCATTTGCAAAAGCTTTTCATGAAAAAAAAATACATAAATTACCTCTTTCTCAGAGTAGCACGAGATATCATGAGACTAGGAGGCACAGAATATTTCCCCAAATACTATGGGAATGAAAATACTGCCTAACTATAGGAGAATATGTTAATTGCCATAATATTGCTAGCTGAGTGTTTTCCTGTAGCTATACAATGTTACACTGTCTGAAATAATGTGTGATCTGAATATGTCCATGTTTCATGAAAATAATTCCATATGAAAATTGAATTATAGATGCAAAGGATAAAAGGAGAGAAATAAAGGATAGAAACAATGTCATTTGAGTATAATAGTGTGCCTTTCAAGCGATTTCATGGACATACCAACAGCCGTCAAGTTATCGACTCTGTTTTCCATGAGTCTCAACGGGAGAGAGACTGCTAGAAGAGTTCATTCTTCTCACACAAACTATGTTGGTAGATCAGAATCAATATGCTCCCTTTAATAGGTTATAACTGCTCAATACCCGCTGTTCAATGTACTGCACTGTTACCTATAAATACTAGGTATTGTTGAAAGAAAATTTTAAATTGCATTAATAGCTTACTCTTGAATAAGTTTTTCTTTTACTATATCTCAGCTTCATTGGTTCACATTTCAACCCGTTCTTTATGATAAATTCATAATGGCACTCTATAAATAGGTCTCCTTTAATACCAGATTAAATACTCCAGCAATTTGAGGATTAATGGGCAGTCCTCAGACTGACCTAGGACTGAGTTAAATGGCATTGATTACTTGGTGGATGGCTTTGACACTAGAGGTAAGCACTGAAAACCCAGAAGTTCACTCTGTAGAAAAGGCCAGAAGTAAGGTCGGACTTGAAGTACCTTAGATTATATTCTGACTAAACAGACCCCTCCTGTCAAATCTCCTGGCAGGTGTTCTGAGACAAATGCTTAGTTTAATCTTATTAGGGAAGATTATGAAGAAGCTTGAAAACCCCAGGCCCAGGATGCTGCTGCGTGAGCAGTGTTCAGAGAGCATGTTTGTGTGAAGCTGGTTATCACAGGCAACCTAAAGGACAACCAAGAACTGCTTCTCTGGTGAGTGCGCGCAGATGAACGGGCTGCCTGGGGGTGAGTTCCGGTGTGAGTGCTAGCGTTCTACCTTTACAACAGACAGGAGATGCCGGTAATCAACATTGAGGACCTGACAGAGAAGGACAAACTAAAGATGGAAGTAGACCAGCTCAAGAAAGAGGTGACGCTGGAGAGAATGATGGTGAGTGGGTGGTCTCTCAGACTCCCTGGGAGAGAACGCGTGGGAAAATACCGAATGTTCTCAATGCCTCTCGTACATGCTGGAACAGTTCGATGTTCTTAGAAAGAAAATGCTTGTGGAAAACGTGGTCAGAGATGAAGAACGTTGCATCTCATCAATTAGACGCTAACTCAAGGGATTGGAACAGCATTTTTCCCGGTCCCAGTGCAGCCCTTGGCCTGTTTTTGTATGGCCACTGAGCTGAGAAATATTTTATACTTCTACAGAAAGGCCAAGAAGAAAAGAGGGGGAGAATATGAGACAGGGATTGTAGTTTAGCTAAGCAATCAAATGAAGTGAGGCATTGAGACGTTTTGGTTTCCCTTCTACGACTTGATGAGTTTCTCTTCATCTGGTGTAGTATTTTGATGTTGTTGATATATTTTAAAGTACGACCTCATCCTTTCCAGTCCTGGCCTGGTCAGTAGCAAATAAGTATGTTCTATTCTTCCTTTGCAAATAAAAATGATTTCAGACACAAGGACACACTGTTTTCTCCTAAAAGCATCTGATAGCGTTTCAGAACAGTGACCCAGAGTCTCTGCCATTAAATGGAACAGAAAGGAAAAAGGAATGAAAAGCTTTCACAAACAGTGATTGAATCTCGAGAACACTGATACATGTTTCAGATAACTTCATTTTAGGAAAGCTAGCAGAACAAAAACTCTTCCACAATAATCGCCCCCAACTGTCCTGTTACTCTTTCCATAGAGACAAAACATGTTTTGGTGTAAAGATCAGGTCAAATCCTGGACTCAGCACAATAGCACACACGTGGCAGACAGGCTAACACGCTTATCTTGTCTACAGGTCCTGAAGTCCTTTGTTCAGCAAGTTGATTGATTTCAGGTTTATTAGTCACCTTGGAGTTTTCATTTGCGGTAAACATGATATAGGCCTCCACGTCTTTCCTCACTACTCAGAATATTCTTGGTTTTGATGTTTATGTAACAATATTATATTGTAAAGCTTATTATCATCTCTATCCTATGCTGCCTTCCCCCTCTTCTTCTCCCTCTGCCCACCTCTTTCAGTACAGATTTGGAGGGGGGTGTAGATTTACACAAACACACACACATGCACACACATGCACACACATGCACGTACACAAACATGTTGTTTTAGCCTGTTCAGGCAGCTGTAAGACATTACCACAGATTGCATGGCTTAAACACAAATGGCAAATCATTTTAATGTTATTTTCTACAGTTCTGGAACTGTGCTGGTCCACAGCTAGGGTCTATTTCCTTATTCCCAGGTAGTGTCTTCCCAGTGTGTCCTCACATGGCGAAGAAGAGAGGAAGTGCCCTGGTGACTCTGTCATCAAGGTGCTGATCCTGACCATAAGCCAACCCCTCTGGGTGAAACTGGCTGTCAAAGGCTTCATTTTCTAGCATCATGTGTATATATATATATATATATATATATATATATATATATATATATATATATATGGCATAAATTTTACTTGGAAAAATCACTATTTTATTTATATCACTTATGAAATGGTCACTGCATTGTCAAAAATACAGTGGATATGTGTTACTGTAATAAAAGGCATTAATTGAAAATAAAACTAATTGAAGCTAAAAACCACAAGTAATTTGAACTCTTTTGAATTCATATGTGTGTATATTACCTATAGAGAGAAGCCCTGAAGCACCTCATTGTTTTCTAAACCATAACTACAAAGGTATAAATGAGCAAGGAACAATCTTATAAACAACACTATCCAGTTCAGCACACATTCGCTTGTTGAACGTCAGTTGAGTGCAGGGTGTGTTCTAAGTGCCTGGGATATACCGAACAAAAGGCCCAAAGCCACTGACCTCTCAGAGCAGCATCTCATACACTATTATGAACAGCCGCTGTAGATGAATTTAAAGTTGAGCGTGTCTATGCTTCTGAGAATCCAACACTGAGAATAAGCCAGGAATTTAGCAGCTATTCGTTCTCTTCTATCTTCATGTTACACTTTTAGGAAGAAGAGGAAGACTCACTTTGGTGAAATTCTTCATTTGTGTTTCCAGATGGCTCTGATCCCTGGAACCTCCCTCCCTTTACAAAGGCAGAGGCAAGCTCCACAAGGAACCCTTAACTAAGGAGTCAGCTTTCTATCCTCTAGGTGCATCTGGAAGGGAAGGGGTGGAACGATTTCTTCTATCCTGGAAAGCTTATATGCACTGACGGGAAGCAGATGGAATCAGTTTTAAAAGATGCAACACAGAAATGTAACAGACACGTTTCTGGAGTCTGCAGAATTCTGTTCTAAAACAAACGTGTGATCTCTGTTTCCTTCTTCTTAAGGTTTCCAAATGTTGTGAAGAAGTAAGGGATTATATTGAAGAAAGATCTGGAGAGGATCCTCTAGTAAAGGGGATCCCAGAGGACAAAAATCCCTTCAAGGAGCTCAAAGGAGGCTGTGTGATTTCATAGGCAGGGGGGAAATTTTCTTAGAAAATTTAGAATATTAATGATAATGCAAACTGTTCTCCTGTATAATTAAACTTGGGTATGCTGTTTAAATGCATAAACTTTAAATTTTAATAAAAATGAAGATGCCATAGTAAGTATACTCATGTGTTTCTTGAATATTTAGCATAAGGTTTAACACATCACTAACAATAAATACTAATGATAACAAACAATAAATGCTTCTTTGAAAGCAGCGTACTCTGAGTTAACTGAATAACATTAATGTTTTATGTTTCTTCATTTTCCTTTCAATATTAATGATACTGTGCCTAAGATCTTTATAGCTAAACATATATTATTCTCAACATTTCACTTTCTTACAGGAGTAGGAAGTCACTGTTTTGATACACAGATGATCTATCTTGACAAGAAAGAATCCATAAAGATTTTTATTATTGAAGCTTTTTTGCTTATTTCTTTTTTTTTGCTTATTCCACTCCAATCAATAGAGATATTGTTAACATAACCCCATCTACATTCTTACCCGGTTCCACCTGTCACTAACGCACTAACGATGAGACTTTTTCTCAGAGTGCCAACTGGATTAAGGGTTCAGTCTGCGGTCACAGAACACAGTGAGTTTAACCAGCAACAGAATAGAAGATTATGAGCACAGGTTTAGGGGACAAAGAACTCTGTTTGTGCCACTCTGGGCTTAACTGACTTGGGTTGTTTCACTCATTTTTATAAGGCACAGTTTCTTCTCTAAGAAGATGAAGATAATACTGGTTCTAGCTCCTATGTTCATGGAGTTGAAATAATGAAACTAAAACACTTAGCATATATTGTCCGACATGTGGTGAGACCCAGCATTTACTAGCTATGAATTACAACTAACTGGAAAAGGAACTAGAAAAGGAATGGAAATGCTGTTAGTTACAAGTCGGTCCATCCCATTCTCATGAAGGTGGCTGGCAGAGTGTACAGCGCCATGAGGGCAAGCTGCAGGAATAATGCTGTTTCAACCTTGTCTCTGCTTCTGTAGGAAATGACAAGTGTAATTACCCAAGGCAAACCATTTAGTTATCATTGTTTCAGTATTGCTAGCTCACATGAACAGTGACTGCTGAATGCTTCAGTCATCGGAATACTGCAGTGCAAAGTGATGGCCATCCGTTTGGAGACAGAGTGCAAGCTGTCTACTATTGGGTCGGGCCGACAGTCTAAAGGTCAGCTCAGTGCTCTCCTACAGATCATAGGAAATACTCAACATGCACCGTTTGATACTTGCTCAGCCCATTCTCTCCCAAACAGGGAAACTATAGATTCTGAGGAATAAACTTGCAGAATTCTCAGGTCTCAGACTCTGGGTCACAGGCAGAAAACATCAGCATCCTTTCCTGCACATCTGCATTATAGACGTCTTATGTCATAAAGACTCCAGGGTAAACTGCACAATCTCTCATCAATTTTTCCTGAGGAGAAATTGCTTTTCTCCTGCCTAGAAGTTCAAAGACCCATTCGACCATCCCAGGGTTCCACTTGTCTTCTCCACCCTCTGTTCCCCCAGAATGCCCATCACTAGCCACCATATTATTAAGTGTGATTATTTATTTGATTGGCGTCTGTCTCTAGGAGTTTTTATCCTGCAAGTTAGTGTTTAAATGTTCCACTTTTCCTTTCTAATTAAATGCGCAGTCTTTAGGATATTTGGCAATATGCAAAACATACTCAAAATGAACATCTCTAGTTTCTATCCTCCAACTTGAGAGAGATTTTTAAGTCTGATGGTTCAAAGTTAAAACCCATGCTCTTCTGCTGTATTGAGAATTTTGGACAAGCAACTCCAAGTCTTTGAAATGTCCTTTTGAAATGTATAAAAATGAAGTAGGAGTGATCTTTCTTTGGGTATTTATAATCGGATCTCTTAGATCCAAAACAGCCATATAGAAGGTTTAATAAAACACACCATTGTAATCCTCGTAGAGTCCCTGTAAAGATAAAAAATACCTGACAGGATTCCCTGATCTTCCAGTTGAAATGTGGTCATATTGATCCCCACATACCTGAAATCCCTCTCTACTCCATGTCAGCCTTTTGAAAGCTGTGTCTTCTGAGACAGTTTCTTTCACTCCTTCAATGTTGTTCCTGTATACCTCTGAAGTCATTTCATAGTACTTTGCTTTTCTTTATATAATTTGTAGAGTCTTAGTTTCAATACTATATCATAATTTCCCCCAAGCCTAGAGTTCTGTTTACCTGAGAAATTGTCCAACCTACAAACAGTTTCTAGACTCTAACTGACTTCATTAATATTTAATCCAATTAAGAACAGGAAAGCACAGCACTTGCCAAATGTTTATGCTAGACAAGGCAGAGTTGTCACGGCTGGAGGTTAAATTTATCATCAGCTTAAAAATACATATTGTTGGATGAGTTTTGAGTAAGCAAGAAATCAAAGGGAAGAAACGTAGAGAAAGATATCCAGAAAGAAGGAAATGAAGCCATGACTGTTCCCCCAGACTACGCAGCTGCAGCTGACAGGGAGTCTGTTTTCTTCCAAACCTGTCATTTCAGGGCTGGGGGGTTGCTAGGTTAAGAAGAATTGGCTAATGCAAAGGAAGACAAAAACAAAATAGAAATCAAATAACAACGAAATCTCCTAAAATACCTTATTATTTGGCTCTTCAACAAAGCCTGCTGGTGTATTAGTGGGAACGAGCAACTATAGAGTCTGTATCATTTGAGTCGCTTACACTTTAAATGTGTGGGTGAGTTCAGGATTTAACAAAAGACAGAGAAGATGAAGAAGAGTGAAAAAGGAGGAAGAAGGGCTGAGAGTAGGGGAGTAGCAGAAAGAGGAGGGAAAGATATCTCTGTTATTGTTTGAATTGATTTGATCTGAGTCAAACTTTAAAAGATTCTGATCTCAAGTTTCAGCAGTTGCTCAAGAAAGTCATAATATGGAAAAACAAATTAACTTTAATAATAAGAATTATCAGTTATTTGTGATAGGGTTTTAAAGTCTTATAGGAGCAATGTTGAGGAAGGAGACTGTTCAGTATAGTGAATTACGAATAGCTGTGGAGGCGTTTGCGACATCAGACTCAGATTATTCTGTGATTTGAAGGCATCTCTAGCTAAAACAGGAAGCTCACACACATGGTTAATCTGTCATAAGCATAAAGTTCTAGAAGTGGCTGTGGGGTTGTTTTAACAAACTCTACCAAAAATAAAAGGAATCCAGAGTAAATCAAATATGTGCTAAAGTACCACCCTTAAAGAAACCGTCATCTTAATAACCTAACCTGTTATCGTTTATTTTTATGATTTCAGAAGGCAGAATTTGGGAAGTAACCTAGTTCACTTTTTCCAATAAAAAAGAAGTAGAAAAAAGTGTCTTTAAGATGTGCATGTTAAAACAAGGTCAAACACTGTTCCAAAATCCAGGTTAATATTTTTAACTGCAACATAACCTCCTTTTTGGTTATTTAATTTTTTTTAAAGAATTCCGTTCTTAGGACTTTTAGTAGTAAACGTGATACATTTCGAAAAGAAGTTTGAAGAAAATAGTTTCTTTTTTTTTTTTTTTACCAATGCAAAAAATTTTCAAGATCATGTTGCCTACAGTGTAAAAATCCAAATGGTTACTTCTCTCTCTTTCTCTCTCTCTCTCTCTCTCTCTCTCTCTCAATCTGTGTGTGTGTGTGTGTGTATGTGTGTGCGCGCGTGTGTGTGTGTAGTACACGTGTGTTTGTGTATGTGAGTGGAGGCCAGAGTTCAACAGTAGATATCTTTTGCTATCACTTTCCAATGTGTTTCGTTGTTTTTGACAATTCGGGTAGTTCCCTGATAATTCTGTGTGCGTATATAGTATGCTCTGCTTACTTTCTCAACCACACTATCTCCTTTTCCTTCTCGTGTTACCAACACTCAACTCTCAAGTCCCTTTTCAAATTCATGTCTTTTCGTTTCAGGGTGAGACCCACTGAGTTTAATCAGGGCCAACTGTCAGACCACAGATATGGAACTATGCAATGAACCCTAGTGGATTAGCAGTGGGTAGACAAACAAAAACAATAACTCTCCTTCTCCTAGAATTGATCAGTAGCCAACAGTTCACCAGTAGGGCCCCTGGAGCCACCCTCCAACAAAGCTTGACTTCTAATGGACCCATTCTTGTGTAGCCTCAGTGCAGAAATCAGCAGCTACAGTAAGCTTATAGTTATTGCATCTTGACCAAAATATGGCGTTTGTAGCCCTTTCCCTATCTTATACTTCTCCCACTCCACATTGTCCACATTCCCTGAGCCTTTGAGGGGACAACATAAGTGTCTTTCTTAGGGACAAGCAGTGATGCTTCACTTATTTTTCTGATTCTGGAGCAGCCATGAGTCTGAATTCACAGCCACTCACTAGAAAGTGGATTAACTGGTCAAGACTAAGAGTAGCATTTGTGAATGAATGTAAATATATTTAGAAAGGAGTCTGACATTATACCAATTTAGCTAAATAATATTAAGTTTCTCCTAGGGTCTCCACAGCTGTAGGATTTTTATTAAACCATATTTACACTACCAGGGACAAATTTTCTCCTATGGAGTCAGCCTTGAGTATAAGCCCAGTGCAGCTGGTTACTCCCATAATGGCAGTACCATTGTTGTGCAAGTATACATCCACCTAACTTTTGGGGATGGAGTCTTCCACTGCATCCAGAACACCTCAGTTGACTAGACTGGCTGGCTGGCTGGCCAGGGAGCTCTAGGAATCCACTTTCTGCCCTCCCTCCCAACCTCTAGCTGTAGATTATTAACAACGTTCACCACTTCTGGCTTTTCCACGGTGGTTAGGGATCTGAATTGAAGTCCCCAGGTTTGAATGGCAGGTCATTTTTCCAGCCACATCATCTCCCTAGCCTCTTCGCTTTATTAAACTATTATCTATAAATGTTTGCTAAAAGGCTGTGATACACTTAATGAAAGTTCATTTCCTGCTACACCTCTAATTTCTATATGGGATGATTTTATATTACAGTCATACTACAGTGCATAGCAGGTAAGTATAAAGTTATCACTATATTTAAGTCAGCCAATACAAACTTAATTATTTTTTAACCAAAAATAAATTGTTTTTACAGTTTATTCACTCTGGCTGCTGATTGGTAGAGTTATTGCTTACCATGTGTGAAAAACTGGGTTTTCTCACAACAGCAACAACAGTAAAGGCAACAGGGAAAAATAAGTAAAAGCACTCACACAGATGAAACTCCTTAGATTGTCGCTGAGAGAACTTCTCTGTAAGGCTTTTAGGAACTCCTCACTGTGATTCTTCTCTAGGTGATAAATGCAGTACTTAAAGTTCGGTGTCTATAGATTACCCCCAATTTATTTAGAGTTACCTCATCATTTTACCACTTAAAACCAAATAACAGTGAAACATTTTTGAAAATGCATGTGACAATGAAATTTTAGTATTTCATATTTTTTAGGTTAATGTATTTAAAAAAGATATTATTCTGTGAATTCTCTGATACTGAAAGCAAAAATATAGATTAATATATACAATCTCTAATTTAATTCTCACATACTGAGGAATATGTTCATGAACTAATGTGGCTTTATAAATATATAACCCTGTGTGCAGCTAGATGATTCACAAGGAGGAAATCTTCAGGACAAAAAAATAATTGTATTTTATCATTTAAGGAAGACATTAATTTTCTTAGCCAACTCACTTAAAATTGGTATAGGACTTATTTACTTTAGCCAACACTTATTTAACTTACATCCACTAGTTTACTTAAGCTATTTTTAGCCAAACATTAAAGTTAAGAAATAGGAAATTCAAAACAATGACTCCTATCTTCAGACAGATGTGAGTGTGTCTTGTCTGTTTACTAACAAGCAAAACTTCACCAGATGGCCCGATTCAAAATCGGGAGATCCTGGTATTTCAAATACAGAAAGTGAAGCTTCTAAACATATCCTTTGTGAAACATATTGATCATATTTAGGCACATAAACACCCCTAGAGACAGACACATCTGAGCAGTCATCCCCTTCCCTGACGCATATTTTTAAGATTATAAAAGAAAACCCTGAAAAATTTGAGTGACTTTTTTCGATGATGGCTCGGGGAAGATTTGGAAGGACTACCAAGCAGCACTCATTAAATAGCCCATTGTTCTTTTCATCTTAATATATTCAGTGAGGACAGTGGGTGGAGCCTGGTGAGAAGCCGCATAAACGAAGATTGTGCTCACTGAACAATTACGGGGAATCTAAGGTCGGGAACCCTGAAATATTCAGTTAATGTCTCCAAATTTAACTATTAGTTGGGAGGCTGTCTCTGGGGAGAAGGAGGAGCGTTTGACTGCAAGGGCAGGTTTCCTACATTAACATCGTAGTTTTCTTCTGCTCTTCGAGCACTGTGAACAAGGAACGAGTGAAAGTTGACTTTACTTGCTCAAACTGTTCCCATTAGATACTTCTCTGGTTATCCACGGCTGCAGCTCCTCTGTAAACGTTCCTTTTCAGAAAGTGGGGAAATCTATCCTAAGTGACTCTGCTGCCTACATCCAGAAAATGAAGTCCACTAGGAATTCAAAACCATGAAAGTAAGAAAACTGTCCCTTCATGTAGACATGTACTACCAAGCCTTGGGGTAGGGGTGGGGTGGGGATTCTGACGAGGATTTAAGAGTCCTCTCAGGGTTATAAAACATGCCACCCACCCTCCTTCAAAACAGTGAAAACTCTATTATTGAGAATGCAGATGGTTGCTTAACGACAGGAAACAGACATATCTCAAACCACTTCTTTCCTCCAAACGTATTTTTGTGCAAGCCCTTTTAAGCTTTTAGCAAACCACGTGGCACTTGTCAACCCCATTCCGGTGGATACTTCTGAGTATCTAGCTGAATTCCACATAACGTTTCCTTTCCTTTTCCTTACTATCCACTTTCCCCACTATGTATATGGAAAAGTTATATACTGTGTATTTTTTAAAACTTGGAGAGGTGAAGGATCGTTATTTCCTGCTGAGTAGTGTCCCTTTCCTGGCTTGAAACAAAACCCGGATGTAAGTTGGACAGACACACACACACACACACACACACACACACACACACACACACACACACACGTAAAGCAACAAAAGTGTGCAGCCCAGCAGCTCCCGCGGGCGTGGCAAGGGTCCTGTGCCAGGCCTGCCCAGAGCTCTGCACTCTGCAGCCTGCCCGGAGCAGCCAGGAGGGTGTCTCACACTTAACCCTCAGCGAGCTGGCTGGGCTACAGGGCTGGTGGGGCCTGGAGAAGCCGCCTTGGGGTTGCTTGGACTCTGGGAAAGGCCATCGGGAGCAGGCTTGGGCAGGAAGCCGAGCCCCCAGGGAGCTGGGGAGCCGCGTTCGTTCCAGAGCCAGTCACGTCCTGTGCAAGGGGCGGGTAGCCTGGGCCGGAGGGTATTTGGGGGAGCGTTCTGGTTCTGGGCGCTTCCAGTGAGCAAGTGACTCTTGGGCCCGGTTCTGGGGCAAAGATGCCTGCCCTTCACATCGAGGATCTGCCGGAGAAGGAAAAGCTGAAGATGGAGGTTGAGCAACTTCGCAAAGAAGTGAAGTTGCAGAGACAACAGGTAAGGGGGCTGGCTGTTCTAGAATTCTCTCTCAGAAATGCACTAGGATCAGGATTTTCTGGATAAAAGGTTGGGTTTTCTTCTGACAGCTTCTCTTTGAGGGTGCTCTGGTAGAGGCCAGGAGTTGCTAACTGATACCGGGAAAGCACTGAAGTCAAAAAGAGGCAGTAAGGAATATAAAGCTGAATGCCAGCAAGCCGGAGTCCGAAACAGAGGAGAAGAACAACACCCCCCTCCTCCCCAGAAAAAGCAGCTTCCATTCTGCAGATGAGGGTGTATGAGAGGTTTGGGTTTTTTGTTTTGTTTTGTTTTTTTCTGAAACCACATTTAATTTAAAAATCTCCCAAGCACTTTAGCTTTGACTTTGCTAAGACCCTGATTCCCCTGGACCTTGAGAACAACCTGCCTGATTTGCTGTTTATTTATTTGAAATTTTTATGCCGTTTCCAATTTGTCTTGTAAGTATGCAAGTGATTAATACAGTATTTTCAGTATTTACTTACAAACACATAATTATATCTATACTGAAGGGCATGTGATTTGAGATGTAAAAAAAAAATTACAGGCTGGGTGTGGTATTACATGCGTGTAATTCCCAAGCACTTAGGAAGTAGAGGCCGGAGGGTCACAAGTTCTAGGCCAGCTTGGTCAGTCACTGAAAAGATATTTAAGAATCTCCACTGAAACTCCGTGGAAGGTTTGAAATGTCCACTTCAGTTTCTTACCGGTAGTAAGTGCCTTCATTAAGACATGAGTCTTTTCTTTCCCCTTTGTCAGGCAACCTGTAGTTTAGAAAAAGGCTTTTGGATACAATTTGGATAAATGGATAAAATTTCTTCAATAATTTTGAAGAAAATTATTCTTTTCTCCACAGCAATAAAATTTTGAACTGATTTTATTTTTTATAAATTCTGGGGGTGCCAGGGTTCAAGTTCAAGGCACTGTGTATGTGCCACACCCCAGGCTCTTTGATTTTACCTTCTGTTTACAGTTTACTGTTTGAAAAACAATTAAGAGAAGAAATGGAAATTAAGTGACTATTAGAAGCAGGCTCCAAACACATGAATGACAGGAGTCTTACTACTCCTCTGGTGATTACTGGAAGATGCTGGAAGTTTCTAAGCTGTGCTTTTTTTTATGCATTTCCCATCCTCAGATTTAGAATTCTTCTTGATACCAGTCCATACTATTTCTAGATTTTGCAGCATGATATTCTATCTTTCATATAACTTTAAGGAATCCTGTGATTAGAGGAATAAGCCAGTTGACAGGACTACAGGAGAAACTTGTTTTTTTGAACCAGAGCCATTTTTGGCAGATGGCCAAGCTGCTAGTTTGGCAAGTGCTAGCTTTAGGGGTTGTACATCACACAGCATGTATATGCTGAAATAGTATTTTGTCTTTGCAAAGTCGTAATGGTTAAATATTTGGTGTCACTGTGTAGGGCTTACAGGAGGCAGGGAAAGGACAAGTTTTATTTTTTCCTTCCTCAAATTTAGACGTCAGGCAGCTTCCTGGGTATGTCAGTGTAAAAATCAACTTCTTCGAAGTTTCTCCTTGTCAGCCACCCTGCCTCTGGGGCACATCCTACATGATAGGTTTTCCAACTCAGAAAACTTGAGGCATCTTCTAGGAAGACAAATTTTAGGGTGATTCTTCCTGGACACAAAGAGAGGCTTCAAACATTTTATTTTCAGTATGAAATACAGAGTCTTAGCGCAGGGTCAGCCCTGTGGCGCTTAGATACCGCTCCACCTCTCACCTGAAGGAAGGAAAACCCTTCAGTTCCAGAGAGGCTGACTATTTCCTCACGTAAAACCACAGAAGACGATCGGGCAGCTCCTTCAGGAGTGTTTCCCCGGCATGTCTGCTATCTTGTCGATCTTTTGTTAACACCTGAGCTATGTGCTCTGCTTAGGCCAAGGAGACACATTCACAGGTGACTTCTGGCTGCAGCTAATTCATTATTAGTCAGATGTATCCTCTCGATCATAGAAGGAGCAATTATCCCCTTTCGGTGGTTACAGAAATTTTCAGAAGCCCGATGATGAAGTCCCTGCAGGAGCAGTGGGAAGCATGGTTCTGACCCAGATGGCCCATTGGCCCCACAGATTCCAGGTTTTTTAACATTCCCTTCACAGCTCTGAGAACGCCTTTAAAACACACACTCCATGAATGAGCCAGCAATGGCTGGCTTCTTGGAAAGATACTATTTGTGATCACATTTTAAATCCTGTAACTGTTTGATCTAGTTTTACATCTGAAAGGTGGGTCTTCATGTCCCCATGCAAGTAGCACTTTTGGGTACGGGAAGGAAATAAGGAAATAATGAGATTTCCGTTAACTTTGGAATCTCATTCTTTTTTTAATTACTAGTTTATGTTTCATAATTATGCATGGTGTGTTAATATTGTGGTGTCTGCTCTTATTTATAAATAACTGTGCATGTTGGGAGATTATATGTAAACATGTTGAGTGAAACTCACTCAAAGGCTACTAATTTAAATCACAAACCACTGTTGACAGAATCTGCTTTTCATCAGTTTCTAATTTTTACTTCAAACTTCTTACTCACAAAAGTATTGATTCTTTCTCTCTCCCCCTCCTCCTCCTCCTCTTCTTCTTCTTCTCCCCCCCCCCACTCTGTTTTTTCAAGACAGAGTTTCTCTGTTGTAACTCTGGCTATCCTGGAACTCACTCTGTAGACCAGGCTGGCTTCAAACTCAGAGATCCACCTGCCTCTGCCTCCCAAGTGCTGAAGTACTGGGATTAAAGGTGTGTACCACCACTGCCTGGCTCTCTCTCTCTCTCTCTCTCTCTCTCTCTCTCTCTCTTAAACTTAAACCTGCAACCTGTTTCTTAAACATAGAATTTTTGAAGAAACCATTCATTCCTGTCCCCAGTGGAAGAAAAGTTTAAGCTGGTTCCCTAAATGCCAGAGTCTCAGACAACTCTACAAAGCCTCTAAAAGTACTTTTATTATAATCACTGTTTTACTTGTCAGAAGAAATTCTGAGGCAAGACTTACAGTGAGCTGTGTGGACACATCTAATAGTCCCAGTCAGCTTTCCCCCACCATATCCCTGAGTATCACCGAGGTAGGCTGTGTGGGGTTCTAGAGTATGGCATACAACTTTAGGTGAGAACTGTGGTATGACACAAACTGTAACATTCGGGGATTGCCTACTATCTGCCTGTCATCCAGAGAATTTGAACAAGATAGATTTGTTATAATTGTATTTTATACAGTAAGGAAATCATGTGACAGATATGAATAGAAATTTTCATTGACGAACTTCTAATACAGTGACTTTCAACCATTTGTTTCTTGAACAATAAAGTACTTTTCTCATAGATTGTAACACATATGTGAATAGAATAAAATAAAATAGACTAGAATAAAATCTTAGTGTATAGGAAGAATTTTTAAAAAATAGTACTTTTTAAAAGCTAGTTTACTCAATTATAATAACTTGAAAAAAAGCAGTGGCAAAGTTTAATATCATTGATCTAACTCATTTCTTTTGATCTTTTGATTTCTTTTGATGCCTAGGTGTCTAAATGTTCTGAAGAAATAAAGAACTACATAGAAGAACGCTCTGGAGATGATCCCCTGGTGAAGGGAATCCCAGAAGACAAGAATCCCTTTAAAGAAAAGGGCAGCTGTGTCATTTCTTAAGTAACTCTGGGGGAAACTCTCTTCTCAGTTGGGGCAAGTTGTTCTTTTGTTTGTTTGATTTTTCTCCCAAAAGAAGCCAGAGTGTTCAGTGGAGAAGGAAAAATGAAATTTAGGAAAGACTGTTGTGAGCACTCTCCAGGCAGTTCACGTTCGAAAACATATCTGCTTTTCATCTTTGCTCACGACCACACCCTTTTTCAGAGGACAGAGCATCTGATGTACAGTTACGGGACGAAGGCATATGTATCTTCTATCAGTATACTGCTTGCTTGCCTCCAATAAAGTTTTGTCTTGGGAAAATGAGTGTTGGTGATTTAAAGACAGAGCTTTTCATGCGTTAACTTTTGCAGTTTCTTCTGTGAACTCTTCAGGGTTTGGGACATGCATCGTAAGATTAGGAATATGATCTGTCCTGTTTTCCAGTCCAGCTCTCCCCACTCCAAGTATTTACAATGCCAAATTCTGACTTCTGGAATGCCTTTGATCTGACTTCAACTATCAGGAAAACAAGCGGGTAGAAGCCTTAATGACATTAACAGGAGGCAGGCTGTGAGTCGGGAACCATGCCAAACCAAGTCTACGTTAGCACTTCTTGGGGTAGTGATCATTTAGAGTTGGTTCAAAATGTCCCTGCAGCGGTGGCATTGGGAAAGGGACAAGACTGTGAATCAGAAAGAGAACTCTCTTCCCAGCAGTGTTTTGGTGGCCAGCTCTGGCTTCCAGGGCTAGCTCTTTTGCTGACACAGAACTATATCCCCTTGTTCTCTCCAGGACTGGGGTTGGTTCTGCTCTAGTTCTGTGGCATCAGGGAAGACGTTTGAATATTTCACACTCACTCTGCCAGTCCATTGCTGGTCCAGTTAAGCATGCCTCTTTCATTTTTGTCTTCTCTAAAAGCAACAGTGAATTTTGGCCAATTGTAAAAATCAGTTGGATGTTTTCATGTCAGTTTGTGGAAGCTCCATCACATACTCTTTTCGTCCTTCTTTGGTGATGTGAATTGCAAGTCACCAAGTCTTCTGGTCAGCGGCTCTACTTTCCACAGTGAGCTCAGCTGCTGTGGCTTTAGGCAGGAGGCAGAACAGCCCAGAGACAATTCCCACTGAAGTTCTTTATGAAATCGCAGGTGACTGAGACATCAACCTGAGACCTCTCTTCCTCTATGAAAGCTTTTCCCTTTTCCCCTGCTACAGATCTGGGACAAGAGCAGAACAAAATCTTTACAGATAGGTTCTAATTCAACCAGGTATAGTTACTAAGTTGCGATGTGGTATTAAATGTGCCATCCGAAACCTCTGTTTCTTCTCCGATGTATCTTTTCTCCTGGTTTTCTTCCAAACCAAGCCAGAGGACCTGTGCCTCCAACAGCTTCCTGAAGTCTACCAGCATCCTCGCTCAGAACGTTTGTTTCTTTCTGAAGGGAACAGGATACTCAGGCTTTTGAAAAAATAATTATATCAGACTCAACGCAGGGACTGTTTCCTTCAGTTTCCTGCCATTTTCCAAGTGATGACATCAATTGGGGTTACTGAGGAGCCCAGGGATAATTTTAGCTCAAAGCACCATCGACTGCAGGGAGGATTTAAGAGCAGGGAGGACATATTTCTTCCAAGCACCATGGAACAGCTGATAATCAGGGCATGTTTCTGGTATTTTCTCACTTAACATTAAAGTGGCATGTGATTTTAGTGTCTTGGTGCTTATTCAGTTTCACTCTAATCAGCTGTTTCATTTCTTTATAGTTGTCCATCAGGGTTTTTTGATTTTATAAGGAAGCAACATGGCTTCTGGTTACTCATACAATTAATCAATAATCCTGTATGGAGGCTGAAACAGAACCTTTATTTCCTAACTGCTTGAGAGCAATGCATATCAAGCTGGATCTGGGACTTTCTTTCTTTCTTTTTTCTTTCTTTCTTTCTTTCTTTCTTTCTTTCTTTCTTTCTTTCTTTCTTTCTTTCTTTCTTTCTTTCTTTACTTCCTTCTTCCTCCTCCTCTTCTTCTTCTTCTTCCTCCTCCTCCTCCTCTTCTTCTTCTTCTTTTTTGAGTCTGGACTTCTCTGTTGTAACTCTGGCTGTCTTGAAACTCACTCTGTAGTCCAGGGTGGCCTTGAACTCACAGAGATCCACCTGCCTCTGCCTCCCAAGTGCTTGGATTAAAGGCATGTGTCACCACCACCCAGTTTGAATCCGGGATTTCTAGCCATACATCCAGCAGTACATTAATGAGAATCCCACATCATACAGTTTGTTCCTTAAGTCTCTTTAAACTATATAACAAATTAGCCAGTCAACCCCTGTTTTCCCAATAAATAGTCAAGTTTGTAGGCATTCTTACTAAGTATGTTCTTGTTCTACCTTATCGTTGTAGCTTAGCCAGCAGAGAAGCAAGGTATAATATCTTGTGTTTCAAGTGATAAATGATAACTTGCAATGGAAAAATATGAAAAATACTATTTGAATATACTATAGAAGTAAGATTTAGCAAGTGAGAATTTATTAAGCAGAATATAAATCATGTGTTCAGTTCCTTTCAACTATACAATTGTGTAATCAATCAGCATTAGATCACAAATGGTTTTCATGTTTTATGCATTGAGACTTGAAATCTATGGAATTAGTACACTTTATTAATTTTGCCTCCTATAGATCATACTTCTGCTGTCAAGTCTAAAACTTATTTGCCTCAAATTTTTTTCAACATGGCTTCTAAAAGTTTTATAGTTATAAGACTGTTAGTCATTTTGAGTTCATTTTTATGTAAGTTGTATGGTTTTAGAGAGCAGTCTCACTTATGTATGGATTTCGTAGAGATTAACTCCTTGCTCCTACAACCTTTATTGAGAAGGCTATCAATCCTTCTTTAAACAGCTTTTGTGTTTTTGTCAGAAATTCATTGGTCCTATCCCTGTGTTCATTTCTCCTTCATTTATTTTTGTGTCTGTATTTTTTTTCAGTGCTATTCATTTCCACAGCAGTGGCAGCAGGAAGAGAGAGGCATCACCTTATTATTCTTTGTTTTTAGATTTTGCATAGAGATTGGAAAAGAACATAGATCACTGGGTACAGCTGACATCTTTACAAAATGAACAAGCATGATTTTTCCTAGAATATGCAAATGGTGTATGTTGTGGAAGTTCGATTTTTAGTTATGTATAAAATAATTGTTTTGTGCACTGTTGGGTGAGGGGCTGCCTCGGCCTTGGCATTTTGTATTGTCTTCAGGTGTTGGATTTATGTGCGGGATGTTTGATTGCTCATGATCTGCAGGTGCTATCAGTAGAACATCTGAGGAGTTCTGAATCAATAAAAACACCTGAGCTCAGACACTTGGGGTTCCACTGTCCAGTATGGCACTTGCCATGTCAGTGGTTCCCTCTGCTGAGGTCAGGCAGAGTTTGCACCAATGAATATGCCTACTTGTTCATCTTTGCTGAGCAACCACTGCTGCTAACTGCTACAGATACATTTCCAAATCCCAGAATTTAGGAGGTAGAAGCAGGAGGATTAGGAGTTTAAGGGCAGCCTTTGCTACATAAAGAGTATGAGTCCAGTGAATCCAGCTTTAGCTCCATGAAACTGAAAGAGAGATAAAGGTAGAGATGATAGGTAGACAGGTAAATAGATAGACAGTTACATATATAGACACATAGATACATAGTTACATAGACACATAGATACATAGTTACATAGATAGACACATAGATACATAGTTACATACATAGTCACATAGATACAGAGATAAATTGTATTGTTCTTTGATCTTGTATTTGACAACCATACAGACATGCTTTATTAGTTATGGAAAAGGTAGATTCCTTGGGGTTTTTACATAGTGGTCAATAAAGGGAGGTGTTTTTTTGTTTGTTTGTTTGTTTGTTTGTTTTTTGTTTCTTTCCTTTCCAAGCTCTGTTTGAATCTTGTTTGGTTGCAGTGACTAGACATTTCAATATCATATTGAGTTGCTCTGATAAGATTAGTTCTACAAATTAGTCAATTTATTTTAAAATTGGAATTATATCTTTAAAATCACTGTTTAAAAGGTAATGTAAAAATATGATGAGAAAACTTTAAAAGTTATACTAAAATAAGTAGACTATTGATAACCTCAAAGCAGAGAAAATTTTCATAAATAGTATACATGCCCATATAGGGTCATACCAAGAGAAAAAAAAGACAATTCTACTTAGCTACATTTAAATGTATTTATTTATTTATCTATATCCCCAGAAGCTGATTAAAAACTAACAGTGGAAGTGAGCATCTCTCATTCCTTCCATCAGATGACACCCAGGAGCCCAAGTAGGACCCTCAGCAGCCCCCCGTGCACCCAGGCAGACTGGATTAGCCTCATCAGGGCTCTGAAACCCAAACTTCATGGCCCAGAGTACATGCAAGTAGATAAAAACGTAGATAAAATTCAGACAGGGTGACCCCTTGAGCAAATAGCACAGGGCCATCAGGATCCTTTCAAGAACTAAAATGTTCTCGAACAATCTTTATCATGAGAATCCCAGCCAATCCATAATCTGATTGTGTTACGATATTCAACTGCTGCCAATGACAACAGGATTCAGATGTTAGAATTACATGATAGAAATTGTAAAGCACAATTCATACTAAAGATTCAACAATAAATGCAAAGTCTCTTGACATTAAAAATAGATGAAAGGTGGAAAAGACCATTTTGGCTAAGTAGTAAAAGTTCTATGAAAGTTCTAAGTAGAACTTATGTATGTCAATCTCACTGGGTAGGCTCCACAGTAGTATATGCGACCCCGGGATAGAATGAGTGGGCTTAAAGACAGGTGTTACTCATTTTGAACTATAGAAGACGAATACGAATATTCATAAGACAATATCAAAGGACCTAGGCTGGTATAATCAAAGTGGTCAAAACAGATCAAAAAGTGTAGAACTGACCAATCAGTAGGAGAAAAACATAATAATAGAAGTTTCCAATACTGGCCAAAGTGAAATCTATAGTTCAAGAAGTCCTTGAAACCGCATATAGGATAATGCTAAGTAAATTCACACTAAGACATGTCGTAATCAAATCACTTAAAACTAAGAAACAAGAAAACAATACTTTTTAAAGGATTTATTTTCACTTTACATATATGAATGTTTTGCCTGCAGGTACTTGCATGTACCACATGACTGCCTGGGTGCCCAAGAAGCCAGAAAAAAAAATTATTAGAGCCCAAGAACTGCAGTAAAAGATGTTTGTAAGCCCCTGTATTGGTGCCAGAATCTGATCCTGGGTCCTTTAAGTTCTCTTAACCATTGAGCAGCCCCCCATGAAACAATAGTTTTAAAACCTCAGGTAAACGTTCAGTTTTGTATGAAGAAAGAAACATTTGAATTAAATAGTTTCAGCCTTAGAGACAATGGAGGCCAGAATGAAGACATCCTTTAAATGCTAAATGAGAAGAAAAAAAAAAAAGCAAATAAAATTCCCATGAAACTTTTCTTTAAGAATGAAAAGTAAATAAAGACATTCCCAGTCCAAGGAAAATTAAGAGAAATTGTTCCTCACTGATCTCTTGAAAAATAAAGGAAGCTCCCAAAATGGAAAAAAAAAAAATACAAACAACAGAAAGGCTTTCGCAGTAAGGAAAAGAGAAGAAAAGCAAAGCCAAGGGCCATAGGCTAAAATTGAAGCAGACATCAACTTACAAATTGCACAAACTTCAAAGAGTAGTTCAAGAGCGTGGCACATTAACTTAAGTCATTGGAGGTATCGTCTGGTGCCAGTGGACAAAGTTAGGTAACACGCTGGAAAAGACGGTGCACAGGCAATTACTTATTTGATTATTTAACATCAAAATTCCATTATGCCAGGCACTAGTTTAGGCCTAATGAACACAGTGACTAGACAGACAAAGCCTTTAACATCAGATCCTTATTTATTTCTTACGAGACAAGGTTTCACTGTGTAGCCCTGGCTGGTCTGCAACTCACTATGTGGGCCAGGCTCTCACAGAGATCTTCCTGCCTATGCCCTCTGAGTACTAGGATTCGAGGTGTGTATCACTATGCAGGGCTATGCTGCATAGAGACTTCATGGAAACTCTAACTCCTCATGAATAGAATGACAAGTTATACAATGTCGTTTACATTAGAGAATTCATACAGATTATAACTAATTATAACTATTAGACCTTACGTAGTAGACTGTGTTGTATGAAAAAGGGTAAGTCAGAAAGTAGCTGGTATTTTTAATGATGAGTATGGTAGTTTATGTATAAAAGTGATTATTTTCTCAGTGTTGGAATAATTTTAGTACATTGGTTGCTTCAGTTAGTTCTTGAAAGTACTTTATGGGATACTATGCATAATTTCCTTAGTCATGTAGCAACTATAAGCCCCAGGCTGTTTTTAAACACTGTATAATGCTGCCTCTCTTGCAGGACCCAATGCATTTAAGGTGTGAACAGTACTATTAAGAAACTGACTTTCTGATGTGTCTTCTAGCATAGTTATAGCTGGTTACTACAGCGTCAGGAGGTTTGACCCTGGTGTTTGCTATAATGTTTTAAAGTATCTCCTTTTAGTTGTCTTGGTTGGTTGGCTCATTGGATTTCTGTAATCACAGTCTAATACAATTATAGTAATTTTAGTCTTTGCCGATTGCATGAATTTGGCTTTCATAAAAAAATCACAACTCTAAATTACTTTGACAGTGATGAACTCTAATTATACATCAAGTAGCTTTAGCTCACTTGTTGAGTAATATAATCTTTCATTTTAATGCCAGAATTTATCTGACAGAAACTACATGAATTATGAAGATTGCCTATAAAGATTTCCTTGAAAATGGCAAATTATAAGAGGGAAGTTAGCCACCCCTAGAGAGCTGTTTACAGGTGCCACGAAATCTCTTCTATGAAGTGATCAAACTCACCATCTACAAAAACTTGATTTTGTTTAATCAGAGTCACTATGGGCTTCAGCTGGTCTCACTTCAGTCTTCTCCTGTAGCAGTCTGAGACAGATGATTCTAAGTGATAGATTTTACAGTCTTCACTTGGGAATGAATGAGTCTGATGCCCTGGGCTGTGAAGAGAAATGTTAAACCCATTAAAACACTCATGGCTTGATGCTCACAGCTGTTTATCAGTAAGCAGCATCAAACTTCTTTAGGAGTAATGAGAATACATGTTAGTATATATTCCTGATTACACAGCAATGGTAAATTCACTCAAACTTTCATAGCTCTGATAGCGTGTAGGAAAAGAAGAAAAGGAGGTCTGTCATGCTTCATTGAGTATTTTGAAATAGTACAAAACGTACATGTATCTCAATCCAGGCAAAGAGACACACTTAAATTTAGATTAAACACTGTAAATACGGAATTTGAAAATTCAGATACCTGGCATAGTTCAGTGACTACCTGATAGAAGTTTTACATCCACTCTTGCTCGAGCATTACCTTTGGTGACTGAAGTTCTCTATCATGGATGGATTACTCTAATTATCAAGATCCTGCCTTGATTTTCTGGTAATTTTTATTTTCATAAGCCTTTAAAAGAACTTCATGCTAATTTCTGCGTATATATTATTGGAACATAAATGGAAATGTGAGTCAATGAATTAATATGTCTTTAATATTTAGATGTTTTTTAGCTTGGTGGTGTGATGGTTAGTCTTAACATATGAGGTTTAGAACTACTATGGAAGCATATCTGTGGGCATCTGAGTGAGGGATTCCGTAAAGTATGTTAAGTGCGCTAGTTGTCACGAGAAGACCCACTGTAGGCGTAGCATTCCCTAAGCTGGAGTCCCAGACTGAACCAAAAGGGCAAGGGAGCTGAGTAAGCACTGCTCTCTGCTTCCTGCCTGTGCAGGCAGCAGCCAGCCTCCTCCTCCTGTAGAGGCCACACCCTCCTGATGCAATGCACTATAGAGCCCCCTGGACCTGTAAGCCAAAGCAGACTCTCCCTTCTGTAAGTTGCTTTTGTCACGCATTTTGTTATAGAACTAGACAAGTAACTAATGTAAGTGAAGAATAAGTGAAGAAACTTAAAACCACTCCTTTAAATTCCATTTAACAAATGAATAATGAGTGAAAGACCTATAAATACAGCGCTTTGTCATCAAGTTCACAAAGCACTGTTCTTGTACTCTCAGAACAGACAGTTGCAGAAAAATGACAGTGACATTTATCAAATACTAAACTAATTGCATTGTAGACTGTGCTTGGGAGGAATAATAAATAAATTATTAGACTAAGACTAGGACATTCTTGACTTTTCGTCTGGTAATAGTTCACAAAAGAGACAATAAGTTTCTTAAGTAAGGGAGAAAAAAACGTGTATTAAACTAAAAGGAAAATGTTCGTTCATCAAATATAGCTTGATAAACGAAGAAATCATTTCATCAAATTTACATAAAAACAAATAATCTAGTGTTAACTGGGTGTGCTGTCTTTAGTAGCACATTTTGAAATACACTTTTAGGTAAGGTAGGTAACAGACTATTTCAAATTCTGTTACTTACAGCAAGATACTTTTATTGTTTATCAGTATATCAGTAGCTTCTCTGGCTTGGACTCTGGTGGTCTTGGCTGGTTTTACTAGGCCATCTGTGCCCAGCTCATGGATCAGTGGGAGACTGCTGATTTTTGAATATTAACTAGAAGTTGACACAAGGTAGGTGACTAGATCAGATAACATGCATCTTCCCACAGGCTCGCCTGGATTAGAAGGGTAAAATGTAGCTAAAGCCTAGAAAAAGAACTAAACACATCACTTACCCTATATTGAGTTATGCAAAGGAAGACATTAGAATACCCCAGATTCAAGGAGAAAGAAACAAGGCACCCCTTTTTGAGAGGGAAAGCTGCAGAGAGACATGTGGTAACAGGTAGAGACATAAGACGCAATGGAGGGTAGTAAGTTGAAGCCATTTTACAATAAGTCTAACTAATTGAACAAAGAGTATAGGTTCAGTGCTGGGCTGTGGAAGGCAATAAGAATAACCCCAAGGAATAGATGGGACAAAAACTTTATGTGGATAATTTATGAGATTTGATGATAAAGATAAAACACAGAGATGATCAAGACAGTGATTCAAACAGGTGGAAGGCTGGGTGTCAGTACTGTTCTGAGAGAAGACGCTATTCGAATTAGAGTTGTAGAACTCTGCAACCCTCATATTTGATGAGGTATTATAAGTGTGCTGTGTCAGAAACATAGGCAGTCATATTTTGTCTTTCCAAAATGTCAGAATTTATTGAATAACATTAAATTCATAAGCCATATTGGTTTGCTTGGCTGAAATTTGCCAAGGATTCTAGATTTCCCTTGATAGTTGGCTCTTGGCAAACACAGGTTCTTTTATTCCAGTCTTAACTACTAATACTAACTCTCAGATCACACATTACATCATACAAAAATATCAATATCTGTATATCTGTAGCGCACACCATATCTATAGCAGACTTTCAAAGGCCACAACAGAGGTAAAAGAGTTTAAAGAACCTAACACTGGAAACAGAGACAAAAGGCTAATGGAGATGTAAAGAGAATCTCTGCAGGCATTACATATAGAAGCCACCATAAAGCCAAACTACAGACTCAAGGGTTGAATCAAGCTGTATAAAGGAGATTCAGAACCGTGGAGGCAGCAGAGGTAAAAGGCAGAATCTAGTTCAAATGGAGAATGAGTGGCCAGCAATTTGAATAGGCTGCATCATTAGTGGGAACCAAGCAGAACTGAATCCTCTGGGACAGTCAGGAGTTGTGTGCCTGTCTGTCCCTTGGCACACACACACAGGATGGTCAGGAGGCAGGATGCTGTGGCCACCACAGTGTTAGAGTTCCATCTTTTTGTGGCGTTCACGTAAGGATACCGTACTCTTTCCCTGGTCTGGTGTGGTTTTATAAATTCTTGGGTCTGATTTTTCTGCTATAATTTTAGTATATCCGTGTGTCCTCGTGGTTCCAACTAGATACTTTTATAGTGTGATGATTTTTACTTTCAGGAACAGATAATTTGTCAGTCTTGCCTCGTGGATGGTGATGGACAGATGTTGTGTGCCTGTGACGATGCCTCTGCACCGTCAAAATGCTGTTTGTAAGACGGAGTCAGCTCTGGTTCTTTGTGTATGGTAGAGGAACCATGGGATTCCTCCCCTCTCGTGTTAACATGGCTGTTGGTGTCGCTCTTGTTCAGGTCTTGTTTGTAACAATAATTAAAGAAATGGTGATCATGAATTTGAAAAGGAGCAAGGAGAAGAGGATACCGGGAAAAGGTTGGCAGGAGGAAAGGGAACGGGGAAATGGTAGAATTATATTTAAATTCAAAAAGAAAGGAAAATGGGTCAGCTAGTGCGAGGCACAGCCTGAAAGCCACTGCTTTTTTGCTGTATAGAGAACTAATGCAGGGCACCACTTGATATCAACATGTGACAAAACTTAATTATACTTGTTATCAGAGTGTAAGGGGCAAAATTTCTGACTCTGGTGTGGCCACCCATGCCCACTATGCCAAGCACAAAGTCAAGTACTGGTGAAAAGCAGGGGAAGGAGATTTAATGAAAGAGAAAAGGATAAAGTGGTCTAGGTGACATCAAGGCCATGTTTGAGATCTGGATATTAGCAATAAGCTTCAGAGGAAGATCTGGGCCATGAACAAGAGGTAGAAATAGGGAAGCAGTCCTGGTCAAGTGTGGCCTGGATCATCATCTCAGTTCTGTTTTGAAAGGTGGCCAGTCAGATGTCCTGCCTGCTGGAGAACACGAGCTGACTCTCCGGAGGGTGCAGACTCTCCCCTCAGACAATTGTCTTTTTCTAGGTGTGGTCTGTCCCATGTGGAGCTGCTGCTCTTTAAATCTAAGTGTCTGCAAGTTTAGAACTGTGACTATAGAGCTTTGGGAGTAAAGGAAGCAAATACAAAATGAAGATGAGAATGCTAAGCTGGTTCCTGATCTCCGTTATCTTGTGGGCTCAACTGAGGAGTCAGTGCTTTGTAGCAAGAGCAGTGTGTAAGTGCTCATTATGTGCGGAGAGAAAATGAGTGGCCTATTGAAAATCAATTTTACGTGATTATTAGGCTTATTGTTTTCTGGGAAGCAGAAAACTAAAGGATCTGATTATGTCCCTCTGGCATGCTCTAAAGTTGAAGGAAAAAAAATCCTGTATTGTGGTCATCTATGGGACTCACCTTTAATAGTGTCAAACTTAAAAGAGCTCCCAAACTTCTATTTCCTGTCCCCATCACTGGTCACAGTGAGAGTAATGACCACGGTGAGCCAATCCTACCAATACCTCAGAAGCCAATATGCCATGTCCCTTTGGGGCAGCCTGAATTGCTTTCCACGTTGTTTTTGAAAATTAATTAATTAATTATTTTTACTCAGAGTAGAATCTGGCGAAAACGAGAGAGGTACCCACCGAATCTGAGTTAACCATGTTTTTGCTTCCCATTTCCTGCATTTGCTCCTATATCAAGTCTTTGCTACTTGATGCAGATTTGGACTCCAAGGAGGTCCTATTAGTATGTCTGGACCAAAAGGCTTGGCTTTTGCCTGTCTAAGGACAATATTGTCTCTTATTAAGCTTGAACGCCTCATCCTTAGGGTTCACCAACTATTTCACAGGCTTCTGGTTTCTTTTCACAGTGCCACACAAATCCCCATTAGGGACTTTCTAATATGGTTATGTTTGGAGACACAAATCATGAGCTTAATGTATGACAGTCTGTGTAACTCCACTGACTTGGAAGCTGACCCTGGAAACATGATATTCTCATGTCCTTTTTTGGAAGGATATTTTCCAGAACAGTACCACGGTCTCTCTTTGAAAGAGTTTCTCGATGCCTGGAATCTAAGCTGTCTAACTATAAAGGAGGAAAAGGTAGAAGGTTATGCTTTTGTGGTACATGGGCAGGTGGAAGGTTACATTGTAAGTGCATTTTCCAGAGGCCATAAATGATAATGGCACCCTGGATCAGGGGTTGCCTGTTTTTTCTGTGAGTAGCCAGATAGGAAATATTTTAGCCTTTGCAAGCCAGTATCTTTAATAGTATGAAATTATCCCTAGGCAAAGTATAAGCCAGTGAAAGTGTCTGTTCTATTTGTACTGTTCTGGTAGAGTTGGATATACCCTACAACCGTATGTCAGTGATCTTCCAGAACCTTCCTTTACATACTATATGTTAGAACCTGTTTTGGATTGATTTAGTGGAATAAAACCAGAAGCTTGATTAAATTCATCTCAGAGAAACTGAAATAATAACAGACACAGGATAGAGAAATATTTATCTTACAGGCCATGTGTGTGTAATATACGTTTGAGTCCATACAAAGGATTTGTCTCTTATTGTAGTGTATGTAGGCTGCAGGTTAAGAGCGTCAGACTCAAAGTCCAGCTTTTCACAGTATATGGTAATGAAATTAACTTTGATCAAAGAGAGGTCTGCCTGCTACTCCTAGGAGGTTCCCTCTAAGCCCTCTGAGTGTCCTACCAAAGAAAGTCTCTGTTTACCTGGGGGAATTGTGCTATGCCAGAAAATCTGGTGCAGTATGGACTTGATTTCCACAGTGCCTGAAAAGTTTGGCCTGTGGATCCTGAAGCCCCAGTAGACTGAATTGCAAGGGTGGTGTGAGTTTCTCTTTTGGCCACACTCCACGTACATTTTAACACTTTGCTTCTGAGAGAAGAGGCTGTCCATGTTTCCTCTGGAGAGAACAGGTGGCAGCTTGTGCTTAAACATTTCTTGGACTCTGCCCCATGCATCGCTTTGCTAGGCGACTTTTTATTGGTTTCTTTAGCTTTAATAAACTGTAGCTGTGAGTCTGCAAACTTCCACTATGTTCCGAGTCCTGTGAATTTGGGACTCCAAGGGTGCCTTGAGGGAATGCTGAACTTGTAATTGGCATCAGAAGTAAAGTCAGTCTTGCAGCCTGTGTACACTCTAACTTCTAAAATAGAGGAGGAAACTATGAGATGGTGACCTTTATAAAGGTCATACAGCAAATTAATGGCAAAGCCACAATGAGATACAGGGCTTGTCGTCTCCATGTTTAAAGGTTTTATCCTGCGCCTGTGCCTCTTCATGCTGCTCGCCAACATTTGCCCAGTGTATCTGACTGAATGCCAAGGGCCCAGTACACATTAACCTGCTTCAGCCGCAAAGACCCTACACAATTTGTGCAAGGATTATACTCCTTTTATAATGGCAAAACTAAGGCTTGAAGAACTAAAGTCAACTTCCCTGGGTATGAGTTTTAAATGGTGGAACAAGGATCCAAAGCTGGGGTTTCGATTCAACCTGAAGTCTTCTTTGATTCACCTATTGTATTATTTTCTGTGCTGTTGAATATTCCACTCTTGAAATAAACTTAATTTCTTTCACTTCACAGGGTTATTAATATAGATAATGTGACATACAGTTGCATTATTGGGTCTTTTAAATATAACATAGTCTTTAAAAAGAAGTTAAGTTAGTGACTGGGGATAAAAGATTTAGAATACAGGTGAAAGCTCCACAGTTCTTCCACGTTATTACTAAAATCCTGGATTTTTCTCCTTTTGTTTTTCTTCTTTGTTTCCTCTTCTTTTCTTCTTTTTCTCTCTCTCTCTCTCAACTCCTCTTCTGTTTCTCTTCCTCACCTCTCTTGCTTTCTCTTATTCTCATTCTTCGTTTCCATCACCACCTTCATTATTATGAAAAATAATTAGACTAGTTTTGACCTCATGTATTTCCTAAAAAACAAACAAGCAAAAAAACTGAGTCGAGTCACAATTTCTGTAAATGAACAGTTGATGGAGTCTTTTCTCAAATAGACTTCGGTACGTGCTCTTTATAAATGCAACTCGTTGCATAAAACCAGGAAAACTTCCCTTGTTTTGTTTTTCATCAGATACTTTGGCTAATGATATTTGGAATATTAAATCCGGAAATAGGAAAATGATGGAAAAATCAGTACAAATATAATTTCTATTAGTATCATTTATCATAGACTTAAATTTGAAATCAAAGGGAAGATTTGACTATGTTATTCATCATTTCTACCATTTAAATTTTCTATAGGAAACCTCGCTTTTGCCTGAAAGTATTCATTTTCCTTTTTTAAAAAAAGTCTTGTTTATGTGTTATACATAAAGGAACTGACATTTATTGGGAGGAAAAGGATGTTCCTTGCTGTTTATTTGCTTTATCTAGAACGACTAAATTCCTCGGGAAGAAGAAGCTGTGAGCGATAGGTAAGGTGTAACGATGTGACTTGCACTTGTTATGTTTTTATTTCAGTGCAAAGTCATACTCGCTCATTTGCCACTGAGAAGAGAGAAGAAGAAGGGTAGAGTTCCTTCAGGTTTGTGTCTACCTTACGAATGGGAAAATTAAGCCTTAAACTTCATGATTTCCCAGGTTAGACATCTAGTCCGGACTTCTAAATTCAAATGCAGTTCTTCTCCTCTGACACAGTGTTCCAATGTTTCAGTAAAGATCCTCAGTGCACATGCTGTTTTTCAAATGTACGTTTTCCTTAAGACTTCTTAAGTATCCTATCATTGGATTGTGTGTCTCCACGGACAGTAGATGTGAGGCTAATGACTCAGTTGACTTTCTGCAATATAATTTGTAATATATTGTGCATACACTCTCTCCCAAAATACAACCATAAGACAATCTACTCTTATATACATTTTTAACATGGAAAAAAATAGAGCTGTCTGGATCCTCTACCTTAAGAGGAAGTATGTCTGCGTCCCTTTCCAACTGGCCAGGTACTGATTGCTTTGGACCGTTAGTTAGGATAGTTGCTGTTTGACTGTTGTGATGGTTCATCTCGGTTGTCAATTTGGAGAAATCCATAATCACTCGAGAAATGGGCCTCTGGACATGCCTGTCTGAGATTATCTTGGTGAGGTGAATTGAGGCGGGAAGGCCCATCCACTGTAGATGACACCGTCCGTGAGCCTGGCTGGTGTTCATGGACTGTACTAGAAAGACAAAGCAAGCTGAGCACAAGCACCACCCACTCCGGGCTTCTTGGCTGTGGAAGCAATGGGATCAGCTGCTCAAGCCCTGTCTGGGTGACTTGCCTGTTGTGATGGACAATGCCCTTGAACTGACCTGCCATGATGGACTGTGCCCTTGAACTGAATAGCAGAATAAATTCTTTCACACTTCAGTTGTTCCTGTTGAGGAATACTACCTCAGATACTGGGAAAAACAAACAAATGAAAAACCTTCTTCAGGACCCAAAAGGATTTGAAATCCGTATTCTGGTGTATCCACCACAGTGCCAAAATCTCCCTCCTCCTTCTTCGGTAACTTTCTGACTCATCATCTTCTCAAACATTTATTCTCACCAATTGTCCTACCGCCATAACCAGAGCCTGCTGCTTCTCCCACACACTTTTTGAGTTGAGATGTTGAGTTACAGCCTTCACTTACGAACATCTGAAGTCCATGCTGTTGGCTTTGACCACCCTTGCTTCTTCACTGATCAGACCCACACAGAGCTCAGAGATTTCAGCTCTTCCTGGCTACCTATCCCATGTCAACAGGAGGGTCTAAGGTGATGGTCCTTTTACAATATAACCGTGGATTTCTCCCTAACTTACATCAACAGGTAGCTGCAATACTAGCTGGGCCTTTCCCACCATTCCACTATGCTGTATTACTGTAAAGTATCAAAATACGAGTATTTTCAGAGCTGATCAAAAATTTGCCCCAAATCACTAACTGTTGAATGTGCTATCTGGGCTGTCGTAAATAAAGATTGTAGTTATACTGTAATATGACTGAAAGAGAACCCTGAGTTGGGTTCTGAGACATAGATAATATTTTGGCATTGGGTGGGGTCCTTGGAAATATAGTTATAAAAATTATTTATGCTTAATATCATAATACTTATGCATTTAATGCCATTTAAAAGCGTTCTGACTTCATTTCCCCCTTTTTAGTTATTTTAAATCTTTTTGGGGTTTTCGATTTGATTTCCCCGTTTAATGATGTGGTCATCATCCTTTCTAACATTTTAGCCACTTGAATTCCCCACAGCCAGTTTGTGCTGTGTGTCCTAATGTCCATGAATCCTCTTTTAAACTGTGGGAGGAAGGACACTAAGGAGTTTGGACAATTGCATGATAGGGGATTATGGGAATACAAGGAGTCACACAGGGTGGGAGGTCATTGCCTTGTCTCATTCCCGTCCTGTCCCACGGACTATTAATGACGCACATCCCTCTTAGTCCAGGCATGACAATTGTCAGGGGCCTGACCCCTGGTGCTCCTGGATGATTTATTTAACACATGACTTTTCTTTATCAATCACCAGAGCCAGAAGGTCAAAGGCATCGCAGGCCTAGACCCTGACCCTCTTCCTGGGGGAGCGACACCTCGGGCAGAATGTAGAGTATGATGACAACCTTATCTTGCTTTAAAATAAATTATTAACACAAACATCAAAATGGAATTCGTGTCCTTTTATTTCTCCATACAGACACTACTTGATTTCTTTCATCTTCCCTTCCTGTCTGTCTCTGCCAGTTCGAGCTTGTCTTAAGCTTCTTCTGGATATGCCAAGCTTGTTAATTCCTAAGCCTCCATTTTTTCTCTTTCTCTTATACAAGTTGGGTCTGCATTCCATTCTTTGGTCTTTCTATGTTTCTTGGTCTTCCTAGTTTCTCCTCATTTTCTGACTTCTTTGTATCCACCATCTGACATGAAGTGGTCGCCATTTTAGTGTAATCCTTGTATAACCCCAATGTCAGATAATATCACCCTGTCATTCAGGACTCATGGGATTGACATTCCTAGGTCACTTCTTGTTCTGAGTTCCATTCAGATCAACCGTCTACCCACTCATATCTCATTCTCACTGCTGATCTCCTGCGATTCATCCCTGACTCCCCAAACACTAACTGCATAAGGAGTTTCTACATGTCACAAATACTTTTCTTGATTTGGATGAAAAGGAGCTTAGAAGACAAAAGAAGAAATAAATTAGATTAAGTTTCAGATGTCCCTGTCTGAGGAAGTCATGTATCTGCCATCTTCCATGTTGTCAGTTCCTCATGCATGTGTCTCTTCCTGTCCTCCGTGTTCTACTGCTTCACCTCCTAATTATGGTTCATTTCTCATGTAAGTCAAGCAGCTGCAGAAACTTTATGCCTTCTCTAGTCATCAAATCAATGAAGCTATTTTTTTTTCCTGAAGATAACTCTTTGCTTCATATGAATTTTTTTACCCTATCTGATAAATTCACTACCATTGTTTGAAATAATAATTTGTTTTATTAAACAAATCATCTTTATTTCCTTAAAATTTTCTGTGTTTCAAATATATCTTCCTAAGCAACAGGAATAGGACAAACTGATTAGAAATCTGATGCTAATACATTCACCTATAATGAATATCTGCATTCAATTATATATACAATCTCGCTTTGAGATAATTCGTGTCCCCTCTTCATCTTTAAATGCCACCTGGAACTCCATACCTCTAAGTCTCTTTTACCTTGGTTTGGTTTGAAAGTCACCTTACCCCATCTTTCATCTCAGCTCTGCCTACTGGAGTTTTTCTCTAGATGGTGCCTCTTCCCCAATAGCAAGCCCTTGGCACCAATTCCTTTCTAACTACTGGGATCTGTTCTCCAACATCGAGATGCCTGGTACTCACTGGGATACAATCTAAAGACTGCTCCTCAGTCTTTGTTCCATTCAATCCTCAGCTTCATTGCTTTCTACGCATGGCTAAGGGGTTGTCTTTGATATATTTCCAATAGCTCTTCCACGGAGCCTACCACGGCCCGTTCTCACCTCTGCTTTTCATGCTCCTCCATATCCTTCCTCTCTGTTTTGTGAGTCAAATATAGTGAATGTGAATCATAAACCTTAAACTGTCAAAGATAGCGAGATGATTGAGAACACTTCTACATCCTTCGCCTTCATCATCCAGTGGAAAAGATACCCAGATAGGTCAGAGGTCATTTACAAAACTGGAAGGAAGTCTTCACTGGCTCTGGGTAGTAGTATGCTATTTCCCTACAATACAATTGTTTTTGTAATTTCTTATGCTATAAGTGTGTGTGTGTGTGTGTTGTGTGTGTGTTTGTGTGTAGAGAGAGAACCCATTAATTCTGCATTCATAGTTTTAATAACTAAATACCAAAAAACGTAGTCAGTTGTTGTATTACATACATAATCTCATACAATCTCAGACATTAGGTAGAAGACTTCCTTTTATCCTTTAACTATGAGTCTCTTAAGCAAATTTGTTCAATCCTTCCTGTCAGGTTTGGACACAAATAAGTGCTATGAGAGGTGTCTTTAGCTCAATTTTAATTGATAAATAGATAATTCAGAATCAATCTTTCCTTAATAAAATAAGTCAGAAGGAAATCGGTGTTTTATCTATTTAGGCAGAAATCAGGTGAGTACTTCTGGTACAAATCACTCATACATGAGATAGTGTATTAAGGAATCCATAAACATTGATATGATTTCACGACCTACCCTCAGGAAGATGACCATACTCGTGATCATAATCTTGAGTTTTGCTTGCCTCAAGATGCGCGCTAGGTGTTAAGTCTAGCCTGACTACTTTGTTTTACCATAGAGTTCTTTGATTTCACATTTGAATTCACTACTATACCAATAACAACTTTTCTCTCTTCTGTACAAGATTCCCTAACTTCTTTTCACCCTATCATCTTGCTGGCAGGTGCCCATGCTTCTGCACAGTGGAAGTTGGGTAATTTCAGCTGTGCACTGTCCTCTAATATGAGAATATGACAAATACATAATTTCTTTTGTTGCTGTTGTTGATTTCTTTTTAAGACAGGATTTCACCATGTAGCCTTGGTTAGCCTGGAGCTCCCTATGGAAACCAGGATAGCCTTGAACTCAGAGACCTACCTGCCTCTGCCTACAAGTGCTGAGGCTAAAGGATGGTTCTCTTTCTTGATTATTTTTTGTTTGTTTTATTTTCAAGAAGCACACGATCATTTTCCTTTTTTGCTAATCAAGCGCCGTCTTCTCTCCCTCCACATGCTCATGTCTCACTGAAACCCAAGCTGGCCTGGCACTCCTCATATATCTGTGTTGACCTCAAACTTAGGGCAACCCTCAAGCCCCAGACTTCCAGGTTCTGTGATTACAGATGTTAACCACCACACTTGCCTGGTGCGCCCATTTAGTTGAGCTTGAACTTCTTTGAACTTAAGTCTACATGTTATGTCTTCTCTTACAGACTTTCTATCACTTGTCCTCAATTAACAGTCTATTTGCTTTTCCCTACCTCAAAATGTGACCTAGCCAAAATGACAGCGTGTACAAAACAGAGGAGGGTGTTCTCCTGTGACTGCCTTCTGGAAGTGTAATACCTTTTAAGGTTCTATTCATTTTCATACATTTTTCTTTTCATACTTCTTAGAATATTGCCTGCATCATTTGTTGTCTGCATTTGTTACTAACAAATCACTATTTGAAATCTTAGAATCTATTTCTATTCTCTCTACCAACTTCCTCCCTATGACTGTCCATCTGCCAGGTCCAGATCATCTCCCACCAGTGTGTTTTGGAATCTTTTCCAGGGTTGTATACACTAGCATGCCATAACCCCTGATATTTACGTTTCTCTCTCAAGGGATATCTCCCATCATCCAGAAATACACTTCCTTTTTCATAAACCCTCGGTGGGTTTATCTTTTCTCCTGGTGTAAATGCAGAGCACTTAGTGTGGTTGCATGGTCAAAACCACTGTTTGGACCTACTACGTGAGATTTTTCTCCCACTGTTCTATGTGTACCTGTCTTGAGGGACAGGGAGTTCCTACTGATCAATAGCCAAGGAAGCTGACCAAAGCTTCTAAATCTGCCACCCACAGCAATACGGCCCAGTCCGTCAGACACGCTGACTTCTCTTCTCATCATTACTTGTCCCAATGGTCCCAAGGCCAGAATACACAAGGGCACAGTAAACTCCGTTCAGTTCATCTATATGAAACTTACTTAGCAGCTGGATTGTCTTTTGTTTTTTGTTTTGTTTTGTTTTGTTTGTTTTGCCAGCCTGAAACAAGCTAGGGTCACCTGGGAAGGGGAAACCTCAATTGAGAAAATACCTCCTTCAGACTGACCATGAAGCAATCTGCAGGGGCATTTTCTTGATTAATGATTGGTGTGGGAAAGCCCAGCCTACTCTAGTGCTATTCCTAGGCATACGGTCTTACATTGCATGGGGAGAAAGCCAGGATGCGCTCCTCCGTGACCTCTGCTGCAGCTCCTGCCTCTACTTCCCTGGCAATGACAGACTACAAGCCATACATTGAAATAAATGCCTTCCTCTCCAGCATCTTGCTGCTCATGGTGTTTATCACAGCCACACAAAGCAAATCTTCAAAGCTGCTAAGATTTCTTCATACTCTATTCTTAAGGTTCATTTGTTTCTTTAATCCTTTTGATAATTTGCCATTTTCCGTAAGAGAAACATTTGAATTCTACTCTAAAGAGATGCCATAAGATATTAGAAACCAAGTTTATTCTTTTTGTGGGTTAAGATTTTTTAAAAAGACTACTGTATCGTCTATTCTTTTATGAACACGATGAGACAGAGTTAGCTCGCTGTCCCTCACTTTCTGTTTTCTGTTTTGTGGTGGTATTATTTTTTTTTTTAGATCACTTGCCTCGCTGTGTTCTGAAGTGTTGCGCTCGGCATTAGGAAGCCTGTGGGAGGTAGGCTGTTCATGACCATGGCAGCGAAAGCTTGATCACACCGTTGACTGCTTTGGCTTAGACAGTAGGAAACATCTGGTCATGTTCTGATATTTATCAAGACAGGACTGTGTTTCCTTTAAAAACAGTTTTACATGAACAATGCATTACACCATAGCGGAGGAATTTTATAACGCATATGGGGAACAAAAACTGCGATCCCTAAAGACAGAAATTACTTGGGAAACTGTTAATTAAAAAGTTACTTATATTCTCAAAGCATATCTATGTTTATATTTTCAGCATGTTTACTAAGATGACTGGTCTCTTGATTTTTTTTTTTTTTGGTCAAATATTTAACTCCAGAGAATATGCTTTGAAGCAAATGGAGAAGCCAGCTGTCTCCCAATCACACACCCTGTCCTCTTCATAGGTGACTGACATTAGTGCCACTGATGGGGACGGAGTGCTCTGTAGAACACTCTCCATGTTGACCTCGCATGTTCTGCCTCTGTAGAGAGACATTCTTGCGGTCTTTCTCCTCACCGTTATATTCTATTTTAACCTACTGGGTAGTAAATTTTAGGAGCTTGAAAAGAAATATAGATTGAAGTACTTGTTTCTCCTAAACAAGTTAGAAAAGCATTCTGGGAAGCTGGGGGTGTTGGTATTTACTTCTTTACCTTTGAAGTTCAAATGTATTTACAAGCCAGACTCAAATGAACTTGGGTGAAAAGACTGTGAAACCTCAAAACAGATTAATGAGTAGAATCTGCCTCTTCTGTTTCAAAAACCCTGACTTCCAACAGCCCCAGTCTTTCAGATAAACAGGTTTTAAGCAGGGTAGTTCTTTCAGGACTTTTCACTTTCTTAGAAGCCTGTGATGGATGTCTAGACGCTGCCTGGCTTCCAACCTGTGTATCCAAAAATTGGATTCAATAAGTTATAGTTATGATCTCAGAGTTAGCAAATACATCAACCCCTTACGGTTGGACCAAAGTAAGACATTACTAATTGATCTCAAGGCTCTCTCCTGCTGTGCTAGAGGGGCTTTATAATCCTTCCCAATAGCCCTGCAGATTTCCTATTGATTGAGTGGATATGACATTAAATCTATTTGCCTTCCCAGGTTTAGGCTTTTCTGAATGTAACAGATAGAACAGTCACCCAGGTAAAGCAAACATTAGTCATTTTCTAAAAGGGAAGCTGAAAACCTACTTTGTCTCATCCATGACTCTTTGAGGAGGACATGGCTGCGTGAGATCCGAGTCTTCCCTTATCTTTCTTTTGCAGCAGGGCCTACAAACATTATCTCACCTGGTTTGAATAGACTTGAATAGACTTCTCAGTGTACCTTTCCCGGGTCTTCACAACTGAGCTATTTGTAACCATTACGTAACCTCCACCGCCAGGGACAAGCTGTCCTTCCTTATCTCTGTAACTTACATTTTCTTATTTCTTCAGCATTCTATCCCTCCGACACGTCGATCTTTTAATCATCATCGGATCTTGTATTTATTTTCTGTGGTGATTTCTCTCCTCACCATCAGAGGTTGTTGTCAGGTTTCTCGTCTGCATAAACAATAAATAAACTCTACTCCTGCTTTATTTTAGCATGCTGTAACTATTTGTGCCCGCTAGTCAAAACAGTGTTTAAAAGACTGGGGCCCTTACATACACTTCTTCTCAATGCCTTACAAAGATTTTAAAAACCCTCAGAATCTGCCAAAAGCTTTCTTCTCCCCTTGGCTTCTCAGAAGACTTCTGGACACATTCCTTTTCCTTGGTTTATCTGGCTTTGTCTGAATGAAATGCCTTTGCTGCTTGCTCTCTTGGTGTTTCATTTGGTGACAGTTTATTTACCTTTCATTCTTGACCTTCTCCTCCCCTTCTCGATGTAGTTCTCCTTAGAAACTTAACTTCAATAATCTCTTCTTTTCTCTTCCCTTATGCCTTTCAAATTAATCTCAGCCCTACGGGTTTCTCTCCTTGATACTAAACTTTGTGTTTCCAGCTCCCCATTGGAATATTAAATAGTGGCTATCCTTTTTATTTTCCAGTTGACTTTAACCTTAAAGAGGTGTGTGTGTGTGTGTGTGTGTGTGTGTGTGTGTGTGTATGTGTGTGTGTGTACGCACTCGTATGTGCGTAGGTGTACATGTGTGTTTAGAGGATGAAGGAACACCTCTGGTATTATTCCCTAGTAACATACTTCCTTTTGCTTCTGAGACAGGGTCTCACTGGCCTCAGGCTCATGAAGTAAGCTAGACTGGCTGGAGAGCAAGTACTGGGAGAACCACCTGTCTCTGCCTTCCCAAGGCTGTCATTGCAGACACGTGCTAGTACTTCCAGCTTGTATTAAATGTGAGTTTGAGTGCAGTATCAAACTCAGGCCCTTGGGCTTGCAAGGTGAGCACTATGGAAGGGGAGCCATCTCTTTGCCCCTAAAGAAATCTTTCAGTCTGAATTTTAATCTACCGCATGTCTTCACCCCAAACTTAGTTTCTATTTTTAATGTCTATCTTCTTGGGCTATTTCCATGGCACCATGATTAAAGCCTTTACTACCTGAAAAAGTTAAGAATAGTTATATTCTGACTTTGTACCCGTCGGCGATAGTCTCTTTTCATAAAGCCATTGTGTGCGGGGTCCCATGGTTTGCAGTCTTAAAACACTGTCCCCCCTCATTGAAAACCACTATGGTCTTATTATATTCTCTTGAATGGAAGGCTGGGTTCCTGATCTGACAGTTCAGTTTATTTAGGAGTCAAGTTCAAACGACTTTAAAGTAGTATATATGTCACCCAGGTAATTAGTAAGTCTGAGGAGTTACTGCTTTTCTTTCTTCTGACTCTTTCTTTCACCATTTTAAAGTTTCTGTATTGTTCCCTCTACCTCTATACTCTACCCTTCATAATTCCACTCAACATTTTAACACTGAAATGGAGCGATTCTCGCACTTATATTGAAGCAGAGGTGTGGCCAAGTCCACACAAGGAACTGATCAAGAAAAAAATAAGATGCAGTTGAGAAAACCCTTGGGAGATGCCTAACATTGATGCACAACAGAGACAAGAACGGCAGTTAAAATCATGGGCTGCTGAGAGACAGATGTAAGAAGGCCACCCTGTGAGTGCACGAGAATTGGTTCATGAAGAGCATTAAGATGTTGTGCCCGTGTGGACTGAGGGAGTCAAGAAACTTAGATATAATACAATTCCAAAGAAGGAAGGATATACTTTATGTGTGTGTGTGTGTGTGTGTGTACATATATATACACGTATGTATATATGTGTATATATATGTGTATATATATGTGTGTGTGTGTGTGTGTGTGCGTGTATACACACACACACACATACACACACACACACACTTTTTATAGAAAGAAAGTAAATAGAGAGAAAGTAGAAAACCCTAGTACTCCTGAGTGGTATCCATGCCACAGTGCCCTTGCTTAGCTTCGTGTGGGGTGCTGAAATTGCAATACACATTAGCATGCTCCCTGGAGATGAATGAAAGAGCAAAGATGAATAGATGCAGAGGATGCTTTTGATGATTTGCCAGAGTTGCAGGAATTGATGGTTAATCTTCTTCCTTGGTAGAGATTTTGGACAGCTTCAAAACTGTTGAAAACATTCATGTTTAAAGGGAAACGAAGGAAAAGAACCTTCCTTGTGTAAGGTTCTCCCATTGACAGGAGACAACAGATGAGAAAGTGCAGCTGAGAGCTTGGACCATAACAAGGAGGAGGACCACAAATCCTGTTGGGAAGGAGAGCAGAGAGGCGAGTAAGGAGAGAGGGATGGTGCGTTTGGTGACCTAGGGCATGTAGGTGGAGATTCCAATGTCAGCTACCGACAACGGGGAAGAATGAAGAATAGGAAGTATAGGGGGACATGAAACTCTAAAGCCATCACTGTACAATGAATATCCTATGAAATCATAAAATAATGTGAAAACAACTGCTGGCATGCTGGGAAAGCAAACAGGCAGGGAGAAAAGTCAGCAGTGAACTCATTTATTATTGGTGTTCTAACAGGCTGGGGAGATCAAAGTATAGAATCCTAAATAAATTCAGAACGTTGTGAAACCACTGTTGGGATCTTGGCTGTGCTAAGAGTAAAATGAAAAGAAAAGACTCATACAAAACAAGAGGTGGAAAGGACCTGTGAATGAATTAGACATCTTGAGGAGATTCGAGACCCGTCTCAGCACCTCACTACCCCAGAGAAAAGCCCTCCCCATCTAGACCCATCTGCTACAATTATTGAAGCTGTTTACCATCCAAATGTCACCTACCATATCCGGCCATGTGTCTATATGCTACCCTAGGTCCCTCGGATGGATTGGTAGCACAGTACGCATGTTCGTATACTTAGCCTCATCTGTCCTGGGCATTGGGAGTCTCAGTGAATATTTGTTAAAGGGATAAAGGAAAACCGGAAGAGCAGAGATAAAAACAAGGACACCCGCGGACAATGTACTGCAGCTTTTTTTCTGTTCACAGGTTGTCCAAATGTGTCTTGCTGAGTCCATTTCCGGTTCTTGTTATGTTTAAAAGTCAGTGGAAGGTGTTTTTGGTCTTTTATTGATTGAAAGATTGAAACATTAGATTAGGCCACTCAAACTAGCAAAACAAATGTGTTAGCTGTTCATTAAGCATGCATTTGTTCCTTCTTTTTATTCACAACATGGGGCAGAAAATTGTGAAATTTTCCAGCAATTACGATTCAATTCAACAGGCCAGTCTGCAAATGAGTCACCCGCCTGTCTGGACAGCAAGAGGCCATTATTCATGTGGCAGTGGCCTGCGGCTGTGCCTGCGGCTGACCATGAATGGCAGCAAATGTCTGATTTTCCAATTCCTTTTTTAATTTCCTACTTTAAGGAAAAACAATTTAATGTAATGGGGTAAACTGCATTGAACATCAGTGCCAAGGGTGGTTTTTCTGAGTTAACTGTTACTCCTATTGCAGCAATAATTAGTACCTTAGTAATTACTAAGCATTACCACCTACTAAAATATGAATTTTCTTCCACCTCAGCTCTAAATCTGTAAAGAACCAGAACAAATGGCTTGCCAATCTTAATTTTTATGGCAAGGCATTAATACCTTCCAGTTAGGTCGGCCTCTCAGAGTTTGAACATAAGCCATCCCTCTGGCATTTACAGATTTTCATCAAGTGTCAAAGTCACAGTGAAAAGCAAAAAAGTTCAAGACGCAAAAGAAATAAACATCCATGAACTAGATTTTTGAAGTGCTGCTTTAATGACTGCACTGAATCAATATGTGTTATTTTGTAACTGATTGAATGACTTCTTCTCACAAGAGGCTAATGTTCTAATGGCACTAAGTAACGTCCTGTATCCTGTGAGCAGAACTTGAGTTTTCTTTTGTTTTGTTTTTTTCCTCCTTGAGCACTATTTGTCATAATAATAATCACTCATCATCACCATCATCATCACCATCACCATCATCATCATCATCCCTATTGTTATCCTCTCTTGTACCAGACCCATGGCCGTCACCATCAGATGATGCTCTATATCTCCTTGGAGAAAGTATTCGTTCTCAAAGCAGTCCCATTTAAGTACAGTACGTACTGTTTCTTCTCCCGATTCAAAAGAAATAAAAATTATCTTCTTGTTGTTTTATTTTTTCACATTTGGTTTCCTTATCTGTAGGTGAGTGATGAATATTTGATATGCTGACCCATCCCATATTTGGATCTTAGAAATCAGCAGTATGCCATTAGGGCCTGCTACAAAATAAATAACTGGTGACGCTCGGAAAGCTGCACTTAGAGGGCAAACGGTGTTGGGTTGAGTCAAGGCATGTACAGTGTTCAGCCCTTGCAGGTCCTGAGCCAGTTCGTCTAGATTCCTATCTCGCCTCTGTTACTCATCAGCAACACACTCTACACTGGCTATTCTCCCTGACACTCAGTCTCTTCGTCTGAATGGGGAATATTAGTGTCACACCAGGAGACTGTGGTGAAGGGCCGATGAGTGGTGAGGGACAACAGCAGCTTTTCTTTTTCTTCTTAATGGAATTCAGAGAACTTAAAATAAGGATTTTTCAAGCAGTTTAAGATAACTGTATAAGGGGGAAAAGTAACCTCATTCTTCAGAATTCCAAAGAGAAGTGGACATGACAATCTTTTTAGTGAATTTTGAGTTTTAAGGTCTGTAGTGGGAGCCATCACTGGACCATGAAAGTACAACAGGGCCTGCTGAATGGTTGTAACCTGATGTTATCTGATGTCACAGGGAGAGACCAAGTGTCCTTCAGACAGACATAAAAACATTTAAGAGAGGTGTGCTGATCAGTGCACAAATGCTAATTCTCTTTTACAGATCACATAGTCACACATAAATTTGTATTTTGCCACAAATATTTTTAGTTTACAAAAGTAGGAAGACGTTGCTGATGTTTTAGATAGGAAATAGTGACTGTTCTAAAAATAATTTTATAATCCCATGATATCCTTTCCCCCCCCAGTCCCCCCTGTACTAAAGTACTCAAACACCACCAAGTTCTGAAAGCAAACATAAAGAAATTTTTATTTTAAAAATGGTAATGGGCCAGAGAAAGCACTCAGTGGATAAAATCACTCACCATTCGAGCCTGGTGTCCTGAGAAGAATGAGAGCTCTGGTTCCACAAAGTTTTCTTTAAATTTCCATATGTGGACATGTATGCATTGACATACATGCCCACACCACACACGCACACACGCACACACACACCCTCACTGACATCACTACCTCCAGCAACAACAATAAAATAATAAACAATACTAAACAACAATAAACAACAAACAATTTGAAATGGCAATGATTCAAAACCAGATCATGATTTATCGAATATCTGACTTTTGTCCCGAGTAAAGACAGTTACTTCACTCCACAATATCAGTTTGGGAATGTAGGGTGTTTTGCTTTTTTTTTTTTAAGTATTTGTGACATGGTAAGTTAAAAAATGGGTAATTACTTTTCAAGACCACTTTGTAGTTCTTGCTTTATGCAGGCACTGTCTCCTAAATGCTTTGCAAGCGAGCGATTCTACAATTAAGTACAAAGTTGGCTGTTGGTTTTAATAGATTTTCACCAGAATTCAGATATTAGAATATTCTCTTCTAATCCAATATTTGTGGAGTGCCTTAACATTAGAGAGAGTGAAATTTTGTCAAGTACTTTGTATACATCAATCAAACAGATTACACATTATCTCTTACTAATTCTATTACTTAGAGTAGCATGGTTGATTTTTTTTCTGTTGTCTGAATCTTTGAACTAAGCTTCCTTTTGTACGATACATTATCTCTCTCTATAATTTTAGATAAATTACATCATATTTTGTTACAAAAATGCATTTCTGACAGTGTTACTCTACAATTTACTTCCATGATCATTTTCAGGTTGATAATGATTGTTAGGCTGGCCTCTTGAAATAAGTTAAAAACTTTCTTGCTTTCTTTATACTTTGAAAATGTTTCCCAAAGTTTCTGTCACTTCTTCTTGACATTTCTTTAGAACTCATGGTGCAGCTCTCCAGGCTGAATGCTATTTTTTGTCAACGAGGATAAATTCCATTTAAAAATTATACTCACTAAAGTGTAGAATTTTTGTTCGCATCGAAGTCACCTGGCCATCATTTCAAAGCGCGCTTAAGCCTCTCTCCAACAATTTCCCAGGAGACAATGGTAGTGCTGATCTTCCATACACAATGTGAAAACCGTTGCTTGAACAGTTAGCATCAGGAACATTGTGTTATATGAGATCATGGTTGACACCAGAATTCAGTGCAAATGTCATAAAGTATAATCGGTCATGTCTTTAGGAAGTGCTGTCTTGTGTCTGAAAACCTGGCCAAAACCTATATGTAAAATGAATAAGAGCAGAGTTTTTCCAATACTATATCCTGTGTGTTTTGAGAGATATTCTCCAGCAGAGTTGACCTTACCCTCTCCATCAAGTTTTCAGTTGATGTGTGTGTGTGTGTTTGTATATATATGTATACATATATATGTATGTGTGTGTGTATACCTATATGCACATATATATATACATATATATATACACACACACACATCAACTGAATACTGTGCACACACACACACACACACACGCACACATGCCATGCACACACGCACACACACACATTTCTATTATAGTTAACTCTATGTGTCCGTTCTGGTTTTGTAGTATTCTTTTTTATGCCCAGTTCTCCTATGCAGACTGATTCTTCTTGACATTATATTTTCTCACTCTTTTTATAATATATTGTAATTATTTTTGAGTGTTTTCTTGCGTATAAAAGATACTTCAAGTCTTTAGTGCTAGGTAAACTCCATCACTTTCTGCCTTAATCTTTAATTGGCTTTAATTTGTGCTTCTTACTGTGGCCCCTTCTCAGGGCTTCTAATCTTTGAGTTAAAGCATCCAGTGTCCAGGGTTCAAGAATATTTTTCTCAGTTCTCCTTCTTCTCTTTCATTTTTAGAAAAATTCTCCTGCATTCTAGAGCTAGGGATGGGTGACTTGTGTGGGAATGAATATGCTTGTCTCATTCCCAGGAGAATCTTAGAAATGGCGGGGTTTGAATTCATGCATGATTATTTTTTAAAGCCTAAAGCATACCAATATGAGAAATTTACACTCACTTGAAACATGCCTGGGCTAGTTACTTTTTCTATATATCCTGACAAAGGACACTTGAGGGAGAAATGGCTTATTTGGCTCATAGTTCAAGGATTTCGTCCATCATAGTGGGAAAGCCCAAGTTACAGAGACTGAAAAACCTGGTGCCATTACATCTACAGCCAGGAAGCAGAAAATAATGGATGGGCTGCTTAGCTCACATTCTCCTTTTCATCCCTACAGGACCCCAGCTTCTCGAATGGCATCATTTAACGCAGATCTTCCCACCTCAATTAATCTGTCTCCATAACCCCTTCATGGGCATGGCCAGAAGCCTGTCCCTTAGGTGATTCTAGATTTCATAATTGATAATCGATATTAGCTACTGCAGAGACATACTGTGCTAGGGATTTAGGATTGTGTATAGAATTGAGAGCACAAGCCAAGGAAAGGCTGATTTCATTAAGCCATCCATACCTGATGTCTCTCTAGCCAAATGAAGAAAACACCAAGTTCAGCCTGGGAAAGAATTCATTTTAGACAAAGAAAGGAGAGGCAGTTCTTTGTGGGGCATGTATTCTTAAAAGGTACAAAAATACTGCATCAGGCAAACATTTTATTTTTATCGATTACATAGAAGTATGGCCAGGCTTTGAAACAGAAAACAAAGCTATTGTGCATACTGAGCACCAACAAAAGTCCTTTGACCACATTCTGGAACCAACTTCCTTGGAGCTCTCCATCCCCCACCTGCTACCCAGCCTTCTATGACTCAGCACACGAATGCCCCACTCCTAGCCATTCCTGTGCGCATGCTCCATACCTCCCCCTTTAAAGCTTGCCGTATTGCCCAGGTCCCTGCTACCTCCATCATTCCTGCTCGGAGGCTGTTCCTCTGTCTCTACTCAACCTCCCCCCACACATCTCTTGCTTAGTGAGATTCTTTTACATGCTTTGACTTTGTAGTCAGAAACATTCCTTTGGCTCCTGATGTCTGAGATATCCTTCCGCCACAAAAAGCTTTTCAAATACTCACTGCAGAATTTCTAAAGGATACTGTGCTTGGATCAAGCCTAGAGTTTTGCAGTGATAATCAGGAACTCTGTCTGCATCTGCCAGGGTGGAGTCAACTGTAGCCGCAGAAAACAGGTGCTGCTGATCAACATTGCATATGAGGTTTAAAAAAAAAAAAAAAGCCTTCGTTTTGATTGCACCTATGAGTGGTTATAGGCTAGCCCCCACAACTTCGATCTCCGTGGCAACCATGCAAGGCATCACCTCTCCTCATGAAAAGCAAAGAAGTAAAACAGAAATTATGTACCACCCAGTCACACGTTGTACATCCTGTATAAAATAAAAAGGATTCTAAACCAAAAACTAGAGCCTTACGCTTTTTCTCATCTGCCTTCGCGGCTTCTCTGTAGTCTTGAGATTTTCCGATTGGACCTCACTTCTCTGTAAGGTCATTTTTGTTTTCCTGTATCTTTTGTTTATTGCCCTTTTGTATCTTAGAATACTTTCTTTTGTAAATTATATCCAATTCATCTGTCACAAAAGGGAAGGCAAAATAAGACTTGCTAGGTTGACCCCATGGAAGTTCATCAGTGTTTATGAAGGTGACCCAGAAGAAGGGTTTTTTTTTGGCTAGGGTGCGTCCTAAAAGATACCTCCTCGAGGACGAGCAGAATAATAGAAAACAGTACTCTTTTCTCCTCAGTTCCCAGAAATTCTTTTATAAACGTTCAAGTGAACCTGTAACCCTGACACTAGGGAGGCCATTGCAGGAAGAACTGGTATCAAGGCCAGCCATACATGCACAGTGAATTTGAGGCCAGCCTAGGCTACACGAGACTGTCTTGAGACGGTAAACAAGCTAAACAAACTGCCACCACCACCACCACCAACAACAACAAATGAGTGGAAATTGTTGTAAATATACAATGTGATCTAAAAGTACTAGATACTGCATCTTAGTACAAGTGGCTACCGAAAGATACTACAGAAAGAGCAGAAGGATTTTTCATACACAACACGGATTCCCTGGGAGTGGGGTGGTGGAGCTGTGGGAGAGAGCACTGGTACATCACAGTGTAGACACAACACATGTAGAAAGTATTCTTGTGGTGCTCAGAAAATTGAAATAATTTTATCTTTAAAGCCTGAACCCTAAATGTATAGTTCTCTACAAGAAAAGAAAAAGTAAGAGAATTTATTCTGTCTGGAGCTGTTCTTACTGCTAAACTTTTAGTGCATTTAAACCTTTTGTTTAGTTTTAGACTTTTAGTCCAAAATTTGCATATGTATTTTGAAAGACTTCTAGCATTCCTCTGGATTTTACTGATCTTTTGCCACCTCCTAATTTCCTCGTGACTCACATTTTTGGTTCTCAATTCAAATGAGTTTTACCAGTGTTCTCAGCTTCCTGATAGAATAATTATGTATTCCTCATCTTACTGTGCTTTCTGGTGATAAATTATATTATAATTGTCCCTGCCGGAGCTGCTTTAGTTAAATGCCCGGTAGCATTTTCATTACACAGTCATTTTCTTCACCAAGGCTTTGCAACTCTAACCTTCTAAGGTCTATTTTTGTTATTCAGTTGCTAATAGAATATTCATATTGGAGAAAGGCAAAACAGATCCACTTTATATTTGGTCCTAACTAAATTTCTGTAAAGGAAAGGGAGAAAGTCCTCTTTCTCCTTTTAAAGAAAAAAAAAATTCTTGTTGACCATAGTGGAGAATGTATTCGATGCCAAAATGCTTGCTTCCTCAAACATGCATGTAAAATCACTAGCTTCCTGCTGCTTGTTTTCAAGATAGTTTGACAGAGTTAGGAAAAGGATTAAGAGACCAAGTGAGATCTCAGGGAATGAACCGCTCATCAGAACAGGTTATATTATGGACTGTCAGCACAGCACAATGAAAGACCTGACACTTCTGTAGAAAGCAAAAATTGAGTGCATCCAATTTTTCAAGGCAGTTGAAGCTACTGGCGTGATATGAGATAATGGCAGGGAGTGACAGATCCGTGTCTGTAGGAAATCTCTATTCGCTTTATATAACCTGGAGTAGGAGCATCTCTATAGGTTCAGAATGTATAGACACAAGCTAATATGGAGACACATAATAAAGCCAGCAGGTTGTACAAAAAGTGCTCCCTCGAAATTCTTTTTATGTGTGCAAAACGCCAAATCTCTGTTTCCATCACATATAATAACATAACTTCAAGCTGAAATATACCATGAACAAACGATGTCTACTACCTAACAACTTAAGTATCAATAATTCAAGGAAATCAATCTGGAGTAAAATAAACGCACTAACAAGATTTTGTTGTGTGTCCATGTCACTCTTTTCTCCCTTGGCAACACACTGCCATGGTGCACATGCTGTTAGGGAATCTGAAATTAGACAGAGTGGAGTTTGAATCTTTGTTTCCTGGGTAACACAAATACTTCCTCCCTGGAAATTTTGATTTTCTCTTTCAGTACCTTCTCTGGAGGGTCACTGTGGCAATTACATGTTATATAAATTATTTAATTGGTCTCTAATAGGTCCTTAATATAATTCTCTATGTATCATAGCAGATTATAAATGGGAACATTTCATATAAAATCAATTATTTAATACTTCCATTTAAGGAGCATATTGTTTGGGAAGAGGGAGGCTGTGATATTTCTGACGGTGCTGAGCAGGAAGGCAGGGAGAAAGGGTGCTGAGCACCTAGGCTTTCCTGGGATCTGCACTGCTCAGTACTCTTATCTTTAGGCAGATCATCAGATTTGCTCCCACTAAACCATGAAAATTAAAATACATCTCAAAGTCATAAATAATGATCAGGAGCTCACTGACCACGTAGTCAAAGAATTCAGAAGCTAGTAAGAAGCAGACATGTTAAAAAACAACAACAACAAGAAAAAAATAAAAACAAAAAACAACATACGGCACTGTAAAAGTACCACAGCAGAGGGTTAGTGGAATCTTTATAGTCAGACTGCAGGGAACCCTCAGGCAGGCCAACAGAAACAGCCAGTTAAAGCTGTGCGTCTCTTGAAATAATACATATACTTTAGTATTTTATTTCAACTTGGAATATACAAAGTATTGAGAGCACTTATTTGATATAGTATCAAGAAACTTCCTTCAAGAACATATCTGCTGAAAGAAGTGCAGATCTTCATTTTTATCTTCCTTTCTAATAAACCAAATAAGAATGTGATGTTGAGTTTCCATTCTAGCTGTTTGGGAAGTTAAATGACTTTAGAGACTTAAAAATCAGCTTGAAACCCAGAGGAAGTCTTTAAAAGTTTATTAATATCTTATCCTTAACTAATAAGAGTAGTTTATAAAGTGAACCAGTTTTTACAGAGTTATTTGTAAATTTATCTGTATTTTTATAAAATATATTTTCTCTGAACATTTTTACATCATGAATTCACACAGAATTTAATTAAGCTACGTAATTAAAATAGTATCTATAAGTAGTGCGAATAAACAGAGAACAAGTACAAACTGACTAAACTAAATACATATTTAACTTATGAAAGTCGTCACTCAGGCAAATAAAGAAACCATTTTGTAAAACAGCATGCTTTAGGTTAATTTGAGCAACTGAAGAAATGGAGATTATCACACATAGTTGGTAAGTAGTGGGTTTTTTTTTAAAGAGTCTTATTCATAAGGTTTGACAGTAGCATAAAAGTGGATTTGATAGTTGTGGTGTTAGGAGCTCCTGGCTTCTGGTATTTACAGATGAGGGTCATCCTTGATGTTTAATATTGCATGGTCCGAGGGGACTAATTCTATACCATGTCACATTCCTTTATAAACGATCATAATAGCATTGGATAAAGTCTGAAGCACTAGCACTTAACAGAATGTCAGGTACAAAGCATGCTCTCTAGAAACATTAAAGATTCTGATGATAATGGTAGTAAGGAAGACTAGGAAGATGTAATCATGTGAGAGTTTATTTCACTCATCTGTGTGTGTGTGTGTGTGTGTGTGTGTGTGTGTGTGTGCATGAGCCATGGCAAGTGTGTGGAGATTAGAGGACAACTTGTGGGTGTCAGTTCTCTCCTTCCACTAGTTCCGGGATTTGAACTCGGGTCATCAAGCTTGGTGGCAAGCACCTTTACTCATGGAACCATTTCTCTGCCCCCTTACACTAACAGTTGTTGATAGCTTGAAATTGTTTTCTAGCACATATGGAGCCATCATATAAAGCAGGATTTCTTGCTTCACTTACTTGGCTTCCTTGGGTTTCCTTAGGGACAGGCACCCTAAAAACAACCAGATGTTTGATCATACCCAGGCCTACCGGAAGAAGTAGAGAAGACTTTGAGTGTCACAGGAAGAACTTCCATACATCACAGAGTCTCAAGGGAACATCTCCAGGATGGAGCTGGCAGACTACTAGAATGAATTCATAAATGCAGTCCCTACAAGATTGCTTTCATTTCCTTTTATAAAATAGTGTTCTGTTTTGTATTCAGGATACACACAAGCTATAATCTATTGATATGGTATCAAATATTTCAAAGAATTTGATTTTTTTTTTAGTCTATAAGTTTTATCTCTTTTATTTTCAAATATTGGTGTCTGTAGGCTTTTCTTCCTGACTGCCTCTCACTTTGAATGCTTTGAATCGAGAAATGGATCTAATTTTCATGATGCAACAAAAAATGTCTCGTATAAGAGTTCATGCCAATAGCACACAGGCAGGTTTTATACAACACGTTTTACAGTGGAATGATTTTAATTTACTCCACTGTGATTTTCTTTGGAGGGGGGGCACAGGTCATTTGCTTAAGCTAGATATACAGAAACTGGACACTGCCCCTTTAGACTTTTATAACTCCTTTAAATATGTCCCCCAGGCCTGTTGATCTGATGATTCTTTATAGAAAATGTCTTAAAGCTTCATTATAATACTACATGTAAAAATGTCTAAGCATTTATTAGTATGGGAGAACAGCCATCAGCATGGGCAGAATTCAGTCTGTTGAGTAAGCTTCAAGAACGGAGAAATGAGCTTTGCAACTAGGATGTGATTTGGGACTTCAGGGATATATAGTGGAAAGAGGGAACACCTTCACCAAAGGGAAGTGGGACGGTGTGAAACATCGAGAGACAAGCAGTGTAGCAAGACTAGACTGGATGAGGACTGAGGCGAGCCAGAGGATGTGCCAGGCACCAGGCTCCTCCGTAGCTTTGAGTCACTGATGTTGGAAATGAGACTCGGGTGAAAGGTAAAATGTAAAATCCATACGTATCGATGAAGGGAGAAGAGATCCTAATGATGCAGAGAAAGAGGAAGGATAGATCTGATACATGCAGACAAAGTAGAGCAAGCAGAATATTCTTCACGGGAAGCTGTTTGAGAAGTTATTAGACTAATGGAAAAAGTTGAAATGAGAAAGAATGTCATCATGAGGCGAAGTCTATGTAGGACAAGGTGTGGGGTTGCATCCGGAAGAAGCAGGGAAGCATTACCTTGGAAGGCCATGAGCTAAATTTTTTTTTCCAATTCACAGGAATAGAAAAAATTAAAATTGATAATAGCAAGGAAATTTGAAAGAAAGAAAGAAAGAATTATATAGAAAATAGAGAGAACTTTGCTAAGTGGTTCTTATCACAGCAGACAGGAGTTGGGGTGTGCAACTCCATCGGGCAGCTTTTAAAAATTCCTGCGCTGAGTCATTTCTGGGGCCTGATATAAATGGTCCCGTGTTGAGTCTGAATATCTAGATCCGCCAGCATTTCGAACGACTGTAACATTCAGCACGGCTTGGATTTAGGAACTACAGAGGTGGTCATTTTAGAACAGACAGGTCTTGGACAGCTGCTGAGATGAGCCATGAAGGACTAAGTGTCATACTCTCTGCATATTTTTTCTCCCCTTGTCGCCAGCACGTCTTCCAGAACCATCTTCATACATCTGCCCTTTTGATGATCCTACTACCCTTGACATCTTTCACAAAACTTTAAAATTTTTGTTATTTGTTCCCTTTCCTCTCCAATCTTTCATGTTTTTAAGCTTCTCTATTTTCTTCTTGTTCATAAATTCTTTTTTGTCCCCCATTTTCCTTAGCCAAGATAGCAAACTTAACTTGGCCACAGAAAACCCGGCAACTTTCATAAATGGTCTTAGCGTAAGTTTTCAGAAAGATGGAAGAGGCCTGGAGGAGGACTGCCATAGCTGCTACCAAGGAAATTAATCAGGCATGTCAATCTTACAAGGCCCAGTGTGAACCCAGTTTTCATTTACTCTTAGAGCTATGCCCGAGTTTCTTTCCATATCACCGTGATAAAATACTCAGACAAAGCGATGTAAAAGAGAAAGGTTTTATTGCATATTTCAAGCATAGAGCCCATCATGGCAGGGAAGCCAATATGGCAGGTAGTCTCATGGTATCCACAGTCAGGAAGCAGAGAATTGTGAACTCATGCTGCTACTTGGCTGCTTTCTCTCTTTTATACAGCCAGAGACTGGTGCCGCCCATGGTGGGCACAACTTCCCACCCCAGTGAAACCAAACTGCCATGCTCAGTGGCATATCTCCAATGAGATTCTAGATACCATCAAGGTGACAACATTAACCATCACAGGTGTTATCTCAGACTCTTCTTAGAAGCTAGTTATACTTTATCTGGCTATGAGCAAAACACTGTCAGTCAATGCATTCCTTCTTTTGCCAAAGGGTATACCTGGGAGTTGTTGCTGGTTGGGATTCATTTAATCACACATGAAAAGGGACCATGAGATAGCTTGAAATGAACAGAAAAGCATTAAAACAAAAAGCCCTAAGGACTCCCAGAAATGGAGAAAGCGTGAAACTGATAACTTCAACATTCTCCAGACTCCTGAGCTCATGTTTTAGCACACCAGAGAATTAATCTAGTTGTCTTAACAGGAATTACTTATTGACTTATGCCCTAATCTGGTATGCAGCCCTCAGTATCAAACACGCTGTCAGAGAGTAGCCCTCTAAATTAAAGGAGAAAAACACGAAGAATCCCATCACTTAAAGACATTATTCCAGAGGCTAGCTCTGAATCTTGTTTGTTACCTTCCATTCATCTTCTCCAAGATGTTATAAAAATAAATAATGGAGAACTAATCTCTTAACAATCTCTATAGTTTTGTAGTTCAGTATGTTAATTTTCTCTACTTTAAAATAGAATATATAGCATGTTTCAAAAATCAAGTCAAGATATATTCCAGAAAATGCTGCCAGTATGCTTGAGTGTAAGTGAAGTACTCTCAGAAAAATCACAAGAGTCACAATACATTTAATTAGCTTCCTAATCTCATGTGTATTTTGAATATGAAACAAAAAGTATTGTGCTCCCCACCTTCCATAAAAGGCATCTGGAGTGACCACTGGCCCAAATGAGACATTCCTCTCCCATGAGGTTTTATTTCTTAATTAAAGCACACCACACACACACACACACACACACACACGTGAAATATGCAAATGTATTTTTAATTATAGTAGTCATCAAAGTGGCATGAAGGAAGGTTTTCTTTTTCATGCACTTTAGATTTGTGTGTGTGTGTCACTGATTGAAAAGTATGAAATTATAGCTTACAAGAATTTCTTTTATTATTTGATGTCATTCTTTAGCAGATCACAAAGAACACTGGAAGTCGGTACTTTTTGACAATGAAGAGGATAACAAGCTTCATGAAATACCAGCAGAGGTAAAGGCAGATTTCACGAGCCTTTATTTTAGACATGTGACTGGTACCGCGACACACGGACTCACACAGGACACGGGTCCCCTCTAGAAAATGTTGCAAGAGGATGCGTGAAATCCTCATTGACACACTCATCTCTGTGAGGAGAGATCTCAGATATGAGAACTCCAAGAAGATCCCGAGCAAAAGAAAAAAAAGTAAAAATCCATAATGTAGGCAATCAATACAAGCACAGGGAAGACTAGACATTGAGGAACACACAATGTATAGACAGAAATGTCAAGAGTGGACACAAAAATAAAGACATTCAAAAGATTTTCCTGTCTTTACATCCTGGCCACTGTGACTTAAGGAGCTTTTATCCGCAAATTCTCCTACCATGGTGTTCTGCTTTGCTACAGGACCAAAGCAATGGAGCCAAGAGATCATGGATCAACACCTCTGAAACCATCAAGCAAAGTAAATCTGACCTTCCCTTAAGTTGACTGATTACCTGGAGGATTTTTATCACAGTGGGGGAACCATGACTGACTAACATGTATATAGCTCATTGGGTAAGAACAAGGTTTCTTGGTAGAAAAAATGACACTTGGAGGTCAGTGTGGTATATAGTAGTAATGATTATACTTCTGAGACAGGCACTAAGAATCCTCACGACATGTGTGACTCCACACAGACACCATGTTTAATGATGTATCTCTTAAGCTTTCTTATGTTGTGTACTTTCTTATGTTTTGTTATGTTACCAGTTATGCACTACCAGTGTTATAGGCAAAGGTGTTAGTGGTGAACCATATCTCATATATTAAACTACGATATGGTATGTGTTCTAAATTTAGACTTCCCACAGATGTATAATTCTAATTACCAAAGGATTATCACCAAAATCACACACACACACACACACACACACACACACACACACACACACACAAAATCCAAGGGGACTTACGAAAATCCAACCATGTTACAAAACATGTATGAAATTAAGTTAATACATTTTGAGATTTATTTTGAGGTTTGTCAAGCAATGTTGATAAATGGAAACTGGGAATGTAAATTAAGTTATTTTTTAATATATGGTATTGAAATCTTTCATAATTTTATGCCAAAATTAACACAAAAAAAAAACTTCAGGCTACATGAAAGTTCCATATGTTGAGCTAAGTAGAATCTCCACAGTTCACCTCAAAGAGTATTTAATATATGAATTATAAAATCTCAGAGTAAAACTGGGTATATTGAATTCTTCAATGACTTCATCACTGCAGGGAAACTATAAAATAAACACTTTTGTACAGTAATTTTAGTATTCAAGGGTAAATTCACTGTAGTTAACCCAATGTGGTATTAGGAAAATATGAAGGTCAACTTGATTTGAAGTCCACTCAAGCCATGTTTTTATCCAGTCAGTGTCAAATATGCTCAATCCTAAAAAGTCAAAAATGCAGTTACTTCCACAGAAGATATAAATGGTATCGATCTATATAATCATTTTTCTTTTTCCTTTTTAAGAATAAAACAATACTGTATCAAGAACACAAAAATGAGAAGACAATACTTACATTTCCTATGTCTCTGCAGACAGTTTCTTCCACAATGCTCATCACCCCCGGGTACCTATCTCTCAGCATACCTGTTATTTCTTCACCTAAGAGTCAGGTAGTTCCCAACAAAGGAAACTTTATTGACTTCTGTATCTGCAGAATTTAGGAAGCTGATAGGCTGATATAGGCTTTATAGAAGTTTGTGAATTGAACAACTAAACCAATCTTTCAGCGCTCAACTTCCTAAAAGTAGTTTTGTACAAGTTTGATTTGAGGAGTTGGGAAAATAACTTAGTCAGTAAGGTACTTGCTCCCCGAGCACATAAACCTGAGTGGGATCAACATCCCAGAGCCCATTTAAAAGCCAGATGCAGTATTGAAATTTCCCGGGAGCTTGCTGGCCAATCAGTCTAACCAAACCAGCAAGGTCTAGGTTCAACAACAGACCCTGCCTCAAAAAAAGAAGACATTCAGCATTGCTGTCTGACCTCCACACTTACACACATGCATGTGCACGTGCACACACACATACACACACACATACACATACCCCACCTCAAAACATAGACAAAATCAAATGCTCTTCTCTATAGAAAAGAAAAGTCACCATACATGTGGTTGTTTTCGGTCACAAGGAAGTTTCTTTGGTTCTCTGTTTCTGTTGCTTGGTTGAGAATTAGCTTATGAAAGTTTTTTCACTTCTCAACCAAATTTGGAATTCTGGTAACAGGGCCAGTCAAGATGTAACATATTGTGGGAGCAGAACATCTTGGCTGGTTACCTGTGGATTGTGTTCATTCTTGGCCTAACTACTGTAGCTTATTTTGGTCTGCTGGAGCGTAAATGTTGGTCTATGTAATTTGATGAATTATAGATTTGAAGAGGAAGATTAGGGGATCTTTAGTAATTTGGAAAGTATAGTAAAGTAAGTATTATTTTAAAAAAAGTAAGGTAATGTTAATGCTAATAAATGTTTATTATGATTAGTTCCTTACCTAGAATAAATCTGGGTAAGAATTAGAATTTACCATTATATGCATGCCATTTCCCCAAATTAACATTCAAGTGGTTTTAGTACTGACAGCATTGAACTCACTCAAGTTCTGTTTATCTTTATAATGTTGTATAATATAGATATAACTTATATAACTATTAATTTATTATTACACATAATAGAGAAATATTTATATGTAGCAGTGAACTCAAAAATAATGGGCTGGAGAGATACAATTTGCTCTCCCTAATAACCTTGAAAATTGAGCTATCACAAATATATTCTTAAAGTGTCTCTGAGTCAAATGTCTATGACTACCTCTCTAACTAGGTGCTTTCTCAATCTATTGTGTCAAGTATAGTGTTTACTAAAGGGTAAGTATTGAGATGTGTTACTTTGAAACTTAATATACATTACTAAAAACCAAGAGTGACCTATGCATTTTTTGAAAGCATACTAATAAAAGATTTTTCTCTAGGAGTAGTTTTACTATCAACTGGCATATTAAAACAAGATGGGCCCTTATTTTGTCTTATTATCATTTCTAAGTTCTTCACAGACACTTTCAACTCTTATTGCCTGCCCTTAGAGTAGAATGTTTCTACTCTCCCAGCTTCCCCAGCCACTGATGAATGGGTACTTCATTGTGATAAACAGAATCAAACTACTTTGGAAGAGTCAGCATGATCAGAACAGCCAAAGAAGGGTGATCTTGGTTTGAGAACTTACTCAAGCTGCCAAAAAATGTCTAAAATCCTGGTAAATCAAATCCTGGAAATAATTCTAATATTTGCAAAGATCTATTCTGGTATGCAGAATTCACTGATAACAAGGGAAAGGAACAGAGAGAATGGGATGCCTCTCAGCTCTCCGTCACATACTCTTCTTTCCTAAGTAGTGGCTCTTTGGAGTTTTTATATAAGTTCAAGTTTAAAACTCCAAAAGAGTGTGAATGGAGAGGTTGTAACCTTTGTATCTTATAAATGTAAATGTTACTTCACATGTAAGATGTTTTTGCTGGACTTTAGGATTTAAAAACGATTGTTATGTATTTCACCATTCTGTCCTGAATCTGCATTGCTTCCAGGAGCTTGAACTCTTCACCTGTTGGATGAAATCTTGTTGTTAAGCAAATTAATGCCATACCCTTCCCTTGTTGGGTGCTTGTTTTAGAAATACTCACATCCTGAGGAATGATGGTGGAAAAATATTAGGCATCTTTTGTTTTCTGTGATTGAGTCATTACGTAACTATAAGAGCAGGAGACGGTATACAGTAAAAATGCTACAGTTCGTAAGATAACGAACATAGTGTTTGATTTGAGTTGAAGTGTTTCAGGAACGTTTGTTGGTACCATGCGGTCTGTGGACATGCTCAGTACAAATAGCATGTGTTTTGTGTTCAGAAATGAGACTGCAATGAAGTCAAATGATACACCAGTGAGTTTTTCCAGAGACAACTCTGGTTAACGACAGATTTGATTTTTAGGTAATTATTGGTTGCTGAACATTTAGAAACCTTTTTCTGTTGTCTTTTTTTTATCTCCCACATTCAATTAAGTGACCTCATATGGGACCATGGCCCACAGTTTAATGAGCCAGGTGCTAGTCCTTGAACATCCTTCGATAGTCTCACGATTTGTTGGTGCAACCTTCTTTAGGGTACAGTGATCTTATGTAGATATGAAAGTTATTAATCCAAGATCTTGGCCGTTCGGTAATATGGCAAACAAAACAAAACATTTGGCTCTTGGTGACATTGGTCGACCAGGGAGTGAGCCAGATCTGTAATTTCTCTTCTCAGGACTTTGAGTTACACTTGGTCCATTTAGAATTGGTGTTTCTACTGTATTCAAAAGCATTCTAACTGACCAATCTCTCACGCTGTTAAATATGTCACGTTTAAACCTGGCCCACCTTGAGTATGCACTTAAAATGGTAATTATTCACAGCTGTAAAAGAATAGACTCATAAATGGGGAAGCTTCACTCAGTGGGAAGTACTTTTCACTCAGCACTACCACACTACGGCAGATGATTCTCACAAAGTATTCTTAGTAATAAGAAATCAGTCACGTGGTTCTGTAAGCTACTTTTACATCAGCGTCTTCAAATCATAAAGTAACCCTAGCATGCTGTCTTCATAGTGCCTTCAGGATTTCTTTTGCTTCCTCATTCCACATTCCATCAGATATTTGCAGACTGAAAACACCTTTCTTTAATTGATAAAGCGTGTGTTGATGGGTACATGTTTGTTTATTGCAAGGATTTATACATTTCTAACAACACAATTGAATTACTTATTATATTTCCACCTGTTATTTTTCATTTCTGAAATCCCTTTATGGCACTGTATTGTTGGGGCTTCATAGAAACCGTTCTAGAAATTAAAGAGATAAAATGTAAAGTAGGATGTGGCAAGGAAATACTTAAAGTAGCTAACCACGTTATCCATTTTTATAATAACTATGAAGCTAGCACTAAATTTTTAAAAAACAGAATTGGACTTAGTTATCCAAAGTCGACTGAGCCCTCAAATTTCTGCTACTTAAACAATTTCAAATGCATTATTTGCACTAGAGAACAACAACAAAAATGCTATTCAGAGATGATGAACAGCTGATTTTTTTTTTTTTAGTTAAATATATTTTGTTCTACAGAATTTGTTGCAAAAACCACCAGAAAGAATAGCATCGAGTTTCATTTTGTGACATCTTTGTGGCTTGAGGAACCAAATTAAAATGAGGCATTACCACAGGGAGTTTTCTTTGCCCACGAGAAATCATCCAAATTGAATTCTGGCAGAAACACATTTGCCACAAACTGACTCGAAGATGCTAACTGAATTGTTTGTTTTCTGAGGGGCTTTGGAATGACAGCCCATTTGGTCTATTTCTGCAGCAAGATAATGAGCGTATTCCATTCACGCACATTTCAGTTCGGTTGCCAGCTCACTTCCTCCATGTTACTTTTGCCACGCCTACTTCAAGTTTAATGCAATTACTCTCGGTGATTCACAGAATCTAAAAATAATAGGAAGCACAACCAACCAGACATAATTTCCTAATAACTTCCATTTGTGTCTATTTAGAAACAACTGCAAATGTGTTGCACAGTTTCACAGATGTGGTTCTAATCTGAGAAACAAATTATGTTTTGAGCTTATCAGGTAAGAATGCACAAAGGAATTATACAAATCTTCCAAACCAGTGCATCCAAGTGCAATTCCCGTTTAGACACCATTGGCCGACATAGAACAGAGAGCATTCACTGTCATTTGACATCTTTACAATGTACAGAAAATCTGGCTGCATGAAGAGTTGAAAGGATAAAGTGAGCGTCTTCTGTGGACATGAACATCAACTTGTCTACAGCACACCTTGGCGGATATTCTGAAGGGATTATCAAGCGCATGCAGCATAATAGTCTTCAGAGTGAGGAACATTCTAGGCATGAGATCATTGAGCCCCAGAAGGGTTACTAATTAAGTCAAGGTAGCACAGGTGGCGTGTTAAGGAACCGAATCTGCACCGTTTCGCCTGGAAACTCAGCCCACTTTCTTTATCCTCTGGCTTCCTTTTGTAATTTAACATGTCAAATAAGGGAAGGAAGACATGCACAAGAAACAGTTGTTAAAGGTAAGAAGCCAAGTACGATTTTGTACCAGCAGGAGCTGTCTCAAGGAACGGACATGTATGCATGTGTTCAGAGAACACAGGGAGATCACCAAATAGAGTATAATTCAGGAGGCCTTTTGCTTCCGGATGCTGTTATTTTATATAGGTAGCCTTCACTTTTCCTCATCATTTATAAGGGTGACCATCTTTTCTTCTTACTCTGTTCCCCAACCATTTATCAGCCTCCTATGAAGGATAAACAGAAACGTTCCACTTAACTGTAACTGGAATGTAAGTAAGTAATTATTGGTTCCTTAAAAGCAACATTTCCCAAAAGAATGCTGGATATAGGGTCACCAGTGAGTTGCCCGGTGATTTCACTCTCAACAGGGCATATCGTTGCAAGGTGGGAGCGGGGTGGGAAGAATCAGAGAGGCACACGTCTGTAGGACCACTATCTGCTCTAGTCCAAGATTAGTACATTCCAGTAGCTTGATCACTGCTCAGTTCTTAGCCCATTCCTCATGAAAGTGTTCAGAGAGGAGAACTGTGGGACCAGGTAACAATGAATTCTAACTCTGAACAGCTCTTGGAAGGGTTTCAGTCCCCAAAGAAGGCCTTTCTCCTGTAGAGAATGTTCCTTGTCTTACAAAGACTTGTTATGTGGCAGTCACTCTAGAACTATCAGTAATAAGTACCTCATAAATCTGTATGTTGCTGGACATGATACATGTGACCTGGAGGAGACATAGATTCTGGCTTTTGCAATTTAAACGGTTAAAATAAAGTCATATATGACTTGTCTTTTTCTGGAAAGCATAAGAAACTCAAACAGTAACTCTTGTGTCATCGAGGGACATACTAATTTCATGTATTTTCTTATTTTACCCAGTTCAGGGATTCCTGCAATCTCATGCAATATATCTTTTGGTGTTTTAAATATATGGCTATTGTAAGTATTTACAAGTTTAATTTTCATGTTTCAACTCTATCCTTGAGTTCCTATTATTTTGGAGATGATGGCTCTGTTCCTTCAGATTTGAGCAAATTTCAAATTCCCTACTTACCCTCCCTGAATTTACTTGTACACTTAAACACTGAAGTGCAGAAAAATTAATATAAGTATAATTCAAAACCGATTTGAGATAAGCAACAATTATCCAAATATTTAGTCATTTTGTGTATTTCTACTCGCTTTTTTGTTGTCTAGTCTTCACAGAGAATCAATTGTTAATTATTAAGAATCTCAGTAAGTGACTCTTTGCAAATAAATTAATCTGTAAATTCATAATCAACCAGTTATACAAAAATTGTGTTATCCAAGAGTGTTTTTATTAAAGAGAAGTAAGATTTTGTATGATCTAACACTTGTGAAAGAAAAGCAGGCAAATTTGGAAAGAATACTCACAAAGACCTCTGAGTGGTAGAATGAAATAAAAAAAATATCAGTAGATAGCAAACTGCTCTTTAGAAATGCATTCACCAGGCACCCCAGGGGCATCCAATAATTGCCTCCTCCTGGACAAGATGGCGATGTATAGAGAAGCTAATGAATGCAGAAACAAATTGAACCTCTTTGCTTGGCATACTTTGTTCCACCTCTGTTAGCTCTGGAGGGAAATAAACACAGCTTTTAAACCTTCTATATGATGAGACTTCAAAACAATTTTATATTTATATATATATATACATATATATATATATATATATATATGTATGTATATATATTTACTGAACCTTGAGTATTTGCAGCACAGATTGTAATATAGTCATAATCCTCACTGTTATCTTAATCTAAATACTAAAAACTCATGTGAGCTCATGAGACAGGGCACATGTCTTACCTGTAAACCTAACAATTACAGTCATCATCAACTGGATATACTTAAAATACTATTTGTATTGTACAAATGAATGAATCATATTAAAGAACATGTTGTTTCTGTTTACAAACACAGTGAGAAGAAACTTAAAACATTCTATAGCATACACACACACACACACACACACACACACACACCCCAAACTTGTTAATTCAGTCATGACTTCCTCATTAAGCCATTCTTTTTTGTTGTTGGTATTTAAATCGTTTAAAATCCTAACTACTAATATACTCAGTGAAAGATAAACATCTGTGATGAATTGTCAGATGAACACAGCTTAGAAAAGACTAGACAGAATTAATAGACCTTGTCTACCGTTGGCAAAATGGGAGCTGTTGTTATTAAAACACTTTATGTAACTGCATGTTACTTCTAATCACAATTATTGAAGACATTTATGTTATAAATCAGATTACCTGCCAAAGAATACTACACAATATTAAGACAACTCCCTCTCAATGACATCAAGACACCCCAAAATGCATCTAACTGATAAACCCAGTATACTCACGTATACACTGCCTCTGCTGTCAATAACCTCAAGCAGAAACACTATGGAAAGCTCTTCCTTAGATTCTCATCTTGTGTGTATCTCATTTCGTTTGAATGCCTAGACATGCCTTTAAATCACATATTTTTGCTGAAAACAGTGAATTCCTTTTTGGCTGAAGGGATAATGTAAGATGAAGTTCAAATCTAATAATCACAAAATTACCATATTGTCTGTGATGCATTAATAAACATAAATCAAGGCCAAGGCTACTATCACAGGAATCCTATTCCCGTTTTGACTCCTGAGGATAATTTAGATATCTTCTTGGAATAATGTTAATACCAAAATGGGGATCACATGAAAGTCTCACAGTTTAGGGGAGAATACCATAACCATAAGCTTTTGCTGAATCTAAACACCCTATTTTCGTTTCCTAGTCTCCCGGGATCAACCCCCTCAGAGATCAGCGATCAGGCAAGCAAGCAGTTCTGTCTCTGGACTGTCCCATTTATGGTCCCAGAGTAGTTATTAATTAAGCTCACTTTCACACCTCAAAATTCGTCCACCTAGATAAGAAGCTATAGAGCTATGATAACGTAGGCAAAGGCAGGAAATGTAAGATTTCATTAATGATATAGATTCATTGCTAATGAGACTTAACTAAGAAACTTTTAATTATTTCAAAACAGTCCTTGAAATAAGCTGCCTCCAAAGGAACCGATAAATACCTTAGTAAATGCATTGTGTTATTCTTGCCAGTAGCTGGAATTAAATAAAAGGCTATTGGGATAGAAATAGAGGAGTACTCTGAAGAAAATTTCCTCAGGGGATTTTTGGCTTTCGTAGCGAGGGTTTCATAGGAAACATTCAGCTTAGCTTGTGTTCCATCCTACCTGGAGAATGACTCTCTTCATCAAATACGTTGCAAAATTCTGCTGTGAAAGTCACAGGTCATTCTGCTTCTCTGTGATGGCTTGAGAGAGGTTAGCTCTGAAGTATGAGCTGCCACCCATTGGGAACTTCTGTGTTGGGGCATCTCTAGCAGTGTCTGTGTAGTCAGGCAATGAACCAATAAGTATAAAAAGCTATTGCTGGTGTTGACTTAAGTACAAAGTGTCGGACCATGGTTCTTATCTGATTCAATTAGCATCCATAGAAAACTATTATGTGGCAAGCATTTTTATGCAAACTTTTAAATTTGATCCTAATAACAGCCTATGAGGAATGTGTGGTTTTCCAGATGGGGAAATAGAGAGGCAGAGTTATTAGTGACTTTCTTAATATCATTTAATGGGAAATGATGGAAGGATTAGCAATCAAGGCTGACTGATTCCATATGAGCTCTATTTCATGTCTGCTTACCTCTTTATGTCCTGTCTGTGATACGTGGCTAAGAAGAGAGTTTCCAGAGAGGTGGGAAGCCCTTTCCCACTAGTGTTATATAAGAATCACTGTATGAAGTCCAGATTGGATATTTCTAGTTTACTTTAAACATCTTCAGCATTTTCTCTAGGAGGAAATGATAAGCAGACATCATCATTTTTATTTATTTTCCTCTACCATCTGTTGTTAACAATCTTGTGAAGGAAACTATATGTTCTAGAGTGAGTATACTCACTACTACCCTGCATAAGGAAGTCTTATTGTGTCCAATTTGTTTATGTTTTGAAATTTTAAATGAGCTAGGTTCATTAGTCTTTCCAAACTTTTAAAATGGGAAATTTGGCTCCACAATCAAGTCATATCAACAGTAAAAATGGACAAGGAAAAATCTCTGATTATTTCCTTTAGATTAAAAGCTATTTGAAGCGTGGTTAGCAGATCAAAAGCCCTGAGCCATGCGCAGCCATGGCTGCCACCGGTATCCATATTTCACACGTGGAATTAAAAATTATCCACATTATAGAAGCGATTCCAGACACCTTTAAAGATATTGCAATCTTCTTACTGCCTGAAAGCCTTGCAAATCATACCTCCCTCAGCTGGTGTGCAGAGCAGACACAGCTCTAGCTGATGATGACAGCTTCAACTGTGTCTGAGGTAGTTTGGGGAGCTCAAGTCCCTCATCTCATTGACCTACAAAGCAGCATCCCACCTCCATCACACCAGAACTTAGCCTGGAGAAACAAACACTGGAAAAGAGATTTCATAAAATGGATTTTCAGTGTTAATTACTTGAAATGCCTTAAGAAGTACTCAGTGGAGTGAACAATTTAATGCACAGATAAAGCCTTCATTTCTGAAGCCTCGTGGCTCTTGTTCATGAAGAATTCACTGGGAAAAGCATGAAGAGACCGGACAGTCCTGCAGGCTTCCCCAGTATAGACATCGACACTTGGAACTCTGAGATGAGGGAGCAGAGATACAAATAAAGCTGTACAGAGACATTTTTACAAAATGACATTGCTGCCATTGTCATTGCTGTTTCAGGGAGACTTCTCTAAGGAGTACCCAGACTCTTAGCGTTTTATCAAGGATGGACACGAAGGGCACATGTGAGTTCTGTAATATTACTGTGATGATGGACACACACTATGTATTTGTCAAATATGACGGTGCTCTACTCTAGAAAGGGTTATTTGTACATTATGTAATTTACTTTAAAAAAAAAGTTCAGATTTAGGAACAAGGCCAAATGGAGTAGAAATTGTAGAAAATGAATATAGCTGTTACAAATGAATAACCCAGCACTGGAGGAAATATAAAAGGGAAAAAAAAAACCAGCCTAACCTACTTTGGAAAAGAGTACTTTGAATAAAGACAAATTACAAATAATGTATTTAACACAGTGACTATGTTTTTCACGTGGGAATGGATTCATATTTCAGCAGCCATTTTCTTTGCACACTGGGGTTAAGAAATGAAATTATGTGCCAGGAGACTAGGAGAGCCAGTTTTCTCAGCATCAGAAATACAACAGAAGTTACAAATGTGGGAAGAGAGGAGCATACAATGAAGCCTGTGGTGTATCATACTAGGATCCCAAATGTCACTATGAACTGAGGAGGGATAGAGACTTAGGGAAGTGTATACACACATATATTCTCAAGGTCTACTGATTGTGGGGAACTTTAAGCAGTGACACTCTGGAAACAATAAATAGAACTACCACATAGATCTTGATTTGTAGGACGATTGTAACTAAAGACAGCAGGGCTTCTTGGGAGTATAGTTGATTCCAAAGCTAGAACAGCAAATAAACAAGATGGAAAATCTATACTCTTTCGGCAGTGGCAGAAAGTAAGATGGTATTCAAAGATAAATGGAAAGAAATATCAAAACACCACTATCACCGCCACCACCACCACCAACAACAACAACAAAAACAAGCAAACAAACAAAAAGCAAAAAAAAAAAACCCCAGAACCAAACAAAAAATATCTCAGTGGTAAAAACTAGAATAAGGGAAATCTAGTGTGTAATCTATGTTTCAGGCAACAGGCCTGGAAATGTCGTAATTTATGAAAAAGAATGGAATCATAGTCCAAAGAATAAACCCAATAGCCATAAAACCACAATAAGATAAATAAATATTTGGGTGATAATATATTCTCTGACTATACTGGTTGGTTAATTTCAAATTGCTGTGTTTAAAAACCCGGCAAAACTAATGTAAGAGGAAAGAGTTTGCTTCGGCTCCCAGTTTGATGGTTCAGTCCATCACTGTAGGGAAGACAAGGTGGTGGGTGCTTGAGGCAGCTGATAGCATTTATCTACAATCAGGAAGCAGACAACGAAGGATGCTTAAGCTTAGCTTGCTTTTTTATGTTTGGTTCAGGATTCCAGAATATGGAACGGTACCACTCGCATTCACGGTAGGTTTTCCCACCTCAGTTAACTTAACCTATATCACGACTCTAATCATTATCAACTTGACATCCAATCACGTCACTTTCACATGACGTCTTTTCACCCTTTGTCTCTATAGGCTTATGACCATTCCAAGCTGTAAAATGCGTTCAGTCTAATTTTAAACTTGCAATACTCTTCAATAATTCCAACACCGTTTTAAAGACCAAAGCCCAGGTTTCCTTTGAGACTCGAGAGATTATCTTAAATGTGAGTTCCTATAAAATCAAAAACAAGTTAAATACTTCAATATATAATGAAACAGCATAGCAGGAAACCAAGATTTAATGGTTAGTTACAGTGTCTTTGTCATAACCTAGAATCATTGGGGAAGAAAATCAAAATGAAGAAATATCTCTATCAGGTTGGCCTGTAGGCATGTCTGTAGGAGATTATTATGACCTCCAATTGATTCAGGAAAGCCCACCATGAATATTAGAGGTACCATTCATGTGCTCTGAATTGAATGTCTAAAGAAAGCTACATGAGCATGAGCAGCAAACAATCAAAGAAGGCTGCATTTATTCTCACTTTGCTATTGACTGAGTATGATGTGACTGGAAGCTTGAATTTGTGCCTTGGCTTTTCCAAAAATGACAGACTGTAACTTGGAATTGTAAGCAAACTCTTTTACCTCAAAGCCGGTTGTTGTCAGGATCTTCTTTTTACAGCAACAAAAAGTAAAGTAGGTCAAAGGGTAAGACCAAAACTCATGAGGGGAAACACCGAATCCTTCAGTTCCATGTGCGGCATCTGGGGCTCATGATGGAATTATCTGAGTTGCAAAAAGTTTACCCATCTCCCTAAGACTTGCTACATGTAGCAGACACAGCCTCTCTCTGGGTTATTCCCCTCCATTTCTGCAGCTTTCATAGACATATGTTCTGCAACATTCTGGAGCCTCCATTGCAACTTCAACTTTTGCTGAACCGCCTCTAAGACTTCAATGCCAGGGCATTGACCTTTCCATGAATTGCACGCTTTCAGCTATGCTCTAGAACCATGATGTGGAAGTCTCCATGACACCCTTAATCTTGCAGCTTTCATATCTAACACAGGAGTATCATATGGACAATGATGCCAAGTTCTGTCTCCAGCTCAGGATGGAACTTGGACCTGTCAATCACAGTTAGATTGGGCTCAGGGTGCTAAGACTAAGAAAACAATTTCCTAGGTAGTTGTTTTTTCAGTAGTTTCTAAATCTTACAAGTTGACAGTCAAGATTAACCAACCAGTGCTTCAAACAACTTTTAAGATATAAAATATCTATTTCAATATTATAGGCTCATTTCCAGGATAAGTGAAGGTAAATAATAGATGACCCTGGTTTAGAACAAGATTCTAATCAGTAAATAAAGGCAGTAAATAAAAGTGAATATTAATCACCATTAGAACACTATGAACACTATAGTAAAAAGTATTCCATTCAAGATTGACTGATGGGTACTAAAATTAGTGGGTGGAAGTTTGCATAGAAACAGAATCTGTTCATTGGAAAGAGCCTCTTTTAAAGTATTTATTATCTACAAAAATCAAAAAACAGAAATTTTGGAGTAGAGAGACTTGATATCCTCTCCTTACAAAGTAATATGGGGTAATATAAACAATAATTGGATATATTGACATCATGTAATTCCTATCATGATATACTGATGGCATATCACATATACAAAATGATTGTCAAAATGCACAGCATTAAACCACTATCTAGTGTTACATTCCAAATCCCACCGAAATGATGAAATGCAAATGAAGTTTCCTGTCAGAACTCCTCGCAGGTTCTCCCTTTCCAACAAAGGACACCATGGAGCCAGGATAACTAAGGAAAGCTTGAGTCCTGAATAGACTCATGGGATAGAAGAGAGCATAATACCAAATCTAGTGGAATCATAAGGAAAGCTGTAGTTGAATCAAGGGCATTAAACCAAGATTGATTTCTTTTTTGTTTAGTTTTGTAATTGTACCATGGTTATACATAGCATTAACATGAAGAAAAACTGTATAAAGAATATAAAGAGACTACGTTTGCAATGTTTAAGCAAGTTAGAATTCCTTTACAAATTATCTTTAAAAAAAACAAAACACTAGAACAAAATGTACCATAATATTTGTAATCATTGTCTGTTGAGGGTGAGGATATAGACAGCTAGATTCCCCCCACCCCGTTCTGTCTGCTACAGTTTCTGAAATGAGCTTGTAATACTCAGAAAAGATATATTATTGCTTTAAACTTTGGTCAGGAAATCTCATGTAGGTAGTTGTAAAAAAAAAAACAAACAATTTTTTTTAATTGTGAAAGAATATAAAAAAGTCATGTCACAGTTTACAGGGTATCTGAGATTTGGCCTTTGGGGAGTCCCAACATTCCAGGATAAGCTGTGTTGTGCAGACACTTAAGCCATCAGTGAGTCACCCTTTATTTTAATTATAAGCCATCTGCTTACTGGACTGTTTGAAAGCTGCAGTGGTCCTAGATGTAATTAGTTTATATGGAAAGGTTGTTTCCTCTTGAACAACTGAAGAATGACACCATAGTATCTTTTAATAGTCTGCTCTACCATACATACCTGATGCTAATTTTCAACATTTAGATTTTAAGAACCTTCAAAAAATACACATTGTTTTAAAAGAAGATTTGGAATGAAATTTACAATTTCTCGATGAGTTGGAGTCATAAATCTTACACTCTGTCATGTAACTCTGTGGCTACAGGAGACTGAGGGAAGCTTGTGTCCCTTCAGGCCACTGGTGAAAGTCTAGGGGTAGCTGAGGCAGTCGCCACTTCATTTCATGGAACCCGAAGGAGCGGCTGCTGTATACACACTTCACCATAGTTTCCAAATAACTTGAAAAGGAGTTTTTTTAAAGTTAAAGAAAATGTGCTTTCAAGAGTTTCGAGAAAATTGATCAATCAGTGGATTCATGGATGGTGGACAGGATAGAAACAAACGCCCTTAATTGTTCTTTTATGGGGGCCCATTCCTGTTCACATTCATAAGCACTTTTCAGATGTGAACCAGAAAACCCTATGGAGGAAAGCGGCTAAGGTTAAGAAGTAAAGAAACGGCAAGTGTCTTACCAAACTGGATACATTGAATGCATTCACATACCATTTGCATGCAAACATTCTTTAGCAACAATTGTCTCCTGAAGTTATGAGGGGTGCTTCACTAGCACATAATCCAGAGATATGTATTTGATGGTCTGTGTCCACTTGTTTTCTTCAGAACAAGTTTTTCATAACGTCCACAAAGAATGTAAAAGTACTAACTCTTCAAGGGGTCCCAGGCTTACAATATTTGTAAGCAAGACGTGTTCATCTCGATCTGGATAACACAGCAAATTTGGTTACCACTCCCTAAGATCAAGTAACTAGACTGAGTACTATTCCTGATGGAAAGAATATGCTATTAAATTGCTTATTTCAGATAAAGAGTTGATGCGATTAAGTCATGCATAAAATCAAACAAATGTAAGTGGATTCCCTTTTATTGGGATGTTTTAGCACCTGTGACATATGGCAAGGTTATACATTCCAAGGTAATTGTAGTCAAGGTTTTTCCTTTTTTGTTTTAAAATGTCTCAGGCAATTAGGATTAAATAATTATTTTAAACTCTAATAATGAATTTGCCAAAAGTCTCTGATAGGTCTTTATTTAACGTGAATGAAACTTCCTGAAACTAGTATGCCATATCCAAGGAGGATCGTTTTGTTCTGCAAAACAAGAATAACCACCCGCAAGTGGGAGTGCTCAATGCTCCGGAAATGCTTTTGATGTGCCATGTCATGGAGTCTGTCTGCTCGCCATTCCATCGCCTACCTCGCATGACCAGCGGGGCCTTTCCTGGATTCTTTCCTGGGCTGGCTCATCCGCCTCTATGCAATTTCGGTTGCTCAAAAGGCTTGATTTGACGATGGAAAACGCCTGTCCTGGTTAGTGCATTCACTCTCATTATCTTGCCCATTTTCCTTCGTGAGTCTCTAATGTCTAGCAAAGTATATTGTCCCTGGAAGAGCTAACAGTATTTTATACATCCTCACAAATGAGCAAGGGAGTGATCTTCCCAACTGCCTTGGGTAGGGAGGCATTCCCAGGTTAGAGAAGAGAGCATAGGCTGGAGAGAAGCAGGGCCATGGAGACAGATACGCCAACACTAACATTTATCTTTTAGCATCTCTGACTCAAGACATTGTTTTAGACTCTGCTCAGGTAATTGTTCTTGTACGTTTGGAAATCAATGTATTACCTCAGAACGTACATTTTAAGCTATGAAGCTGCAACCATTTATTTGGCTTCTAAACACTGCCATCCTCCCCCCGAAAAAAATTTCAACTTTTTATCAATAGCCTTGATACTTTCAGTCAGATATTTGGATCTTCTATAAACTTGGGTAATTTGTCCTTTCTCCAGTTACTTCTCCCAAACCATGGTGGTTTTGCAGTAACACAGGGGAAAAATAAAATGCCTTTAGCACAATTTTCCCCACAGACTTCGTTAGTGCAGTGGATAAAATGAAATTGAAGATAAAAACAGGATTTTCTAATAAACAAATGTATCTTTGAAGACATTTTATCTGAAAGTAGTTCGTGGATATATGGGCAGAACCAGACACTGCCATGCTTTGGTGTATTCCTTGCAAGTTCCTCAACTCGTGGCACTATGTTGGGTAGTTGTGGAACCTTCAGGAGCACAGGCCTAACAGGGAGAGCTAGGTCACTGGGGGTGGGGGGATGTTTAAGGTTAAAACCATCCAGGCCTCTTGTTTCCGCTCCCTATCCGCTTTCTCATCTATCACTTTGTAAGGAATAGTGGGCACATGCTCTCCCAACCACAAATAAGAGGATGTTGTTCCCTCCAGGATGACTAAAATCCCCAGAATCCATGAGGCAAAATAAACTTTTCCTCCCTGAAGTGTTTTCTGTCAAGCACTTGGATCACTGTGTTCCAAACCAACAAAAATACCAAATTCCAATAGCCTTTTGTTTCTGGTGACAATTCCCAAGATCTGTATTCATTATTCACTGGCTGTATATATATATAGATAGATATAGATATAGATATAGATATAGATATAGATATAGATATAGATATAGATATAGATATAGATATATATAGAGAGATAGATATAGATATATTGCAGATAGTTTAAAAATAAATTTGTAGAGCTAGAGAGATGACTTGTTGGTAAAGCACCTTCTGTGGAGGCTTGAGGATTTGAGTTTGGATTCTAGCAGGCTATGGGCACTCTCCTGAAATCTCAGTGCTGATGCAGGATTAGAGATGGAAGGATCCCTGGAATTCATTGGCTAACCAGGCTAACTGTGAAGCACAGGATCTATGAAAGATCTCACCTCAAACAATAAGGTGGAGAGTAACTGAGGAAGACATCACACACTGACATCTGGTCTCTATACATATGGATGCTCATACATATACCTACTCACGCGCACGCGCGCGCGCACACACACACACACACACATTGTAAGTGTTTTGTCAACTGCACCATTTCCTTCAAATAATACATATGGCAAACATGGTTGCAAGATGCATGGCTGGGGTAGAACCTCAGTAAAGTGATGGGTGACAGCAACTGACATAGCAGCCAGACAGGTTTCAATTTCGTCCACGCCTCCCTGTGAGACATTGTTAATTCAAGTCACGTGCTTCCACTTTATCCCTCTTAGAAATAATACTTTGAATTACGCCTCCCCTGAAATCTCTTCCATAACATTTAGCTTTTATTAGTGTTACGATTATTTTACTATGCTTTTTTTTTTATTTTCTGTAGCTATCGGAAATTATAACTTTAAATTAACTTCTTGATTAAATAATTAATAAGTAAAAATTTAACTCACTAGTTAATGAGAAATCTTTTAAGAAAAGTGTGTGGGCACAGATTTATTTTTTAAATATTATATTCTATACATTAATATTGTATCCTATGAGTCAAGAAAGTATTTTGATATAACATGTGCTTTTATAGTTTTTAAATATTAGGCAGTGATTTACCCAGAGAGTAACCACACAGGCTTGACATCATTATTTTTGTGTGGCACTGGGAATCAAAAGCGTAGTATACTATTGAACTTGAAAACATTTGTCGACCTGTCTAGAATGTTTGGGTGAACACTGCATTTCCCCTCTCTCCAAAACAGATCTTTACTTGATATTTTTGTATAATTTTTATATTTAGATTATGTCTATAAAATAATTATAAATAAGTAAAATGAAAAAAGATCCAAGTTAATAGATAGGTGTGGTTGCATGTACAGAAACTGTGAGCTTTTAATACCTGCTGAATGACAATTAAAGGTGAATCAAAAGAGAATCCTCTGTTCTTCGGATAGAGCATTGGTACCAACAGACAATTAATTCGTCTTCTAATAAAGAACTAATACATACCTTTCTTTTTCACTCTGCTGAATTGCAAATTAATAAAAAGTGCTTGATAAACCACTAACAATAAGGCGTGTTTCTTCCTTTGAAATAAAGTAGCAGGATCATTGATATATTATCTGGACTTATAGAGATTATTGAGGAACGGATTCTTCCTCTGTCCCATTTCTCAAGAGTAAATCTTTATACCTAATAGTTTGCGGATTCCGAGCTCTCAACAAGACAGAAAGCCTATTGTTTTGCCAATATGAACAATAATGAATAATTTTACAGTCGGGCTTTGGAAAAATAAACATTCGCTTTCTTGTATCTTCCTTCCATTTAAGGTAGAACATCCTTTTATTCTTTTCTAAATATTAAAGTATAAATTTATAACTTGAGATATTTCTGAATTAATAGGTGAAATGAAATTGGGAGTGCGTGTAGAAGTGTAAGAACCGGTATAATTGTGTATATAGTATGATATTATAAATTATGTCACTGAAATAGACTTGGAATAGTAACAAGTTTTCTTCTACAAAAATTATGAAGATTTGATTCAACCTCTTAAATTACTTAAATTCCACAGGTTATTCTGGTCGAATACTATGTATGACTCAGAAGAATTTTTTTCCTTTATTTTTGAGAATTTCAATGTATACAATGAAATATGATCATATCTACCTTCCATTACCTCCACCAACTTCTTCCATAGCTCTCTCTCCCAACTCTGTTTTTTTCTCATTTAAAAACATTTTTTGATAATCTACTAAGTATAGTTAGAGCTGACCATATGTGCATGTCTGGGAGACCATCCATGAGCATAGGAAACTCATCAGTGGGCATTTCTTCAATGAATAATAATCCTTCTCCCCAGCAACGACCCACTGCCAATAGCTCCTTAGTAAGGGAAGAGGCAGGAGATCACCCACCCTATATCTATGCTGTGGTTTGGGTAGGATTTTGAAGTTAATTAATCTCAGCATGTTCTTAATTAGCTGCCACTGATGACCTACGGTGCAAGGTAGAGCAGTGGATGCGCTGCAGATGTTATCAATGATATCCACTTAGGAGACGAGTTACCGAGTTCAACCTGACACATGCCTTTTTGTAGCTGAGTGTTTTCTGCAGTGTGATACAGAATAGTCAGAGTTACCCACAGCAGTTAGGATCTACAGTGCTACGTACACAGTAATGACTTACTTGGCATCAAGACTAGTGACGGATATTTCCTTTAACAAATTAATTAGCTCATCCTTCAAGTCATTGTACTTTATCTCCTTCAGGGACAGGTGTATGCATAAGGACTATGTTCCTAATTTTTCTGTAATCACAAGCAATAGACCAACACTGAAATAATATTTGCAAGTTAATAAGCCTGTGTCTGTGGAAGGAAACTAACCAAGAATTCCCATTTCCAGAAAATACATCTATTACTATTTTTAAAACATCTAATCAGGGTCACAGTCTACGTAGAGTGTTTGTAAGCTGAATTTGGAAAAAATGCCTAACATGTGCCTTGCTTTTCAGGCCTTAGCTCAAGATGTTAGATAAACTATTATGTTTCCTGGGATGAAGAGTGTAGTGAGAGCTCATTACTACATAGTGCCACAGTTTCTCCAAGAGCGACACAATTAGTGTTCTGCTTATTTCATCTTTTCATAAGGTTCTATGTTTTTACAGTGGCTGGAAAATGTTGACTTAAATTCTTTTTCATCTAAACTATGTTTTTACATAAAACTGTGCTATTTTTGTTTGCTCCTGGGTCTTTAAGTAAAAGAAGCAATATTTGTCCCCAAATATGCTTCTGAAGCTGTCTCTGGGAACAGGCTAAGGGGCAATCATCTGATTGGAAAGAAGGGTTGGCCGGGGTTGCTATTGCATTCACAATGTTTTAAATAAACGAAAGGACACAATTTCAGAATCCAAACTCTATTTCCCATGGTATTCAGAAGGCTTTAGGAACGTGTGCTAGGCTAAATCTTACCCAGTCTCTGTCTTATTCTGATACCCATGCACTTATGTTCTTAACTGTATGTAAAGAGTATGTTAGCTTAGAAAACAGGTTTTTAAAGATCTGGTCTCTTATTTGGTTTTGTCTGGCACTAGATTCAGATTTCAGCTCTCTGTTCTTCTTTCTATAATTCAGTCCCAGCCTTCGGACCATCTGTCCCACGACCCACCCCACCTTCTCCACAGAAACTTCTCTCTGAAGTTGGGTCTCCAGCTTGGGGAAATATAAAGAAATCTAAATTCTACAGGTCATCCCAGACACCAAGTTATCTGTGTCAAACTGCTCATTCCTACAGATTTCACATGACTCTGCTGTCCTTCATTGGCAACTCACCCTGTTCATTTCTTACTAGCTATGGAACTGTTGTTTGTAGTGATGCCATTGACTCTTTTACAGGCTCTTTCAAATATCAGCAACTCTGTTCGTTCCAACCATATGAAAGGCCGTAATAAAAGTGTTTCCTTTATGCAAGCTCACTGTCCCACACTGTTCTACACTATAGGATTCATGGTCCTAGAACATAGACTTTGTAGTATCATTTGTTGGCCTTACTCACCAATTATTTACCCTTGGAAAGTGCTGTCTGCCTCTTGTCATCTCTCCATCCATCTCATTTGCATATTTCCATAAGATACTCTAGTATTCACTCTCCCACGATGACCTCATCCTGGCGCTGTCATACAAGGCTGGACTTCTCCGAACTCCCTATGAACATATCTTTACTAATCTGTTGGCTAGTTTCATTTTTCATAAGCTTTCTTTTTTTTTTTTTTTAACTTAGTGACATGACTGTAGCGTCTACAACTGTAAACCACTTAAGAGACTCTAGTCTCATTTTGGTTTTAGTAATTTAAAAACTGTAGTAAAATATACTTAATCATTAACATGAAAGTCGAGCCATATCAGTTTTGTCTTTTTTTAAATGGCTTAGATGCCCTTTTATTGAAAATGAATGACGATAATGTAAACACTGTGGAAGCTGAGAAGGTGGTCAGAAACAAATGAAGATTTGCTAGAAAGCAAAAAGCACAGCCAGTTCTGAGTCATGAGCACTCAGTTTGGCCATCATGGACAGTCACTAGAGAACATTTTGGCTGCTATAGTACTGTCTCTGAAACATCCCATACCCGATACTTAAAGTCTCTGCCACGCGGTCACATTTATCTCTATGAAGCCATTGGTGCTGCTGATTCTGCCAGGAATGATTGCTCAGCTTCCTTTATCTTTTGAAATCTTGTTTGGGTGCAGCCAGTTGGTTACACTCAGATTCTCTGCCTGTCCTCAGGCTCTCACAAGTTAGGAAAGGAATTTCTATAGCCCTTTGTCATCTAGAATGGAAAGCTGCTCTCATATAAACTAAGGAATGCCCCGTAATAAAAAGGATTTTCTGGATCCATAAAACAAACAATGTCCACCATACACCCTTAACGGTACTTTTCAATGAAATGATAAACACATACAAACCACTGACAGACACTTTGTAAATACTTTTGTGTATTCGTATGCTTATGTAACCTGGAAATAGGAGACGATTGCCTTAGTGGTATTTCATACATTGACAAACTTAATGAGCATCTTATTTTTGAAAACTGTTATCTTTTCTATACGGATATACAGACAGAAAGTGCCGTGTCATCAAGATAAAAGAATAGGAGAAACTTAACTATACCTTTCTCCACTAGGATAAATATTCGGCAACAATAAGTAGAACCACCAGTGGCAATAGTTCATAAACAGGTTGAAAGCCTTCTATACCCCAGACAGATATGAGACTAGCCGTACTGCAGCCAGTAGGTGTAGTCAAGACACGTTCATCCATTGTCTTAGACTCAGCTCAGCATGTGATAGGAAAGGAATTCTTTCCTTCAGTTTCTCCTTCTGACTGGACAGTAGGAAATGAATCATGAATTCAACATTTTGATTCTTAAGAGGGTTTCCCAAGAGACCTACATCTATATCATAGGTCTTTGAGCACCTCAGGCCTTAGACTCAATGAGAGGAAAAATGTCAGTTTGATCTAATATTAAGTCATTTGCCATGCCCCCTTCCCAGTAACCTGATTCATGTAGTTTAATAGAAACCAAAATAGTTGCCATTTTTTCCCTGAGGAAGGGAGTTTTTGAACCATGTGATCAACATGACAGTTTTTCTATTTCTTCAATGTACAAATTTCTAAAAAGATACAGATTACCAAAATGAAATCATAAAAGAAATAGAAAATCTGATATACCTATAGCTAGAAAAGGGGATTAAGACAGTGATTTATCACAAATAAAAGGGGATTAAATGAAAACTTCACAAGAAAGCAAAGTCAGTCAGAGAACTTCACTAGTTAACTCTACTCACATCTAAAAAAAAAGAAAAAATAAAGCCAGTCTTTCTCAAACTCTCCCTGAAAAAAAAAATCAAAGAAGAAGAAGCAATTCTGAACTCAGTATGAGGCCAGTATTTCCATGGCATCCAGGCAAGACACTACAGAAACACTACAGGCCAGCGTTCCTTAAGGACATACATGAAACATCTGTGAATCAGCAGCAAAAGCACATGGAAAGGATCACTTTAATGTAGTAGAAAGTATTTTGGGCATGGAGTATCATGCTCCACAGTGAAAGAGGAAAAAAAAAAAAGTAAGGTCAGGAACAAGACAAACTGTCTGTTGCCAGTCCTGTTCAGCACTGGAAGCTCCAGAATGACCAGTTAGGCGAGGGAAATGAACCAAAGGCATGCAAACTGGAAAGGAGGATGGAAGACTGTATCTGATGATACAGTCTCCTATGTAGAAAGCCCTCGCCTGTGTGGGAGTGGGGCGCACAGCACTCTACCGCTGACATATGCTTCAAGGCCCCTCACTTTCCTTTAAAGGTCTGTTTTGTACAGTGTCTCATCAATTTGTTTGTCCAAGCCTGACCCACCAGAATTTTATTTGGTTACTTTATTGTTTGTTTTAAGCAGTTGCTCTTCATTTTCTTTCTTCTCCTTTTGATTTCCACCCTCCCTTAAAGACTTTTATCTTTGATGCTTTATACTTTCTAATAGCATTTTTGTATCGTGTGTGTGTGTGTGTGTGTGTGTGTGTGTGTGTGTGTGTGTGTGATTTTTGGATAGCCTTTTTATTTCTACTATTTAGGGGCTCGTCTTTCTCCTACTCCTTCCTATGGACATTTTGTTTCTTGCTTGCAGTAGATTATCTGTCACTCTATACAGTTGCTGTAGAAGGTGATTCTACACAACCACAGCCTGCCTTAGTAAATATCTCCAAATTGCCTTCCAGAGTTATCAACTCTTCCAGTTGGCACAGGACTTTATTGGCTTTTGTAATGACAATCTCATTTCCTTGGAAAACCCCTCAGTTCTAGACAAACTGAAAGGACTGGGCACCTGGTTGCTTTTTATCTTTTGTACTGTGCAAAAGGTTTAAGGTCATTGATCATTCGCAATGCCTCAATGGTGAGTCACCTGTGAACTCTTCTACACAGCAAATGCAGCTGGCATGTTGTTGCAAGGAAAATCTTTCCAAGTACTCCCACGGTCCGGGAGTTCTGTGAAGTATGGCCTAAATCAAGAGCTTGTTAGAAAGAAGGTTTGGGAGAAAAGATAAAAAGTAAGGAGAACAAAAATACAAGGCGGGGTGGATCTCTTTGGGCTGCTAATAGCCTTTCTCACAAGAAAAACAGTCCATTAGTTACAGGGTTTCAAGCGTTTTCTCCAAAATGATGATTTGTAGGATTTGGGGTGGAAGCAAGGTCCTCCCAACCACAGAAGTGACAGTTTTCACTGCCCCATCTGCTCACTGAGTGCACACTGAGGTGCCAACCGGAGCTGGGTCATAGTTGGTAGCTTCTGATGCAACTGGTCAAGGCATGAAGTCATAGGAAGAGTAGGCATTGTTAGGGTTCTCCCAGCTTGGGAGCAAGGAACATGGTGGAGGACCATGGTGAGAACAGGCAGGGGAAGCTGGGAGTCTGCAATGTAATGTGGCTTCAGGACCAACTTTGGATCCAAGAGGACTGGCAGGATGCAGCACATGCCAAGCTGCATCGGGGATAGACGTTAAGGGAAAACAACCCCTGCATTACCTCACCACATAGGAATCCACTTGGTTTATTGCTTACTTGTGACTCTAAATTATTTTCTTTAATGACATCAGCTGCAGCAGGCATAACCTTACATGTATTTTCCTCTAGTATTGAATAGGCTATGGGCAGAGCTTCATAATTATCCTATTGAATCATAGAAGATTGATGCAAAATATGATGCTATAATCACAGAGCTCATTCTAATATAACACTTACTAGTAAAAAGAAAAGTTTGAGATGCTATATCCTGTGATGTGGTGATCACATTGTAATTCTCTCTTTCTCATTGTGACATTCCATTGGAAATTACATTTTATCAGCCGTTAGCCATTTCCTTTATCTCAGCCCCTAGAGCTGTATAATTTGGTGATTCTTGTTCAACTTTTCTTGCTTTCACAAATGTATGACTGTCTTAGTTACTTCTCTACTTTGTGACAAAGCACCGTGATAAAGGCGACTTACAGAAGAAAGCAATAATTGGGCTTTTGGTTTCAGAGGGTCAGTCTGTGACCATCATGGCAGGGAGCATAGCAGTTGGCATGAAAGCAAGGCTCTGGAGCTGGCACTGGAGCAGTAGCTGAGAGCTTCTATCTCATCCACAAGCACAAGGCAGAGAGGCTAACTGGGAATGGCATGGGCTTTAGAAATCTCAAAGACTGCTCCCCAGCGACACACCTCCACCAAAGAGGCCACACCTCCCAATCCTTCCCAAACAGTTTCACTGACTGGGGACCAAGCATTCAAAAATTTGAGCATATGGAGGCCATTCTCATTCAAACTATCACAATAACAAAAGCAACTTGAGTAGAGGGATTTACTTTGGCTCACAGTTTGAGTGTGGGGAAGGCATGTCAGCTGATCACATTGTATTCTTAGCCAGGAAGCAGAGAGAGATGAGTTCTGTTCCTGGAAGAGCATTTCTCCCCATTTTTCCCTTTTTATGCAGTCTGGGACCACAGCCCACAGGATGGAGCCACCTATATTCAAGGTTAAACCTCAATTACATTCAGTTAAACATGTTAGAAACACTCTCTAGACACAGCTGGAAATGTGTCTCCTAGGTGATTTTAAATCCAAGTAAGTTGACAGTGAAGACTAATACTTTGTTCCTTTATTTATTCATTCAGTTCACCCACTTTCCCACCTTGTACCAGGTAATGTGTTTTGTTGTGGAAGTTTATTTTTAGTTGTGTTTAAAATATTGTTTAGAATAATTTAAAATATCTAAAATACTATTGGGAAAAGGGCTACACTAGGTCTTGGCATTTTGTATTGTCTGTGTATCAGGCTGGCCTCGAACTCAACAGAGATCCGCCTGTCTCTGCCTCCCAAGTGCTGGGTGGCATGTGCCATCCATCATCACCTCCAGGCTAGGAGATAATTCTTAATCCAGTAAATTTGAGAAGAGTTACCAGCCAATTAGTAGCTAGCAACCCTTTAGTAGTGTTAAAATACCCTTCTGTTAAGAGAGATGAGATTGAATCGTTAAATTCCTTCCTCAAGGTAATACATCCTATGTCTTGGAGAAAGATACCTTCTTTCCTTATTGCATCAGAAGTCAAAATAAATACAGCTGTTTACCAAAAACATTGATATTTAGAATGACAAGACTTAGGGCTGATCAGCTTCGCATTTGAGATCATTCCTACTGCATTTCTTATTAGCAAACTTGGCTACAGGAAAGGTCCAGACTGATTGCAAATGCCTGGTGCAAATTCAGGTCAGAGCACTGTGAAGTATTCCACACATTACGAGAAGAAAAGATCTGCCAGGGAAACTCACCTAAGTTTGGCAAACTGAACAGATATCATTCCTTACAAATGTGTATCATACACTATATTGCCATAGGTCAGAAATGCCAACCACAGGGTCACACAGGGTCACGCCGATCACATTTTTTTCACAGTCAGCTACTGACTTTTTAAAATTAAGTTTATAGATTAGCAGATTTAGATAGTCTGGCTTGTTCTACGATGTAAAGAATGGATACTTCTACTTTGTATTTTGAAAATTCCTAATTTTTAGACCAGGCTAAGTTCTTAGCAAGACAGCCTTAGTAATCCATTCTCTCATCGCTCTGACTGTTCTCCTCTACTCCAACCAGTCCCCAAACTCCAGAAAGCATGAGCCATGCACCTGCGAGCTGGCTCTCCTTCTATAAGGCTATAAAATGCTTATAACGTTGACAGTGAGCCACAAAGGCGTTCTTTGTATGATTATCGCAGAATGCCTGAAGTCCAAGTTTTATGTGTAACCGGGTTGCTTGCTGGCTTCTGGCAAACATTTTATATGAAAAATGAGGATATTCATAATACTTACCTAAAAATATTATGAATCTAAGAAAAGCCACATTAGAAAATATGGTTAAAATAGCCTCCGACCCCATCAAGTGATTAACTAATGTGATGCTGGTCTCTAACAGAATAAGTACATCTGAATTCAAAGTAAACAACAGAGAATTCGGGGGGGCGGGGTTGGTGGTGGTGGGAGGAGACATAGCTTCTCATAGTGAACATACTTGAAATCTGAAGTGACCCAGCTTCTGTGAATGGCTGATGGAGCTGAGTAGAGAGGGACTTGAAGAACATAGACATATGTGGGAAAAAAGTTCCTTTAATTTACCTGGCATAAGTTAATTCCCATAAAAGCTATTTAATTGGAAATTGATTAAATTTCCTGAAAACATAGTATTTAATTACTAGCAACGAAAGAAAAACTGTACTTTGAATAAAAGTTTTCAATGCTTTCATTAAGTAAACAGCTTAGCATGTATTTTATAGTACTTACCTGCCTATAAAATGCCTCCAGCCTTCAAACTAGACTCGCTTAGGCCACAGACTACAAAGGTACAGCAGCGATGGGAATCCGGTCTGTCAGTGTTTCCTCTTCATCCCTTCCTTTTCCCGTTCTCAGGGTCACACTGCAGTTCAGTAAGCCTTATTACCCGCCACCCCCCTGATAATATACTGTAAGATAAACGATGACGCAGAGCACGTAAGTCTATTGAAGTCACAGCAACCCTTCGAATTTGAGTATCAGAATGCTTTCCCGGAGTTAGCTTTGCTTTTATGTTTTAAATTAACTAAAAAATGTAAAGTTTGGAAGGCGTGAACTGTGAGAAACGGTGGCTTGGTAGATGCAGAAGTCCGCTGTTTAAGCAGAGTGCTGGCCAACTGAGCTTTGCAATCTGCGTCGCCTCGGCTCACAGGCTGAAACCAAGTGTCTTATGTTAACGCCTGTGGAAAAATAAACATTCTCTTGTTCCTTTTCAGTCTCCTGCTGGAATCATTACTATTCCAAAATTTATTGGCCAAAAGTTCTGAGAGGAGCAGTGGAGGCCAGTACTTCAGAGGGGTCCCGCTGCCTGCTGGCATCTCATTACATAGTGATATTGTTGGAACAGGAAATGTCAGGCTTCGCTCTCTGCAATAATACAAACGTGATGTTGACGGGCGCTGGAGGAGGATCACTTCTACTGCACCCTACATGACTGACGCTGTTTCCATCTGGTGAGTGCCAACTGCAACTTAAATTGCTGAGGGTGACTTCTGAGCCTTCCTGACTGGCAGGACAGTTAAAAATGACTTGAAACAACGAGTCACACTCTTGAATGCTGGGTAAAAATGCCTGCTTAGAGATGTATCGTCATCTCATGACCTGAAACCGAACTACTGTCTTACTTTGAAAATAGTGAACAGTTATTGAAAGTGGACATTAATGACACTATTGGCTGTGATGAGTGAGGCACTTTCCTCCATGCCGTCTTCCGGCTAGCTCACAGTCCTGTGAGAGATGTGATTCAGTGGAGAAACAGAAGCTAGGAGAGTTTGGAAGGGATGGAACGCAGGACAACTAACCATATCAGCGTTTTGTCTCCGCACCTCAGTGTCTCTTCGGGTCACTCACCTGCAATCAGCGTCAGTGTTTGTAATTGGGGATTAGAGGCCCAAACGACACTAAAACACACACACAAATAACAACCGGTAGGGAGTTATTGGTGAACGCAAAGACAAGAAAGCTCATTCAAATCCAAAGGGTTTTTTACTCATGAGTAAAAACAGAAAGAATTAAAAGATTTTGAAGTTGCAACTGAAATTTGTCTTACTTGTTCTGATTTAATACAGATGCTAATTTTGACTCATATTGTTTAGAATCCGAGCTTTTGAGATATTTCTTGTATTCTATATCAAGAATATAAGACACTTAAGACAACAAATATATTTTCATAAAAGTTTATTTTTGAACCTAGAAATAGGCAAGTTTCTCAAGTAAGAGCAATACAGATTGTCTTATAATATTTCAGTATTTCTTTTTTACTTAAATCCACCTTGTGGTTTGATTTCCTTAAGCAAATAAAATGGGGTAGAGTAACAATCCTCTGAACTCTGGGTTCATAGCCTGAACATTTTCAGTACTTATTCTGAGCAAATAATAAAACAAAGGCAATTGATTTTCGTAAACACTTCATTTCTATTCAGAGGTTAGCAATCACTTAACTTCACATTATTCGAACTCAGATAATATTCAAATGGCCCACCTAACAGCTAGAAATCAGAGAACCATTAGGAAGCAAGTCAATGGAATTTATCATCAATAGAGACAATGCCTATGTTGATACACATGTGTATTAGGCTTCTGTAGAAATGTGCCAATAGCTTTACTCAAGGAAGTCCTTGTACAGAGAATTCATGTCAACAGACTTATTAATAAGATTGTAGAGGAGAAAGAAATGGCCCTATATGGTACCAAGTGAGGGAGAACCCATCACCACAACAATGGCATCAAGGAATCGAAAGGCAGTTTTCTGCCACCACCCAACCACCACTGCAGAAGCTGGTCTCAGTCAGGCTCTCCAGATTCCACTGCTCTCCCGCTTGCTTCTGAAAGTACACTTATGTAACAACAGGGCATGGTATTGGTATTTAATCTGACTAGAAATCACTGGAAAAACATTGGTACAGCCACACTGACTTCAGGTTAACTGAATACCCTGAAAATAGGGGTCAAAATGAGTTAACAAGGAATGGCATTCAAAAATATTATACGATACGGTATGATTTCTCAAAGAGGAAACCTCCAGTAACTGTTAATGGAGAAGGCCATTAGGAATGTTGGGATGCTGGCTATCAAAGGGGTACCCCCAAGACATTAACTGCAGCAAACTCCAAGCCCACACTAACTTGCATCACCTCAGTTTAATAATCCAATAAATGACAAAAAAGACAAACAATGAAAACAGCATCATATAGCAAAGCAATTTTGTCTGGCTCCCTCTGGACAAAATCTTCAGTCTTCCCATAGTTTTACCTAGAAATCCAGTTGTAGAGTCAAATTGTGAATCCTATGAGAGAATAAAAAGAAATAAACTCTAATATTCTACATGTGCACATTCAAGTAATTTACATGCTGTTTTTAGTACATATATATTTTTAAAGATAACTTGTATGTTTTAATCAATTCAAGTATATATGTACTAGCTTGAGACATCAGCCTGATTATACCTGCAAAACAAAGCAGTTCTCTCCGTGGCTCTTTCATCAGCCAATAAACATTTCTTTCAGTTTCTGAGTGTAATTAAAGAAAACCCAAATGGTTTAGGTCTTTCATATCCCAATCATATGGATGTTTAGCAATAAAGGCAAGTAATTTGTGTGCTATCAAGGAGGTTGTTGTCCACTTTCTGTTAGGGTAGTATTTATCCAAGGTCAAATGAGTGAGTGTTTAGATACTAGGACTCCATCTAAAATATAATATGGTTGGCACAGAAAATGGCAGAGCCTTTTGTTTAGACAGCTGATTTGGAAATATAGTGAAATTTACTAAAAGAGACTATAAATGCTGAAGGAGCAACAAGTAGAGAGGATTTAAATACAGATTTTAAGAAATGACAAATTAAAACAGAGTCAGAAAGCCTTGAAGGTGAGAAGACCCAGCACAGATTACAAAGACTGCGCTTGCATTCACATCCCAATATCCTGGGGTGAGAAAGCCCCGAGATAATGAGGCTCTGGATAGCTTAGTCCCCACCCAGCTCCTGCACTTGGAAGTCTTGCTACTTCACAGGAGTCTCTGCGTCAGAACCAGTTGGGATGCTTCTCACAAAATACACATGCCTGGCTCCTCTCCGTGAGATTGCAAATGAGCTCATTTAGAGAACGAAACTGGAATATCCATTTCCAAAGAACACTGCTTTCAATGCTGTATTTGCTTTTAGACAGTCGTTTTAAATGCATTTGCAAAAACAAAGGGAGGTCCAGAGAAGCTGGGTACCCAAAGTTAGTGATGATGACTGAAAGCCCGCTCTAAGAAGAAAAGGCACATGGCTCTTGAGCTTGTTTGAACTAGAAATAAAGGGACCTTGGCTACTCAAATCTGAGGGTTTTGTTCAGCAGTAATCCTTAGGAAATGAAGCTGAAGGAGGAAGTGTCGGTTAAGTGAAAAGCATTTAGTTGGTTGGATGTAAAGTGCTTTTTGATTGCTTGGTTAATAAATGACTAGTGGTCTACCCATTAAGATTTCAAAGACCATTCCAAATTGCCATTAGCCTTCAGTCTTTAACAGTGCTTTAAACCCAGAATTAAAAATACATTGCTTCAAAATTCACTGCTTATTTATATCTTGAGCAAGAACAATACAAAAATACATATGATAGAAACTATGAACAGATTTAATAAAAATGGAATGGAATCCATCAGGTTATCTATAATGTCTGAATCTGTTCTAACTGGATTTTAAAAAAGGATAGTGGGTGGGGAGAGTGGTAAGAGGAGGAGCCAGGGGAGTTGAATATACTCAAAATATATTGTAGGAAATTCTTGAAGCATTAGTAAAATATTATGCAAAATGTATTAGCATGGAAATTATAGCTCTATAAAGTTACAAACAAAAATTTTTTTTTAAATGTAATTTATAATTCCTGATTAACAGACTAAGTTTGAAAACATTAGATAAAACCACAATTAACTTACCATTTCAGCTAAGAGTTTGTTTTGATTTTTAACTTCATGGCCTATTTCAATGGAAAGCTACGTGGAAGAAAGCATATACATTACTACTTATATGATGGTATTGATAAGTGAGAAAGTAAAAGTAGCAATGCCATACTAAGCATATTTAATTTATCAGATGAAACTGTACTCTCGAAAGATATACTCTGTGCGGATACTTTGTCCAGTGAAATTATTGGAAAATAAATTTAAAATTTTCCCTCCTTCCAACAATGAACCTTTTCTCTCTTCTCTCCCTGATATTACTGAAACAATATGTTAACATTCCCCTTCTGGATCTCTTACTCTAGCACACTTTGTCCCCCACTCTTTTTCAGTCATATTGACGTATTCATCTGTATATTCCTTTCTTGTATTTTAGCAAATACAAGTCCTTATATGACCAGTTCAAATATAGATATATGCATTTAGTATTCCCTAACAAAATATGGCATTGCTTTTAATATGTCTAGATTCCTTAAAGACTTTTGCTTTAATATAATAATAAATTAGAAAGCCCTTAAAATTTAGTGTTGTCTATAACATAAAATTATACAGAGTCTGAACCTTTATAACAACAGTGTAGGTAATTACAGCTGCTATGCAAACTTACACCTCATACTTACACACAAATTCACCAAAGGTTCCCTTCTAAGGTACTTAAATAAATGCAGCCACTTATTGAGAGTCTTTGTGAACAACTATAAATGTTCTTCTGAATTTAATGTGTGTGAAAAATATACATCAAAATACTGATATGAAATTATATTAAAATTATGGGGATTAGATATGAACTTCTACAAATTCAACAAATCAGAGATAATAAAGCCAGGCAAACCAACTCACCCAACTATTCTTAGCAAATGAGATTCATGCCAAGGAAGGAAAAATCCAGGATATCTTGGTTTTCTTCTAACACAGAATTTCAATAATCAATATTGTGGGTTTTCTTTGTCTGTTTTGTAAGACATTCAACTCTATGACCTTCCCTATGTTATATTTCTTAACTTTTTAATATTATACATTATTAGGTTCATAGATTAAATCATTTTAATTAACATGGCTTTGGAACCAATGGCATATATAAAAACATTGTTTGGCATATAGGCTGAATACAATATAATTTTCCAAAGACTGAAATTAAATACCAATTACGTGTGACAATGTGATCTTTTACTGAGTGCTTCAGAAGTGTCCAGTATGTTATAGAGAATCAATGACATATGCTTTTAAAGCCATCTTATATGATCCCTTTAACAGAAATGTATTCAGCATCGCTAAGAAGGATTTGCACTGAATGTCACAAATAATCTTAGCTTTGTAGGGAATGAGTTACTACTGGATGCAGGGCTGAGATGAAGCATGGAGAGAGGCAGATGGAGCACTGGGGCCTTTCAAGAAGACAACTACAAAGTAAGGAGGAAGAGGGTGGCATTGCTAAAGGCACAGTTTGATTTTAAAATTTACGGAACAGGGCCAACAGCAGTGCGCAGAGAACAAAAGAGCACTCTCATTTGTCTGCCAACACACCCACATGCATTCTGGATATCTGTGGGGAAGCTCCCAAAGGCTGGGACCATTCTCTGAAGAACACACGGAGCAATCATCTATAGAGTAGGAATTTAATCTATTAAATAACAGGCAAACCAAAGGCTTCTGAGAGAGCAGGGTGTGCTTTAAGAGAATTCTACAGGTGACTGTGACAACATTATGTAGACCAGGGGCAGCTGAGGCAGGTCAAGAGATTCTTCCAGGGATCTATGCATAGACCTCTGGGAGACTCCAGTGTTGTGTTAGGGACAGAAACATGAGAAAGCCCAAGACTCAAATGAGGCTCAAAGTTGGAAGGGAGAAAGACTTAAGTATCATATTTTAAGCAACTAGCAGAAAAAGCTGTCAGAGCTAGTCCAGTGGATCTCCTGATGGTCTCTCTGTCCGGCGAAATTATTGGAAAATAAACTTAAAATCTCTTCTTCCAACAATGGACATTTTCTGTCTTGTGTTCCTTATAAGGCCCACCCTACCTGATAACATCCTCTGGTTCTCTTATTCTAGCACACTGTTTTCTCTTTTATTCATATAAATGAATTCATCTGCATATCGGTTACAAGTACTCACATGGCCAAGTCAAATATACACATACACATTTAATATTTTTCTGAAAAATATGGTATTTCTTTGATTATAAATCTTGGCTGATTATTTTTAAAAGATTGTTTTCTTTACTATAATAACAAATTGGAAAAAAAATAAAAGTTAGCGCTATCTGTAACCTAAAATTATACAGAAAATATGGCTGACTCTGTTTGAACGGCTGCATATAACGTACAGTGCATTTTAAACTTTGCTAGGTATACAAACACAAACACACAGTTGAGGTTTGATTAAAAAAAAAATTAAACAAAAGAACTGTATCTTTTTACTTGCCACATTTTTTAACTTATTTCACCCACGGCCTGAACTTTTGGTGCACTTTGACCTCACAGTGTTTCCATGCGTTCCTTCCTATGAGGCCAATAAGCTCAAATGTACGAGTTAAAACGTGAAGGGCATTGGTTATGTACTTACAGATTTTATAGCCGTTACTTTGCTTCTCAGACTTTCAGTGAGTCTCTCATTCTCTTCTTCACAGGCGTTGTATCCACTGTTGGCATAGCCATAGTTCCCATAGCTGCCAGGAGGTACTCCTTCACCTATAAGGACCAGAGGCACATGCGGAGGATCTCAAAAACAGAAGCTACTTTTGAAAGCCTAGTAGTTTAAAAAAAAAAAGAAAAAGACCCCTGGAGAGCGTTGCAGACCATGCATATCTATAATAGCCACACTGCAAATCGATTTTTAAAAATCAGAACCCAAGATGACAACAATTCTTTTCATACCCTCTTTTAGGCAGAGTATGCATTTTCTTCAACACACATTTATTGATCACTTATTGACTGCTTAAAAGACACTAAAACAGGGCACTGACTTATCAGGGTATTTGGGTGACATTTTTTGTACACTAGAAATACATGTTTTAATACAGGACATAATAAAGGCACCATCTGCCCATCAGAGACTCTTGGCTATAAAAGAGAGAAAGACACTGTGGAGGAAGGGGTTCGCATGGCACGAAGATGGTTTTCTACCATCACCTCTCTCTTATAAGAAGCAAGCAGTGAAAAAGCCAAGGAACGAAGGGAAGAGGAGGCCATAACTGAGAGCCTAGGAAAGAGATGCAATTGCTTGTAGAGGCCGTTAGCTGAGATTTATGAAGAATTTCATTCATTTTTCAACAAATAATCAGGAAGGTGCCATGTATCGAATCTACTTTTCTGTTATTTTTAAGAACTTTCATTCTAGGAGACGGCATAGAACATATAGTACCCACCACTCTGTCTACTATAGTACTTGATAGTCACCGAACAGACAACAGGCACAGGGAGCATTAGGCAGCAAAAACATACATAAATGTGTTGGGAATGGGGCTATTATTTCACCAAGTTTTTAATCACCAATATCATCATTTTCTCGGTGAAGGAAGAAAGCACACTACTTGGTGAAGAAGAGAGATCATTTAGAATAAACAATAAAGAGAATCATGAAGAACAGTGACCAAAGCATTCAGTATTACTGGGAGAGAAAATTGAAAATGGCTGTGGCAGTATATATCCCAGATATATCCCCTTGGTCTCAGTCAGGCATGGAGAAGCCACACTTGCTGAATGGATCTAGAACTGAAAGTTTGTAATACTTGGGACTGCAGAAGAGCAAAGCCCCCAAACTTGGATAAGGTTTGAGAAAAGAGTATTTATTAAAGGAACTAGATTATCCCTGGTTAGAAGTAGCTCCATCAGTGACTAAGAAGGCAGAAGAAAGGGATAGCCTTAAAGCTTTAGGCTACCATAGGCTCAAACAGCAAACGGAGCAGCAATGACAGTAAGAACAATAATCATGACAGATGAGGGAGAGGGTAGCATTAAGTCTAGCTGAAGGACAGTTAAGGTGTGAATAAGAAACTCAAAGCACAGCACAATTTTTTTTTTCGAAGTAGTAAAACTCTTGGATCCTTACAGCTCTGAGTGTATAACATCAACACTGAGCTCTAGGCTGAACTATAAGAGCATAAACTAAATTTATTCACTCATCATTCTATACCTCCATAAACACACAGGCACACACAGGCTCACGCACACACGCATACATCATCAGAACATTTTAAGTGAATACTTCTAAGTTAATTGACTAGAGAATACAATTTTGATTTCCTGGTAACCAACTTTGCCAATAGCAGAGTGTCTCATGCTTCCATCTTCTCCAGTACCGAAGGAGTACTTCCTATGCATCAGACACCTACACCTCTCCTGTACCACAAAAGCCACAACAAAATGTCGAATACGACAGTCAAATAATAAAATCTCCTATCAACAGCTGGCGTGCTATCTTTGAGGTTCTCCATTTATGTTATCAAACAGACGAAAAGTTGATCACTGGACATAATCAGTTCTCTCAATTCACCAACTAAAATCACCACTTAAAGTACTCTGTGCAAACTCTAACAAGATTCAGCATCTTTAACTTATTTTGTGTGCTGAGGATCTGGGTGTGACATATTACTCAGTAAGTAATTCTAAGTTAACCACTGGACAGCTTCGCCAAGGAATTCACTCAAAGGTAATTGCTATTTTATTTTATTTCTTTTTGACTGTCTGGTCTATCTTAAGTTTAATTTTAGAGTTCTTCCATTTTTTTTAAAGTAAAATTCTCATTTTTTGTCCAGAAATTTTAAAATGAAGTTCTAAGTTTGAGCTTTCTTTAAACCATCCTCCACCCCAATACAGAAAAACAAAACAAAATAAATAAAATAAAATAAAATAAACAAAACAAAATACTAGAGTTGCTAGTCCAATCTTAGCCCCAATTTTTCTGTGAGAATTACTTGCTATTATGAAGACCTGTAGAAAAGCAAGGGCTGGGGCTGGAGAGATGGCTCGGTGGTTAAAAGCCCTGGCTGCTCTTCCAGAGGACCAAGTTCAATTCCTATCACCCAGATAGCAGCTCACAACTGTAACTCCTGTTCCAAGGAATCCAACACCCTAACACAGACATACATGCAGGCAGAACACCAATATACATAAAATAAATGAAACATTAAAAAAAAAAGAAAATCTGTCCATGTCATTTCTGAAAAACTTACTTCCGTATTGAAGTATGTCCTATCAATAACCAGGCCAATTCATTTAACAGCATGTGTAGTGTGGCAGACTTCACATATGAATGCCTATCAGATTCACTGTTCTTTAAATTTTTAAATTTCAGGTCAACACACATTGATTCTTTAAAAGTCTCCATAAGTTTACACCAATGTAAGTGATAAGCATACTTAACCAAATAGTTATCACTTTTCTCACCCGCACTCATGGGCATTTTAAAAAGAATTAGGAGGGAAACTCTGGCCTGGTATTTCTAATTTAATACCATTCTGAGTAACCGTAATACACAATCAGAGCTAGGAACCTATTGTCAAGTCCCTGCCCTGCATGTACTAAAAAACAGTACAGCACAAAACAGCATTCCAACAGGCCAGTGGTCAACTGATGAGATGTAAACTCCTTGGAGAGACAAAGATCTTCATAATGCCTCAGGGTCCTAGCTTCAGTGATTTGAGCACCATAATCTCTTATATACATCAGTCTCAACTCTATTCCTGAATTTCAGGGTTTTTTGTTTGGTTGGTTGGTTGGTTGGTTTTGGTTTTTTTGGTCATCTTCCCATCTGGAACTCACTTATCCTATTTCTTCTTGTCAAGGGCTTTCTTCAGGTTCCTCTGGCTCCAGAAAGTACACAATGACTCAGTTATCGTTAAATGTTTTAGGCAATCACTATTTGTTGAACTTCACTGGTAAAAGTTAGCGCATCGGATCATAATTTGTCTTCCACTCCTCAATTACACTTGCAAGTGCTGGGAAGCACCCATTAGGTCACCAACGATCACAGGGCTAAAATTTATGTTACAATGTTTGTTGTCATCAGTGATGAAAAATATTAAGGCATATTAATCTTATTTGAAATTAGTTCTCTAGTTTATTTGACATGGACTACTTTCTTTCAATGGTTGCACGCATTCAAAGAAATAAATTTACAAATTCGTTCACATGCAACTATTTATTGGTAACATATATGTCTATATTACTGGCACCTTTTAATGTTATTTTTCTATGATTTTTAAATTACCCATTCTCAATTCTTTTAACCAATCTTATTAAAAATACCACCATCTCTCTGAACTGCCCTGAGTATTGTATTCCTTCTTATATAAACAAAATTCAGCCAGGCAGTTGTGATACAGGCCTTCAATCCCAGCATTCTGGATAGAGACAGGTGGATCCCATGAGTTCCAGGCCAGCCTGGATTACATACTGAACAGTGAGTTCTGGGTTGCAAAAGAGGCTTGATTTATTTTTCATACCTGATTCTAAGTGTCTGTCCATTCACTTGTTTTAAACACTTAAAACTTTTTAAGAAAATTTTTTCTTTTTCCAACTTATGACAGATAACATATTTTTAATGTTTCATACATTTTTCTCAAGCTCTCTGCCCTTCCTTCTAAAAAAAAAAAAAAAAAAGTTAATAGAGAATTTCAGAACCAGAAAATGTTATTCTAATTGTTACGTGTTATTACTAACTTATTCCTGCCTCTAATGCATACAGACAAGAAGAAGTGTTAGGTCATCAAAACTTTTAACCTTCTATTGCCTGAACAATGAGGCAGGGCCTGGGTCAGCAATGTTCCGAGTAAATCGCCTTTGCCCCAGAACTTTCCCAACAGGCACTTTGACAATGACACGTACATTTACCTTTGTAACTCCCTGTAATCATCCTAACACAATCGTTACCAGGGAACTTAGAACTTAGACTCTCCAAATGTCACTTCTAAGGCAAGTTAAGATCCAGAACGAGTAAAGAAAAGGAATCAGAACAAGGCTTGGGAGACACTGCTACTTCCAAAACTAGCATGTAAAGAAGACAAATCCAGACCACCAATACTTCACCACTCTGTGCCACCTACCATATAAACTTTCGAATAAATTAAAACTTAAGGAAACCGCTCGGATCTGGGACAGATGATGTGCTTCCACTTGGTACCGCCTCCAAAGAACCCAAACACCTCGCTTTCCAACCCAAAAGTCATTGACAGAAGGCCAGCAGAGCGTACTCGCACGCCCCTACTCCCGGCTCCAGGGTCCCCAAACTTCGAACCGCAGCCCTGTTCTTACCCAGGCCTGCACGCCTCATCCTGCCAGGAGAGGGAAAGGCGGGCGAGGAGGAGTGGGTAGGAAAGGGTCAGGGCCACCCGACCTCCTCTTCGGTCCCAGGGCCCCTCCGAGAATCAACTTTTTGCCTCTGAGCGCCACGACATCAGTGGAGTCTAAACACCGCGCCGGTTTATGTCGTCACCGGGACACTTATAGGCTCCCTGAAATGAGGTTTCGTTGCATTCTGGGAAATGTAGTTCTCTGTTATATCTGGGCTCTGGGCTTGGGGGCGTGGTGGGAGCAGGTCTGGAGCCCGTCGGGCTGAGCTTCCGGAAGAGCAGCTGTGGCGGCTGTGGCTTCAGCCCTGCGTCTCTGGGTCTTCACCTCTTGCAGAGCATCCTGGGTGGTACTTTCTGATGTTAGCGCCAACTTTAACCCAAGAGATTTACTCTTCCCCATCCGGGAGGGTAGTAGACTCATCTTTCCTGGTTCAACCTCGCACTCCCGTTCTCCCAAAGACAAAGGAGAGAAAAGTCAGGGGAAAACTTTGTTCAAGAGTCTCATCTTAGTTGTCTGATCCTCTTAGTAGAGAAGAAAGATAAATAGATTCGTTCTCGATTGTGTCCAGTAGAACAGAGAAAACCCTTCGCCTTGCAGTAGGACTCCAGGCAGGCAAGTGTGGAATCTCTTGTGCCTTGTTAATGCATTTGTTCCAAGTCTGGAAAGACATCACCAGCCATAGGAAATGCGAATGAAATTACAATAGGAAAGAACAAATCCTGCAGAATACACGCGTGTTTGAAATGCCGAATGCTGATAGAGACACTGAGTGGCTGGAACGCTCAGATGTGCCTGGCCATGTGTTAATTGGCACACTCCTCTTGGGTGTGTGATAATATCTACTAACTTCAAATGTGAGTCACAAGACTAACTTCAGTCTTGTGAGTCACAGAAAGGTACTCATACAAACTGTGAAAGAATAATCATAGTTTCCTATTTGGAAACAATGCAGCAGCTCCTCAACAGAAAAAAAAGAAAATGGATTTAAGAATTTTGGTAAATATATGCATTAGAAATGTACACAGAGTAAAAACCCACAGGACATGATGTGATAGCATAATCTAATCTTACAGTTTTCAGTGATGAAATGTTGTATGATGTTATTGACATACATTTCATGGGCCGAAATATAACTCCTGAAGTTAGAATTTTGGAAAACCTGGGTTACCTTTCCAGGGGGTTGGAGGAGGTAGAAGAGGGCTTTAGAGATGCTGATAATACACTAATATTTTTATAAAGTCATCTAGAATATTAAACCTATGAAAAGTCATTAAGCAATATATTTTGTATATATTTTATACTCTAAGTAATTTGCCAAAAAGAAACAAAAAGCCAGAATTAAATTTCTTCTTCTGTCTATATGTAATATATAATAAAGTATCAACACTCAGGCCTTACCCCAAGACAATTATATTAGCAAAGTGATGAAACAGACTCAGACCCTCTTGAGGAATACATAGCAGGGCAGGGACAGAGGACATACTTCATGCTAACAACATGCAGAGCTGGTACACTGTGAAATGGCACGCAAAATAAGATAAACTCACACTGTGGTCAGCCTTCTTTTACCTGTAAGTCATTCCCAATCTGGTCTACAACTGATGCCAAGTATTGCTCCTATTTGTATGTGATCCTTGTTAGGTCTCTTAGGATGTCATTTCTCAGATGGAGGGTAACACATAGAAAGCTCTTGGGATTGACTCCTTCTGGGCAAGGGAAGGGCATCAACAGAGAGGAAAAGTTAGGCCATGGGAAAGTCATGTTGTTGGCACGGTGAGATCTGAAGCGGAGGTGACCCATTAAAGTAGTTCTACAAAGTAGCAACTCTCGCTGACAGGTTATCAGGAAGCTAGTATGACCCCCGGCTAGGTGAATCTGGGACCAGAAGCAGGTCTTTAAGAGATGTGATAGTAGAAAGCTATGTGAGCAGATACTAATCCTAAGAGCTGGAGCAAGATGTCTTCATTATGGGGGCAACCACTTGGTATCACCATGGTGTTCTTTCTATGGCCCTGGGACAAAACTGCGTGAAAATACTCATGCATGTATCTTAGAAACATTATAATTCAATTTGAAGAACTATAATGGATTTATTATTCATGAATAAAATAAATATATTTTTCCAATTACTGACATGAAGAAACCATTTGCCTTAAAGAAAGAAGACAAAGAGTCCATACTGGGACATGATTTGGAATTCAGTAATTCCTCTTGGGAAAATGAGTGAAGATTTTTATTTCATGAGATTTTTAAGAGGGGAGGGGTGCTGTGTGTGTGCACGTGCCTGTGCCCACACACCCTGTAGTCTACAGATTGAATCCAGGCCCTCACTTACGTTAAGCAAGGCTCTCACACTTCTGTATACTCCTACCGTGTTAGTTGTTTTTTAATGTAAGATGAAGTTATAAAAGTCATAAACAGTACGGAGAGTATGTGTACATAGACTATGTTAATGGTCACATTCACTTAACTTTATTGTCTTCAGCAATAAAATGGGCTCACATTAAAGTAAATACATCTCAGAGATAGTGTGACCAAGCTGTAAGTGGAGACTCAGGCTCATCATTTTGGAATTAATGATTCCAAAATGATCACAGTTTCCTTGAATTGTGAAAAAAAAATATTGAATCCAATATTTGAGCATCTGGAACTTTCAGTATCAGCTTACCCAGTCTTCTGGTGCTAAAGCTTAAGGAATGCATGATAAGGTCCAAATGACTGCCTGAAACTGGCCAGTGTGTGGTTGAATGGGACTCCACAACCCGGTTGTCCTTCCATGCACAGGGCTTTTCGTATACTGTGTGAACACGGAGAAGTTCTTGAAGCAGGGAAGTTTATGGATTACCATAGGTCTTAGCTATCTATTTTTGGAGGATATCAACTCAGAAATATTAAAAATCCACCCAAATTTAAACATTTTTGTATCAATGAAAATTGAAAGGGTTCTGTCATTTGTTTCATCATTAATTATTCCAGAGCAACCCCTATAATTAACAATAATCTAATCTACAAATGTTTTTCTATGGTAATTTAAAATGAACATTGAAGCCAACAGTTAAAGAGTAATGTTGACATAATGCTTTTTCTTTGGCATGATATTTTTTTTTGTTGTTTTTTACATTTTGCAGTGACAGGTAGATGAGAAGAAAGGAAGGCTAGATTACAGATTGGTCAGGTTGATACAGATAAATGATAGGTAGATAAGTAGATAGATAGATAGATAGATAGATAGATAGATAGATAGATAGATAGACGGATGATAGACAGAGGAGTTGTTAGGTAGATAGCAAGGCAGCCAGCCACATAGATAGAGATAGAGATTCAAGATGAATATTCTGGAAGTCAGATGCAGAAAATAGAGCTAGGCTTTGGAATGCTCTGCCATAGCCATATCTTTTGCCTGTTTTTGCCCTTTGGGCTCTATGCAGTGTCTCCTTTCTGCATCACCTACACACATCCTTCTCTCTGAAGCTTCCCCAAAATGAAAGATTGAGATACATGTCTCTCTAACTCTCCAGTTTGGTCCACATTGGAAACTTTGCAAGATAGTGTCTCAATCTCTGGGAAACAAAATCAGATCGATCAGCCTCAGATAAGACATTTACCCCTGGTCAATATAATTGGCTGACACAAATAGTGAATGATTGGGTAGTGTTTCAAGAGCAGTGGGCATAACAGATTCTCCAAGAGAGTTCAATGGATAGGGGAAAGTCCACTATTCAGTAGCTTGTTATGCATTTCTGAAACGTGGAGAATTTGCCTAAAAGCCCCTGGTAACTGAAGAATAGACAGTTTCTACTGAATAGTGTTGTAGAAATTTATTTTTAGTTGTAATTAAAATAATTGTTTTTGTGCACTGTTGGAAAAAAGAGGGATGCATGGGCCTTGGTGTTTTGTATTGTTTGCAGGTGTTAGATTTCTGTGGGGGATGTTTGATTGCTTATGATCTGCACATGCTATCAGTAGAATACTTAAGGCGTTCTGAATCAATAAAATCACCTGAGCACAGAAGCTTGAGGTTCTACTGTGAGTATGGCACTGACCATGACTGTGGTTCCCTCTGCTGAGATCTGACAGAGTTTGCAGATAAGCAAAATGCCCCCTTGTCTCCTTGCTGAGCGGCATAGCAACATACAGCTACAGGATAGTCTGGGAGAGTGAAGGCTATATGCTAACTTCCACCCTCGAGGCCTCCCGCCTACACCGGCTAGAAAGCTGATGGGTTGTCTATACAGGAAACAACTTATAATCTTAACATCACCGAGTCTTACCATGTACCTTCCCGTTGTTTTATTGATATTTCTTTACTAGAATGAAAAGACTACCTTTTCTCTGAAGGCAAGGAAGCAGACTTGATCTCGTTTGCAGCACACCAGGCTTTATGGCACTCTGCGTAGTGGAGGCAGTTTCATATTCTGGCCTGCGCAGAGATAGTCTTCACAAATATACTCTAAGGCTTTTCAATAGACAATGATTCTGAAATCAAATACAGGTCTCACAATTTTAATAAAAGGTAGCATTTCATGAACATAAAAATTTTCTCTAGCAAGGCTTTGAAGGGTCTCCTTTTATTTTCACATGAAGACTAATTCTGACCCAAAATTGGAGTCGGTGTAGAATTTTTTAAACAAATGTCATCTTTGTTTTATTGTCTGATCACCTATAAAAGTCGTTTTTTGCTAGACAGGAAACAAGAAATGATTTCTTTCTTTCTTTACCAGGGTAGTTTTATTCAACAGTCTGATATAACAGCCTCAAGAAATCCGAACGATCAATAGATAGCTAATGATTATCAATGAATCTTGTAGAAATTAGAGTTGCTAAAGAACGAATTTCAGTGCTGCTTTCATAGGGCTAGGGGACAAAGAATTAGGCACTACCCTCCCAGTCCCTTAAATTATACTAAATTATTAACATTAAGTTTCTGGATACAATGTTGGTACTGCATTCTAGACGAGCAAGAATCCTCTCTCTTTCTATCTATCTTTCTATCTCTTTCTAAACACAAAGGGTTTTAAATAGTAATGCATCACATAAATATCCCTGATTAGGCACTCTCTGAAACTGATTATTTCCAACTTCCTTCCATTAAAGAAGGTCTGACTGTTGTTTGTATACGTCCAGGTACCTTCCATTAGAGGGAGATGGTGACTAATGACATTCATCATCCGTGGCCATGGCTAGTTAACTAGTATCGCATTACTAGTCTCAAGAAACCAGGATAACACGAGCTATTAAGAAACCTTCCCCTCGTGCCAGAGGGAGGCTGTCCCCATGTCTTCTTATCCAGGTGGAAGGGATAGGAAAATGGTCATCAGTGCATTGGGGAACGCTGGCAGGCTGTCATCTAGTAAGTTAATGAAGTCGCTGGTTGTGATGCATTGAAACTTGTCTTTATTCAGAAGGCCTTAAGAAGAGGATGGCCAGTTTTACTCAATATTCTGTGACAGATGCCCTTAAAGAGGAAATGAATAAATCCCTCAAATAAATACATGAAAAAGACAAATAGACAATCATAGGAATGAGTAAAAGTGTTAAAGAAACCCAGGAAAACAGAAACAAAAGTAGGATAAGTGAATAAGTTCCTTAAAGAAAGCCAAGAAAAACAATTAAAGCAAATGAACAAAACTGTCCAAGACTATAAAGAAGCCATAAAGAAAAAGAAAGCACAAACAGAGGGAAATTTGGAAATAAAAAAATCTAGAAGAGCAATCAGGAACTATGGAGGAAAGCTACAGCAACAGAATACAAGAGATGGATGAGACAATCTCAGGAGTCAAAGATACTATAGAAGAAATAAAGACACTGGTAAAAGAAAATGTTTAAACCAAAATATCCCTAACACAAAACATCCAGGAAATCTGGGACACTGTGAAAAGACCAAACCTAAGAATAATAGGAATAGAGGAAGGAAAAGATTCCCAATTCAAAGGCCCAGAAAATATTTTCAACAAAAATCATAGGAAAAAAAAATCCAAACCTAAAGAAGGAGATGCCCATAAAGGTACAAGAAGCATATAGAACACCAAATACATTGGGCCAAAAAAAGAGAATCCCCTCACCACATAATAATCAAAACACTGAACATACATAACAAATGAAGAGTACTAAGAGCTGCAAGAGAAAAAAAGCAAGTAACATGTAAAGGCAAACCTATTAGAATTACACCTGACTTCTCAACAGAGACTCTGAAAGCCGTAAGGGTCTGGACAGACATGCTGCAGATTCTAGGAGAGCACAGATGCCAGCCCAGACTACTATATCCAGCAAAACTTTCAATTACCACAGATGGAGAAAACAAAACATTAATGACAAATCCAAATTCAAACAATATCTATCTACAAATCTAGTCCTACAGAAGGTACTAGAAGGAAAATTCCAACCTGAGGAGGTTAAATACACCCATGAAAACACAGGAAATAATCTCACCCCATCAAAATAAAAAGAAGAGAGTCGCAAACGCTTACAGAGACACATACAGGAACACAGCCAACAACTACAAAATGCCAGGACCTAACAGTCTTGCTTATTGATATCTTTCAACATCAATGGACTCAACTCCCCAATAAAAAGACACAGACTAACAGTAGATGTGAAAACAGGATCCATCTAGCTGCTGTGTACAAGAAATACACCTTAACATCAAAGATAAACATTTCCTCAGAATCAAGAGTTGAGAAAAGATTTTCCAAGCAAGTGGTTCCAAGAAGCAAATCTATGTAGCCATTCTAATATCTAACAAAATAGACTACAAACCAAAATAATCAAAAGAGACAGAGAAGAACACTACATTACAAATCAAAGGAAAAATCCACCAAGATGACATTTCAATTCTTAACATCCATGCTACCAACACAGGTGTTTGCACGTTAGTGAAAGAAACACTACAAAAGCTTAAAATACACATTGACCAGCACACATCGATAGTTAGAGACTTCAGTACCATACTATCACCAACTGATAGGTCGTCCAGACAAAATCTAAATAGATAAACACTGGAGAGAACAGATGTTCTAAAACAGATGGACCTAACAGATATATACAGAACGTTTCACCCCCACACAAAAGAATATACCTTTTTATTCACCACCTCACAGAACTGTCTCTAAAATTGACCATGTACTCAGCCACAAAGCATGATACAAGATACAAGAAAGTTGAAATCTCTGTATCTTATCAGACCACTATGGATTAAAGGTGGATTTCAACAGCAACAAAAACAACAGAAGGTCTACAAATTCATGGCCATTGAACAACTCTCTGGTGAAGGACAACTGGGTCAAGACAGACATAAAGAAGGAAATTAAAGACTTTCTGGAACTCAAGGAAAATGAATCCACAACATACCCAAAGTAATGGGACACAATGAAAATTCATAGCAAAGTGCCTACCAAAGAGTGAAGAAATCACATACTAGCAAATAAACAGCATATCTGAAAGTTCTAGACCAAAAAGAAGTAAGCATACCCAAGAAGAGTAAAAGGCAAGAAACAATCAAACTGAGGGCTGAAATCAATAAAATAGAAACAAAGAAAATAATGCAAGGAATCAATGAAACAGAGTTGGTTCTTTGAGAAAATCAACAAGATAGACAAATCCCTATCCAAACTAATTAAAAGACACAGAGAGAATATCCAAATCAACAAAATCAGAAACAAAAGGGAGGGTATAACTACAGACACCAAGGAAATTCAAGGATTCATTAGGTCATATTTTAAAAACCTGTACTCCACAAAATGGGAAAATCTAAATTCTTGATAGATACCACCTACCAAAATTAAATCAAGATCAGATAAATAATTTAAACAGACCTATAAACCACAAGGAAATAGAAACAGTCATTAAAAGTCTCCCCACCAAAAAGCACAGGAGCAGATGGTTTTAGTACGGAATTCTGTCAGATATTTAAAGAAGAGTTAACACCAATACTCCTCAAAATATTCTGTTGTGGAAGTTTATTTCTAGTTATGTACAATATAATTGTTTACTGCACTGTTGGGTGAGCAGCTGACTAGATCTTGGTGTTTTGTATTATCTGTAGGTGTTGGATTTCTGGTGGGGGTGAATGTTTGATTGCTTATGATCTGCATCTGAGAAGTTCTGAATCAATCAGAACAACTGAGCTCAGATGTTTGGGGTTCCAGTGTCCTGTATGGCACTGGCCAAGTTGGTGGTTCCCTCTGATGAAGTCTAGAAGGACTTCCACAGATAAAAATGCCTCCTGGCTGAGCCACCACAGCAGCATAACCACTACAGTATTCCACAAAATAGAAACAGGAGGAATGCTGACAAACTCATTCTATGAGGCCACAGACACCTAATACCCAAACCACACAAAGACTCAACGAAGAAAGAAAATTATAGACTAATTTCTTTAATGAACTTTGAGGCAAAAATACTGGCAAACTAGATCTAAGGAAACATCAAAAAGATCATCCACCATGATTAAGTAGGCTTCATCCCAGAGATGCAGGGATGATTCAACATATGGAAATCAGTCAATGTAGTACATCATATAAACAAGCTGAAAGAAAAAAATCCACATGATTATCTCAAAAAACACCAAAAAAGCCTTAGACAAAATCCAATACCCCTTCATGATAAAAGTCTTGGTGAGATTAGGGATAAAAGGGACATACCTAAACATAATAAAGACATATACAGCAAGCCCACAGCCAACATAAAATTAAATGGAGAGAAGCTCAAAGCAATTCCACTAAAATCAGGAACAAGACCAAGTTGTCCACCCTCTCTGTACCTATTCAATATAGTACTTGAAGACCTAGCTAGAGCAATAAGAAAACTGAAGGAAATCCGGGGGATACAAATTGGAAAGGAAGAAGTCAAAGAATCCTTATTTGCATATGATATGGTAGTATATATAAGCAACCCCCCCAAATTCTACCAGGGAACTCCCACAGCTGATAAACAACTTCAGTGAAGTGGCTGACTATAAGATTAACTCAAAAAATCAGTAGCCCTCCTACATACAAATGACAAATGGACTGAAAAAGAAATCAGGGAAACAGCTCCCTTCACAATAGCTACAAATTACATAAAATGTCTTGGGGTGACTCTAACCAAGCAAGCGGAAAACTTATATGACAAAAACTTCAAGTCTTTGAAGAAAGAGATTGAAGAAGATATAAGAAGATGGATAGGTCTCCCTTGCTCCTAACGTGGTAGGATAAACATAGTAAAAGTGGCCATCTTACCAAAAGAAATCTACAGATTCAACCCAATCCCTATCAAAATCCCAACACAATTGTTTAGAGACCTTTAAATAACAATACTCAACTTCATATGGAAAAAACAAAAAACCCAGGATAGTTAAAATAATCCTGGAAAATAAAAGAACTTCTGGAGGTATCATTATTCCAGATCTCAAGCTCTACTACAAAGCTATAATATTAAAAACTTCATGGTACTGGCATAAAAACAGACATTTTGATCAATGGAACCACATAGAAAATCCAGACCTGAACCTATACACTTATGTACACCTGATCTTTGATAAAGAAATCAGAAATATACAGTGGAACAAAGAAAATGCCTTTAACAAATGGTGCTACTCTATCTGGATATCTATGTGTAGAAAAATCCAAATTGATCCATATTTATCACCATACACAAAACTCAAGTCCAAGTGGATCAAGGACCTCAACATAAAACCAGATACCCTGAGCTTGATAGGAGAGAAAGTGGGGAATAGCACACCAATAGCTCAGGCACTAAGATCAACCATTAACAAATGGGACCTCATGAAATTGAAAAGCTTCTGTAAGGCAAAGGACACTGTCAATAAGACAAAATGGCAGCCTACAGATTGGGAAAGATCTTCACCAACTCCACTTCTGATAGAGGGCTAATATCCAAAATATATAAAGAACTCTAGGAATGGCATCAACAAAATAAATAATCCAATTAAATATTGGGTATTTATGTAAACAAAGAATCCTCAAAAGAAGAATCACAAATGACTGAGAAACACGTAAAGAAATGTTCGATATCCTTAGCCATTAGGGAAATGCAAATCAAAACTACTCTGAGATTTCATCTTACACCTGTCAGAATGACTAAGGTCAATAACACAAAGGACAGCTCATGCTGGTGAGGATGTGGAGCAAGGGGAGCACTCTTCATTGCTGATAAGAATGAAATCTTGTACAGCCACTATGGAAATCAATATGCTGAGTCATTAGGAAATTGGAAATCGACTTACCTCAAGACCCAGCTATACCACTCCTGGGTATATACCGAAAGGATTTTCCATCCTACTAAAAGGACACTTGCTCAACTATATTCATAGCAGCTTTATTCATAATAGCCAGAAATTGGAAACAACCTAGGTACCACTCATCTAAAGAAAGGATAAAGAAATTGTGATACATATACAAAATGGAGTATTACTCAGGTATTAAAAACGACATCATGAATTTTTCAGGCAAATAGAACTAGAAAAAATTATCCTGAGTGAGGTAACCCAAACACAGAAAGACAAACATGGTATGTACTCCCTTATATGTGGATATTAACTGTTAAGAGAAAGGTACTAGTATCCACAGTCATAGAGAAACTATGCAACAAGGAGGGCCCCAGTCTGAACACAGGGATCTCACTGGTAGAGAGAAATAGAACAGAGGGTGCAAGTGGGCTCAAGGAGGACCAGAATGGGAGCAGAGGGGACCAGGAGGAGGAGAGGGACAGAGGGAGAAAATATATGGAGAGATAGCAAAAATTGGGGAACAATTAGAGGGCTATTGGGAGACCTAGTGTAGTGGAAACTCACTAGAATCTGAGGGAGACCCTTGCAAGGATCTCTTGTAATCAAGGACAGGGAGCCTGAGCACAGGATAGGACATCTCCTGTGGCCAGGCAAGGCTTCCAATGGTGAGACTGGGACACCACCCTAGCCACAAAACCTATACACCTATGGTGTATCCTCCTCAACACATCCTTTTTGACAATAGAAGGGCAGAACCGCATACCAAAGGAGGAAATCCCTGTCTGAAACTACAGGACAGTATAGGAACTAGAGACTGGATAACCCAAAGAAGATTTCTAATGGTGTCATGCTCTGCTCATAGATCCATACCTAGCCCAGTCCTCACCAGAGAGGCCCCCTCTACCAGCTGATAGGAGCATATAGAGAAGCCCAGGGCCAAACATCATGCAGAGATCAGGACACCTCACAGAAGAGGGAGAGGAGGGATGACAGAGACCAGAAGGGTCAAGGACACCAGGAGAACAAGCCCCACAGTGTCAACTGACCAACATTCTTAGGGGTTCACATAGACTGATGGGACAGACATGGAACCTGCAGGATCCCCTAAATACATCTATGGCTGCCTGGATTGGTGTTCTTGATGAACACTTACAGGCTGGAGCAGGGGAGTCTCTGACCCTTTTACCTGCCCTTGGGACCCCTTTGTTACTGCCAGGTTTTTTTGGCCCTCCCTTGACGTAGGGATTGATGCCTGACCTTGTTCCATTTTGCTATGCCGTGCCCTGTTTGAGCAGTAATCCAAGAGGGACTGTTCTTTTCTAGGGAGAAGTGGGGAGTATGTTTGTGGGTGGTGGTGGGGTAGATCTGGTGGGGAGGGGAAATGAGGGAGATGTGGAGGGGTGAAGATAGGGAGGAGGGAGTTGGGATGTATTGAATAAATTGTATGAGGGGAGATAACAAGTACAAAAAAAAAGAGTTTCTCACATACAGTCCTTAGAAGGAGTGTTCAGGGTCTGTCAATACCAACACTTGTCGTTTTCCCTCCATTCCAAAGCCAGTGCAGTGCTCTGCCTGTGTAGGTGACACAACATTTGAAACAGACGGTCTCTGTATGAGAGCGGGCAGACAGTGAGTAGTCACCTGTCATCTTCATAAACGGCACCAACCTCGTGTGTATCGCTCTAGCTCAGTCCCGTTCCTTTACCTGGTAACTCATTCCCACCATTCTTTAGGACGTTTCTATTCGAAAGTGTCACCATAATCTCCAACTCAACAGCCTCCTCCTGCCTTCTTGTCTTCCTGGTTTCCTTAATCCTCTTTAATCCTATTGTTAAAATCTCAGGGCTGTGCTGACATTCCTTTTTTCTCCTCCCCCTTTCCATCCCCAGACTGACATGGCTAACATGGAGCTCGAATGAGCTCGAATGCCTCTCTACTTGACGTTGCTTTTCAACCTTGTTCTCACTTGCAGTTCCTCCGGGTTCAGCTTCCCCTCAACACATTCGAGTTTCCTAGACTGTCATTTCTCATCACCACTCTTAGAAGGAGCGCAGTGAATTCTCTAGGACATATTTGGCAAAAGGGTGAAGAGTTCGTTACATTTTAGTTCTCCCGAAGCTCCCCGGGGTCCTGGATCCTGTGATTTCCCTGGTAAAATCTATAATAAGCCAAAGCAGGCGCTCGAGGTGGCAAAAGTCAGCCTGGAAACTCACACTCTCTTTCTCTGGGGTCAAGACCTGCTGGCTGACATTTCTGTTCTACATCTGCAGGCAAAACATTTCTTTCTTTCAAAAACCATACCCAAGTTCACTTCATTAGGATCCCTTTTCGTCTCTGGCCGAAACATTCTACTCATTATTTCTCACTTGTTTTTCGGACAAGAAGTTGGTAGGCAAGCAGGACAAAATGAAATCATTCTAGTTCCCATGAGCCAAAGCATCTCACGGGAATCTCAATTTCCTTAAATTCCACTATAGATAAGAATTGCCTGACAAGGAAAAAAATGATTGATTTCTCCCTTCTTGGTTAAAAATTTTACCTAATTCATATCCTGCCTGAATTATCTTTTAATTAAGTAGTTTGTTTTTTTTCCCCCCCAACTGTAGACGTAGTAGGAAGAGTCAGGAGGGAGAACAGAGCATGAGTAGTTAATGATTTACAAGCTGTAAAACAGTCCCAAATGTTTTAATTCCCGTCACAGGATCCTTGTACTTACTGTCTTATTGGTGGGTGGGACCAGGTGGGAATGTGACGTCCTTTGTTTCTGCCAGTGTGTGAGAATGTGCATGAGGTTAAGCTTGCATAAAAAAGCAAGCCTGAGTTAGTGAATCGATCGTCATCCCTAAGCTGAGCCTTTGTTCGAGTCTTACTAGCTAACTTCTAATTTGATAACACCATTCCTGATCAGCCTAAACAACCTCTCTTTACTCCTATTCACTTAAGTTGGTGTCCAGTGCTCCATCCTAAAATGTTCTAGACGGGTCATACTCTGAGTATCTATTGTTCTACAACCATTATTCAAAAGCCTTTAAGTCATTTTCTAATTTCCAAAACACGACTTTCTTTCCAAAATACATCACGTTTCTCTGTGATTTTTAAACCCTTAGCCCCGACAACTGATGGATAGCCCCATCTACGATGGATAAATTAATAAATAAAATGTGGTCTCTCCACACAATGACAGACTGTTGGTAGTGGGTTTCTAATGGCAGCTTTCTCTTACTAGGCCAAAATGATAAATAGGGTGTTCCATTTAATTTGGGAGAGGTGAGTATGGCTGTCACTTTGTTGCACTGCTAAGGAACTGGGTAGTCCACTCTGAGTCTTCTAGCACTTTCTCTAATTTCAGAGTCGCCTTCTTCAGTTCACATGCCTTTGGTTGGATCTTCAGCCAACAAACTCCTCTGATTCCTCTCTGCAGAGACAAGTCATGCCATGGAGACTACCTGTCCAACTCAATGGATAAACAACCTAGGAAAGTCCATTCAAGTCTTTCTATAAGGATTTGTTCCATGGCGTGGGAGAGAATGTGCCTACTACTCCTTTTGTCTCCTGAGCTGTAAAAATGAATAGTGACGACCACAGCAGATGCCTTTCCTGACTCATGGAGAAATTCTATACTAGCATAGGTCGAAGACAACTGAGAGAAACCATGACACGCATCAATGAAATTATGAAGGGGGTAACTGTAGAGATGGGGATGAGGTGGCAGTAGGGAAATGATATACAGAGCTATGTGAGGCTGGCTCTGCATGTAAACATATCGAGTAACAGTGGACAGTTTTGTTCATTCATAGTCAGTAGATCTCATTGCTTTTCCTTTTTTTTCCCTATTGCACTATCAGGAGCCTCCGATTGAACGTTGGGTAGTGATAATTTCATTTTCAAAGTCAAAATAAAATCTTCAGTATTGAAATTATTCAGTATCAAGCATGTTGTTTTCTTTGATATTTTGACAGATATTTTGTCATATCAAAAACATCCTAGTGCGCCAAGAGGCGTTTGAAATTATTATTGTTACATTTTATTTAGCTTATTCAGGTATTGGTATGATCAGCTTCCAGGGGTTCTTTTTCCTTTTAATATGTCAAATTACAGTGGTTTTTAAATGTTAAATCAACTCTGCATTTGTTATTTTTGAAGATATTTGTTAACGATTTACATGTCCTTATTCACTAGAAGATTTCGCCTGCATTGTTTTTTTGTTTTTGTTTTTGTTTTTGTTTTTGTAATGACTCTTTAGTGTGTAGAAACAGGAATATAGCTGGTTAATTCCTTACATACTTGTGAGAACTCACTGGCAGTGCCACCTGATCCTAGTGACTTTCACATATTTCTTGACAATATTACTTATTATTGTTTTAACAACTAGATTCTAGCTTACCACTTATTGTTCTGGTCCTATTGGCTTTTCGCTTCTATTTCACTCAGTAGCCATTTTTATCTTGTTTTGTCAGCATATCTGCTGTTAACTCGGTTACACTGTAGAGTGTTTGTAACGCCGCCATAAAATTTGCAACGTTTTCATTTCTGATAAAATAGAGTGGTTGCAGCTTGCTCTGTTACTAGATGCAGTGCGTTGCATTATCTGGTTGATTTAATTTATTCTAAAGCTGAAAGTGGGTTCTACTTTGAAATCTACATGGCCTGGAACACTAAAGATTTAGACTAGTAGGTAGAAGTGTGAGATAGGATTGAGAATGGAGGGACTAGAGAAGATGTTCAGGGTTAGGAGCACGTGCTGCTCTTCCAAGGATGCCCTGCAGTTCCAGCACCCACGTCAGGCAGCTTGCAGCCATCTGGTCCCTCCAATTGCTCTGGGCACCTGCACTCACACACAAAGACCTGCGTGCAGACATATCCATCTATACAAATCTTAAAAATCGTCACCATAATAAAATATTTTTAAAGGTTAAAATAGGAACAAATCGGTACAAAGGCAAACAACACATTCATATATATTAAAAGCAAAATGTCTGTAAGTTTAAGTCTGCCCAGGTATAATGAACCTTCTCTGACTCTAATCCACCACACATTTCTGAGCCAGGACTGTTAAAAAAAGAAAAAGAATAGAATAAAATTAGGAAATACAAACTTTAAAATTGCAATACACATACACACACACACACACAAACCAGATACACATACACATACCATACCCTCCTATATTTTTATTATATTATATTATATTATATTATATATATTATATTATATTTCTTAAAACCTCCACTATATTCAAGCAATATTGAATATTTATAAGATATGATTAAGATTAATTTTCTGAAAAGCACCACCTATAAGCCGTTCCTCTGCTGGAATTGACTTTCCACCTGCTCCCTCTTTTGGATTTTCCTAAAACTTAAAAGAAGAGATATTTGCAGAAAGCACAAAAACTACCCTTTCTTATTTGAAATTTGCTTTAAAAACAATGAGATTAGCATATTTAATTACTAACAAGAACTGACAAAGAGAACATATTCCTCCCTAACCCAGTCACACAGCAGAGGCAGGAATCTGTCTAAATAACAGAACGAGATTGCACGTTTATTTTAGTATGTAAAGAAATGACTACTTCTACAGTTTGCTTTTCGATGGTATTTAACATTCGAAAATTTTCCAGTTTGCAACCAAAGAAAAACAAAACCTAAATCACCATTTCGGAATTTCCGTGGCTCCCAAACGCTAAAAGGAAAAAGGAAAAGGCACTTCTGCAACCCCCACTGAGTCTGCTTACCTCATAGCAAGACGAGCAAATGATATTGTATGGGGGGAGAATAAACTAAATCAAAAAAAAATCTCAGTCAATCTGACAGCTCCGAGGGAGGTCACCAGCATTCTCCACAATGGCTAAAGCAACCCAAGGACAGTGGGGAGGAAGGAGGGAAGCGCTGTATCATCAGAGTGCCCTGTACCTCCTATATCACTGGCCATCAACACAGATGAAGAACTTAAAAGTGGAGTCACCAGATAGTTCTTTTAAAGGATTTAGCTTTATCCTGGCAGCTACATGAGTTGAACTCCTTCTGTTTTTCCAGCCGTCCTCTCTCACAGCGCCTTCAGGCTGTTGACAGGAATCCGGGCTCATCCTTATTTCACCTTCTTATTGTGTCCTATGCCTAAAAGTTTCTGCATGCTTACTTGGCACTGTTGACCCTTCTGTGGAGTTCAGACACCAGCAAAAGTAGTGAGAGAACAGATGACAGAAGTCCTCAGAAGCCTGGGCTCATCTGTCCACAGGCTCCGCTTGCCTGGGGTCTTGAGAACTTTGAACTCTATCTTCTGTCACGTGAGCCTCCTCGAGAGGACCACTGCGAGTTCTAGGTTGCGGGATCCACCCTCCACAGTCCTTATTCATCCCCATGGCAAGGGATTGAGAAAGAGTTTGAAAGAAAGAAGGATGATTGGGGCAGTGGAGACTGCTCAGTTAGTCAAGTACCTGCCGCAAAGGCATGAGGTCCTGAGTTAGACACCTGCAGACAAAGCTAAAAGCCAGGCACAGCGGCACTTGTCTGTAACCTGAGAGAGGTTCTACAGCATGCTGGCCGGTAGGGCAGGCTGAATTACTGAGCACCGTTGGGAGACCCTATTCCCCAAAACAAAGTGGAGAGTTATAAAGGAAGATATCCAATGTCAACCTCTGGCCTTCATGTGTACACACATAGGAACACAGACACATGTATGCAGCACGTACATACACATACATATGTAAATACATGTAAATAAAAAGAACGGTTGGTTTGACTTCATATAAACTGTGCTAGCACTGGGAGGTTATGTTTATAATTAGTATACTTTGAGTGTTGCTCCTCTTATAAAGTTATTTATTAATCTCCAAATATATACATTTAATTGGTAAATGCAAAGAGTGTGTGCTCACATGTGTGTGCTAGAGAGATAGAAAGGCAGAGAGACTCGGAGAGAAAGAAGAATCTGCAATAATGCTTTTGCAGCTGTGAACAGTGCTGACAGTCCTGCATTCGTGGAGCATTTCTTTGAACAAAATTGTTCTTTCTCTCTCTCTCTCTTTTGTTTTACAGTAGTTTGGATCAACATTTTCATGGGTGAAGACAGGATAAAAGAGGTTGATTCTTCAAAGCACACAAATGAAAGTGACTTGAAAATGTATGGCAAGAATAACTAACTCCCTGGATGAATGTAACAGCAAAGACTCACCTTGTTTGACCCTGCTTTGTATTCTCTTTCAGTCACTGATCAAAACTTGCATTTGGGGGACCCACTATGTTCCAGAGACAGTGTCCTTAGGAATGAGTTGTGAGTCTGACTTTTGGTTTCGCTGGTTTGGGTGGGCCAGGGGATACTTCTTGAACATCAGAAGGATTCTTTGAAGAGGGTAGCGTGGGACAAGGAACTCTAAAACCACTCCTAAGCTTATTTCTATCATCAAAGTAGTGGGCAGATGTGATGTTTGACATCACCTCTTCTGATGCCAGTTTTGATGAATTGTTTTATCCTTTGTATGAACATCTTTATGATATCTGTTTATAAAGTCTGAATATCTAGATGAACATTCTCAATATGAATATCTTCCTATAAATACCTGATGACATATTTATCTCTAGCAGTCTAATTATCACCTTAAAACCTTTAAATTAGCTGGGCAGTGATAGTGCACGCCTTTAATCCCAGCACTCGGGAACCAAAGGCAGGCAGACCTCTGTGAGTTCAAGGCCAGCCTGGTCAACAGAGTGTGTTTCAGGACAGCCAGAGTTACAAAGAGAAACCCTGTCTCAAAAATGAAAAGAAAACTTTTTTTTCAGGACTAGATTCAAAATGAATTTGTTTTAACTGTCCCTGTAGGAAGAGTTAAGAGACAAAGGGAGCTTTTCTCCCTAAGGCGGTTACAATTTGTACTGTACAAGATCACACAAACTCGTTGACTAAAGTAATGATCACATTTCTCTAAAAAAAAAAAAAAAAAAAAAAAAAGGGCTTGGAAAATGTCCTCAAAACTATGTCTCAGGTTAGACATTTTGATAGCATAGTACTTATTCCCGTTAGTGTCATAAGGCACAGAGAAGCACAACCACAGCCCTACTTAGCTATTTACAAGGTTTTTTGTTTGTTTTGGTTTTTTGTTTTTCCCCACGTTGGTGTGTAAACTCCCAGAGACTGGTACCAACCTGTAACTCTGTTAGAAAGAAGTTAGTTAACTGAAGGGATGCCCTTGATAAGGATAGTGGGGAGCTGCCTCTTTTATATGCATCTCCATCACCATGACTTAGTAGAGTTTTCTCCTGCCTCCTGCACCATGAGGTAATGTACCACTGCATCTGCTAACAGGGCTAGGGCACCAAAATAAGCCTGTTCGTAAAACGATTATCTTGTCTATTTATTTCACAGTGACAGAATACTTAACAACACATGAGAACTTTCTATCATACAGTGTTAGGTGGTTTGTGCGTCATCCCTAACCACGAACCTTCTTTTCTCTGAAGATAAAATGCCAGCTTAAAACAAAATCACAGTAAATGACAACTAAAGTAAGCAATCTAGTTAGTGTGTGTTTATAAATCTAATTTTTAATTTTACATATTTAAAGTTGTATGATTTTTTTTCAAGGCTTTTTGCTTTCTACAACAGCAATAATCCTTGAAAAAAAATAGAATGATTATAAACCAACTTGGTTTGCTCTACAATGTACTGAATGATTTTTTTCCCCTAAGAATGCACAACAAATTCTCTTATGATCTGTTTTTCTGACAGAGTGACAATTGCTCTTAAACGATTTCCTGATGGGTTTTAGAAACTAAAACTAATAGAAGAACATATTAGAAGCACAAGCTTAATAATAAATAGGTTTCTTGAAATTAGTCTTTGCTTGAGCGTTTCTGTAACTTAGAACGCTTATGGTTCCAGTGTTGTGGAGGAGGGCCCTGATGGAAAGTTACCATCTCAAATCAACATCCCAGCTGCTGTGCAAATAGGGAGGCAAGTCTTCAGCACTCTCAGTGGCCTTCTAAGCATATTTCCAGGTGCAAATAGGCTCTCTCTGTTTGTATCTACCTGTTCCTACGGGAACCAGACCTTACATTTCACAGCTAAGGGAGCTGGCAATTGATGTGTCAATGACTTGGTACAAGTATCCTGCTGCTTTCTATCTATGATGGTGCATTCTGTTTCCCAAGAGACTACAGCATGAAAGCCAAAGAAGGGGTGAACTTCCTGGGGAAACCAGAAGGCAGAGAGGGGGGTGTGGTGGAGACAGAGACATCACTGGCCTGGAAAATGGGAGGACTTACAGGACAAATCTGAGCTCTCAAAATTTACTGTGACACGAATGGGGTTGGTAGGATGGGGAAATTAAGAACAGGTTTACAAAATCATACGGAGGTTAAAATGAGGCAGTTATTAACTTAAGAACACACAATAGTAGCATAATATCTGTCTCTAATGAACAACATTTATAAAGTTGAATTAGTGTATAAAATGATTTTCTGTATCTAAAATCATGCTGTATTGAGACTGGGTGGAAAAGAGGATGGGGGTATGGAATATTGGTCTCTTTCTACCATAAAGGAACGGAGCAAATATTGAAAATTTACAAGTTTGAAACTAGCATATGTTGAGAAATACGAAAATAAAAACAACCACCTACGTAAGAGCAATCGGGAAGTTAGAAGAAATTTCTCTTTGGAGCTTAAACAGTGTGAGGCTGCCGTGGGCTCAGGAACTCTCTGAAATCACCTTTAAACATGTTCATGCACGACCAATAAAGGGAAACAGAACAACTAAAGAAGACTGCTGGTTTTTTTTAAACATTCAAAAGTGATATCAGATTTATTCCGTCGTCATTTTTAAAGAATCATTTTAGTCATAATTTTAAAATATTGTAGTGGATAACAAAGCTCAACCAGATGTCTTGGGCCTGGGTGTCTGGTCCCAGCCTCACCGCTCCACAGCCATCTGTGAATCTGGATCTTTTTAATGAACTTTAGTTTCCTCTCTGTGAGAGTCAGAGACGAAGGAAAACTGTGTATGTGAAGTTCTGGGGTGCCTGCCACGTGACCTCTGCAGCCTCTTCACTGAACCTTCTGGTCTTTCTAGTATTTCTGATATTTGTGTCACCAAAACCAAACTAACTTCAAGTCACATACATACATATACATACATACATACATACATCATACATACATGCATCTTCTTAGTGACCCCTTTGCTACTAGCTCTTTAACCGTCTGTTTTAGCGGTTTCTTCTCCTATAAGCAGTTTCCTTGGGACTTTTATTCTACACCCTCTGGGACAATCATATTTTTCCAAGTTGTTAAAAATCATATGCTGGCACCTCTCACTTTATACACATAGCACAGAGCCCTGCTCCATACCCCTATCTCCAGCAGCCTCTGTCGTATCTTCTCTAATTTGTGCGCCTTCAGTGCCTTCCTCCTGTTTTGTGTGGCTCTCTCTTTATTGCTTTAGATTCATGAAATAACTCAGTTTGATGCATTTGATGTCACAGAAAAATAATTTGTCTTCCTGGATGAAAAAAATAACTTGTTCGTTAGTTTTATTATGGGAAGGAGTAGAAGTTTGTGAAGGATTGGTGGACTGGCCAGTGATCAGAACGTACAGTGTAAGGAAAGATTCAAATGGACAGGGAAAGAGAAAGAGCCGTTATCCAAGAGCAGGCTTGGTGCATGTGCATTTGCTGTGTGGAAGGCAAGGAAGACTCACAGAGTCTCGGGGAGCCACACTGTGCAAGGGCAGAGTCTAGGGAAACCTATGTAAAAGCAGAGTTCACAGGGAGCACTCTGAGCTGATGTAGAATATTTTACTTTCCAAAAGAGATAGGATGTGGGAGACATGGCAAGGGCAGGGCAAGTTTAAAGGAGTATCATAAACATGCGTAAATGCTGAGATTATTAAAAATTATTTCCACGGGGGCGAGGGGAACTTGTGAGAAAGTTTAGAAAACAAAAGTCTTTTGTGGCTAAGCCCTTCTGATAGTGGAAATATATGAATACCTTCACTGCTAAGAAGTCTCATTGCAAGTCACAGGTTACATGGTGTGGGAGGGGCCTGTGATTAACTGAGGGACTGCAACCAGAATGACTAGTGCGGTGACTCGCACTATGAATGAAGAACTCTAGTGAATGGTGAGTGTTCAATATGGTGTCTGTACACGGGGATTTGACTCTCACTAGCACGCAGAAGGGGAATCTTCATTGTTTTGGATATAAACACTTGAAATCCGGCTAAGGGATAATATTCTAGTTAGTTGTTCTGTGGATTCAGAGGAACCAAAGCTGTATGTGAATGACAGGAACGAAACTTTGTTCACCAAAATCTTCCTTTGATGTTTCTTTCAAGTCAGTGTGTTCCACTGGGATAGCCTTGGCTTGCTCTCTCTCCAACTTTCTAAGCAGAGACACAGAATACCTTTTCAGAGCACCTGGTTCGTGCTGTTTTAGACGTAGCTTTCCCAGTCTTATTTTATTCCCACAGAAGTGATCTCACCAAGGCATTGCCACCCTGCTGGTCCTCGGGACGGGTGCAGCTGAAAGTCAGCCAACCCTCCTCTGTCGCTCTGTGCTTTCTCTCCCAACGCTGTACTGCTTGGTCAAGAACAAACCACCTAGAAAGCAAAGGCTTTTGGTGCATAAGCAAGAACGGCAATATAAAACAGTGCTTACTAACACAGCTGTGCAATCTACAGTAGTCAGAGTTCTTTTGGTTACACTTCAAAGGACTTACAGAAGGAATTTTTTAAATCTCCTTTAACCAGGAAGTCAAAGAATAAAACTTCCAGGAATGAGTGAATATGGCCTGGGACTCACTGTTTGTCTATCTGTCTATCTATCTATCTATTTATCTATCTATCTATCTATCTATCTATCTATCTATCTATCATATCTATCTATCTATCTATCTATCTATCTATCTATCTATATCTCAGTCTCTCTCTCTCTCTCTCTCTCACACACACACACACACACACACTCCCTTCCTCCCTCCCTCCTTCCTCCCCAACCGTCTCTCTTTGTTTTACTAATCTCTGTTTCCCTCAACATGACACTGTCTTTACTTTTTATATTCAGCAAGCTTCCTGCTTGCAGTCAGATAAGATAACCACATACAAACACAGTTTCCTGTCGTCTTGACCTGACAACCAGAAGAAATAAAGCAGCATGTGTCTCTATAGCTATATACAAAACCCAAGCAAGACTTCTTCATTCTGTTTGTCTCCTCTGTTTGTGGGAATGGAGAGCTATGACTGGCTGGGCCTGGGCAATGTCTCAGCACTGTTACAGCAAGCTCATCTAGAACATACAGAAGGCAGGAAATACTTTGTATCATATCTCAGGCTAGGAGAAGGAAAGTATGTCACACAGTAAAACTAGAGATGCTAAAGTTTCACGCACAAATTGTTTCCAATCACCCAGTCTTCTGAGATAGAATACTGCTATATTAAGAGTCTTCATTTCCACACAGAGATCATTCATTGAAATGTCCCGGCTGGGAGATGGCGGAACATTTAGTCAGTAGAGTTAGTGGGAAGAAGTTAGGTCATAGACATTTTTCATGACCTTGCAAGGATACTGGGACTTTGGACCTTACCTCTAGTTTTTTAAATTTTTTTTTCTTCTTCCCAACAATGAGGTAAGCTGTTTTGCTCTACTGCTCACTGTTTATGAGGTTGTTCTGCCTGGCCACAGTTCTGAAGTAATGGAGCCAAGCAACAGAGACACCCAAAACTGTGAGACAGAGCAAACAACCGAGACACCGGAAACATTGAGCCAGAGCAAGGAACCGAGACACACTTGAAACCGTGAGCCACAGGGAACCTTTCTTAATATTCTTTTAGGTTGTTTTTCTCGTGCATTTTGTCACAGTTACAGAAAGCTAAAGCACAAACTGATGCTTGTATCACCCTGAAATCCACATATTGAATCCTAACACCCAATGTGAGTGTTAGGAGGCAAGGCCTTTGGCAAGAACCCATATGGATGTGGTAAGCTTTTTTTTTTTTTTTTAATAAGGGAGACCCTTGTGCTCCATGGTATTAGAGGGGTAAGATACCAAATCTGTTGGCACCTTAGTGTCGGATTTTCCAACTTCCAGACTGTGAGAAATAAAGTTCTGTTGTGTATACACTAATTAGTCTGAGACATTTTATTATACCAATACAAATACAACTGAGACAAATACTTAGATCTCTTATACACTATACAATAACCAACACCCAATCCTGATTAGGTAGGACTATTTCCGTATCAGAGGAGAAAAAGGCATATAGACCATAAAATATAGCTTGATGCCTTATGTTTTAGCTTCGATTTCCCATTGCTATTTCTTTTCCCACCTTTGTGAATTCACTATTAAAAATCAAAGTAAAAGATTTGGGGGTTGTGAGTTTATATCTTATAAATGCAATTTGAGATATTATACTAGGAAAAAAGATTAAACTCCACCAAATAGCATAAAATGTTGAAAAGATTGTCCAGACTCCTATATGATGTGATCTGATTAAAATTCACATTTCTTCCCGAAGAACGCAGGAGAAAATCCAACGCATTAATATTTCATGAATACTGGGGATACGTTAATCTAGCAATTTCCTTTGAACTATACGTTAGGAATGGAATAAGAAAGACAATTCTGGTTTATATTTATAACCCATGAAAACTAAAAGATTATAAACTTGGCAAACTCCATTTTCCAGTTTTGAAAAAAAAAAAAAAGTTTATAAGTGAATTCAAAGAGCGTTGGTAGAAAAGCAGGAGAACACTCTTACCCATGAGGAAACGTGAGACAAAAGACAACGGCGTCCACCACGGGCCACATGAGCAAACTCTTCTGTGGCTTTTGTTACCATTCTACACCGCATGCATCGTGTAAAGACTCCTGAATGCTTATGGTCTGAGGATCAGCTGTCATTCCTAGATTTATCCAGATACCAGATGAGTCTCTCAAAGTTTTCTTTCAATTTTTAGGAAGCTGACTTGATTTAAGAAAAAAAACAACAAAACAAAGTCTCCCTTTCAGGGGAAGAAGTACACATTTTGGAGCTGTTGTAATGAACTGACCTCTACACCTCTAATGTGAGCGTGTCAACATTTTTGTTGCAGTTTCTCAATTGGGATGTACAATGAGGTTGTGACTTTTAGTTTAAAAGACTAATTACAGTATGTGTTCGGATATGCTATTTGAAATCCTAATGAATTGACACAATGTCGTGTAGAATAGTGGGTTTTAAGTTTCTTACCATAAAAACTTTAATCATAAATTAGACTTAAATAAAAAAATAGGTAAACAAATATTAGACTTCCTGAATGTTAATGAAAATAATATCTGAGTAATAAATGTCAATCCAAGAGATTAAGCAAAGAAATCTACAAATTGGGGGTTTTTCTAAATCTTTCTGAGGGTGGAGTCTCACAGGGGATATGGGTTCTGGTCTAACCTTCTCTGAGGGTAGAGTGTTCACAGAGGGGCTGGTTCTAGTCTAACCTTCTCTGATGGTGGAGTGTCTTACAGAGGAGCTGGGTTCTGGTCTAACCTTCTCTGAGGGTGGAGTGTTCACAGAGGGGCTGGTTCTAGTCTAACCTTCTCTGAGGGTGGAGTGTCTTACAGAGGAGCTGGGTTCTGGTCTAACCTTCTCTGAGGGTAGAATGTTTCACAGAGGAGCTGGGTTCTGGTCTAACCTTCTCTGAGGGTGGAGTGTTCACAGAGGAGCTGGGTTCTGGTCTAACCTTCTCTGATGGTGGAGTGTTCACAGAGGGGCTGGTTCTGGTCTAACCTTCTCTGAGGGTGGAGTGTCTTACAGAGGAGCTGGGTTCTGGTCTAACCTTCTCTGAGGGTGGAGTGTTTCACAGAGGAGCTGGTTCTGGTCTAAACCTTCTGGCATCAGATGCAGCTCACTCCCCCCAGTGATTCCTAAACTTGTACTTGAGGCCTCTGGAGGACAGCTATTCACCCCACATTTCCAACTCCATGATGAAAAATCTTTTCTGTGAATGTACTCCATTTTGAAATGGGTTCCAGCCCTTAGACTGCAAAGCTGATTGAAGTAGGCATACTAGAAAACACCCTACCTATTCTCATATGGAGGAAAGTTAAATTGAAAGAAGAAAAACAGAGGGTCCTACCTCGGGGGATGTCTTTAACCAAAGGATTCAGTGGCTGAGAGAGCGAAAGGGGCTTTCTGTAAGCCAAATGCCATTGACTGGCCTGTACGCAATTGGTAGAGACCCTGAGATATTTGCATCATTCAGTCCTTCTTGAAACTGTCTGCCTCTCTTTCCTTTTCACAAATCTCACAGTGCCACCCCAAAAAATAAACGGTACCTAGGTCAACAGAATATAATCATTTACTATTTTTTCAAACAGTAACCAAAAAGTATCAATATTTAGAAATCTTAGTAAACGGTGTATAGCACATGAACTTGTGATGTTCAACCGTGGGACGTAGGGAGGTATTTTTCATCAGTAGGCACATCACTTTTGACAGAAATCCTGAGTGCAGCATAATGGATCTGTGGATGGATGATTGATAAGCTCTGGGGGAAGGACACTTATGGGTCTCTTAAATTCTGATTTTCTAGAGAAATACATGTTGGTTTTTTTAATGGAGCACCTCATACTTGGAGGAATTCCTGGGACGTGTACTTGCAACCCTCACTTAACAAAAGTTAAGTTCTGAAAGCACTGTCTTGTCTAGATAGCCAGATGTTCTAAGGGCCCTTCCAGATACAAGGGTGTAAGAAACCTAAATAGCTTTCCAATAGCACGGGCTGTGTATCACTCTACAAAATATTTGTTTTAGATTTTTCACAAGAATTTTAAAAATAGAGACAGATTTCCCATACATTCTTCATTTAGTTTCCCCTAATGATTTCATATAAACATGGTAAAGTCTCCAAAAGTAAGAAATTAATATTGCTACAATCAAATTTATTAAACTCAGACTTCATTCAAATTCCTCAAGTTGTGTCACGAATACCCTTTTTTGCTTTTGGAATTCAGTTGGACATAGGGGTTATAATTTTTTTTCCCGCTTTTCCTTTTTATCTTTAAATAATGCACTGAATAAAACCGTACTATATTGAAGCGCTTTGATCCTTCAAGATTATCAGAGGCTGTTAATAGTTAAATAGTATTTTTAAATAGTGTTAAACTCTTACATTAAATTGCCTGGCTCCCTTAAGTAAATAAGAAAATTTCAACTTGAGCATAACAGGAATACAGCAGCCATTTCAAGGGAGTATGCAGTTTCTTTCCTTCAAGCAAAATCCTTTCACCTAGGAAATGATTTTATGATAGACTACATTTGATTTATTACAACAAAGCGCTCAACAGTTTCTGTTAGGAATTTTCCAACCCACTTATAGCTAAACGAGCACTCTCTTAAGGTAGATAAATTCTGAGGGGCTTGGAGGCAAGAACCTGTTCTTAGCTTTTTTTTTTTTTTCTTTTCTTTCCTGAACATTGCCTTAGACCTGATAAATATTTGTGGAATTAATGAACATATGAAATTGCCTAGAAACTTCAGGCTGGAGTGAGTTTGAAAACTTGACACTTGCGGGTTAATTAGACTCCAGGGTTCTCACCTCTGACTGCCTTTGGGATGTTTCTGTGTAGGTAGTGTCACAGAGGTTGATAAGTGATGTGTTATATAGACAGCTTCACGGAAATGTCATGAACCTGCAGAGAATATCACCAGAAAACTTGCCAGGTTTTAAATATCTAATGCTGTTTTTCTGAAAGGATTTACAAAGCCTTTAGCTCCTTATTAATGTACAGTTGTCATTAGAGAAATGTGCCCCGTAGCACAGTGACAGACTTCAAATGAAGTACTGAGTGTTATCTGGTTAGGTATAATCAATTTCCTGGTAGTGAGGTATCATTCAGACAAAAAAATTGTTCAGGGCTCTGAATATTGACAGATGAGGTAGACCAGGGCAGAATTGCTCCTGGTGAGCATCCTACTGTTTTCAACGTACTAGTGTCTTGTCAAAAGTCATACTTCAGAGGTCAGAGAGAGAGAGAGAGAGATTGCTCGGTGGTTAATAGCATGTAGTGATCATGTTCAGAGGACATGAATTTGGTTCCTAGCACACACATCGGATGGTTCAAAACTACATGAGACTCCAGCTCCAGAGGGATCTGAGGCCTTTATCTAGACTCTGTGGACCTGAACATGTACACACACACACACACACACACACACACACACACACACACACACTAGAGGAAAACAAATCACTTTTCAAGTGTTAAATTTCAGTCTCCAAATCCAAGATTTGTCATCTTTCTATCTGGGTTCTGAGGCCCTCACTGATAGACAGGTCCAAACATATTTCTTTATATTCCCTTAACATTATATGCTATATGTTATGTTATATCCATTGGATCCTCAGTCATCAAACCAAGGAAGATTGAAATAATCAGGCAAAGTAGCATCTGGACTGAACACATACAGATGTTTTTCTTGTTATTATTCCCTAAGCCATACAGCGCAACTATTTATACAGCATGTATATTGTCTCTTGAGATGATTTAAAGCACATAAGAGGATATGTGTAGACAATGTGCTAACACTGTATTGTTTTATATGAGGCACGAGCAGATTTTAATATCTGAAGGGTAGGGGCCCTGAAGTCTGTCTCCTATGGATACCAAGGGATAACTATCATTGTTTATGCATTATTTCTATTTTATTAATGTCTTATTCTCTTTCATTTTTAAGCCTAAGTTACTTGGAATTCAAAATAGTTTTTTTTTATGGCTAATTCTAACTAAATCTATCTGTGTTTGGTTCTTATAAATCTATTCTATCCAGTTAGAATTTCAGCTTCTCTGGTGTGATCTAGACTTCTGGTGTGTTCTGAATGCATCTCTCCCAATTTCATTTACTTAAAACCTGATTCTCACCACCACAGAGTGAGGGGTGCAGTGTTTTTGGAAATATTTAGATCATAAGAACTCCAGACTATGCGAAGGGAACACCCCTCCTTTGCTAGTGGCAGTACAAACTTGTCACTGTGGAAATTAATTGGCAGTTCCTCAGAAAGATGGGAATCGATCTACCTCAAGATCCAGTTATACTACTCTTGGGCATTTACCCAAAGTACACTAAATTCTACCACAAGGACACTTGCTCAACCATGTTCATTACTGCTCTATTCATAATAGCCAGAAATTGGAAACAATCTAGGTATCCCTTTCTTGAAGAATAGATAAATAGAATGTGGTACATTTACACAATGGAGTATTACTCAGCTGTAAAACAAATGGCATTGTGAAATTTGCAGGCAAATAGATGGAACTAGAAAACACTCATCCTGAGTAAGGTAACCAGACACAGAAAGATAAATATGGTATGTATTCACTTACATGTGGATATAAGCCATTAGAAGCCATTAAATAAATAACTAAGCTACAATCTGTAGATCCAGAGAGGTTAGGCACGGAGGAAGGGGATAGGGGATACATAGATTTCTCTAGAAGGTGGAAATAGAATAGAATTTATGGATGGACTAGGGATGGGAATGGGAGACAGAAATGGAAGGATAGGATGGGATGTGGAGCAGAAATGGGGTTGAGGGAAGGAATGTGGGGAGAGACAGCTAGAACTGAGGAACAGTTGAGGGGTGATAGGGAAACCTAGTGCATTGGAAATGTCCTAAACTATATGAAGGTGATCCTAATGTCGTCTCTAAATAATATGGAAAATGGAGTCCCAAATGGCTGTCTCTTGACACCCAACTAAGCTTCCAGTGCTGGGATAGATTTTATCCAACTGCATTGTTGGTCAAAGGAGTCCCATGGAAATCTCCAAACAATCCAGGCTGTTGCCAACAATAGATTGCTCTCCACAAACTGACAACAAGGCTCCATTGCTGAAGAGAACACCTACACAACTCATTTAACATGGAGAAGTAGAGTCAGTGCCTACATAGAACCTTCACCCCAGTGTTCTAGTGTCTTTGATGCAGGAAGGTACTTACTCTGCAGGCTACTAGAAGAGAAATATAAACACCAACCCAAACTCTGATTTGCAATCTGTCCTGCCTACGATGGTGATACAAAGCTTGTAGGAGTAACAAACCAATGTTATTTGACTTAAGTCCCACTCTAGGAGATAGAACCTATACCCAACACTGCTTGGGTGACCCAAGAACCAGAGACTAGATAGTTCAAATACCTAGAGTAAAACCAAATACTACTGCTCTTTAAAAAGTAAAAATAGAATGATCCCCAATGATATTCTGCTGTACTCAGACCAGTGCCTGATTCAGCCATCATCAGAGAAGCTTCCTCCTGAAGCAGATGGGAACAAATCCAGAGACCCACAGCCAGACATGACGCAGAAAGAGAGACCTTGGAGCACAGGACTCTAAATCCTAAATCAAATCCCTCTCCTCAGAACTCAAGGAACCCACGGAAGAGGAGAAAGGAGTTTGGGAACCAGAGGGGTTGAAGGACAGCAGAACGAGGCCCTCTAAATCAACTGAGCTGAGCTCATATGAACTCACAGACACTGAAGCAGCAAGTGCAAGTCCTACACAGCCCTGTGCCAGGTCCTCTGAATATATCATAATATATATAATGTACAGCTTTATACACATATTTGTATTATATGCTTGTTTATATATTATAGCTTTAGCTCTTTTATGGCACTCCTGAAAACGTGAGCAAGTGGGTCTCTGGTTTTTGTGCCTTCTTGCAGGGCTCTTTTCTTCTTGTTTGGTTTTTTTGGCTTTGATGTTATGCTTTTTATTTTGTTGTGTTTTTTTTTAAAGACACTATAAGAAAAAAAATCACAGCACTTGGATACTGAAAAAAAAAAGGAATAAAAATACAAATTCCATATTTGTTAATAAACTGTTCTTTACTGAGGAACAAAGAAAGAGCTCCACCTTCATGTAGGTACTAATGCCACTGTTTCAAGCGCTTGTTGGTTTCACACTTCTGCATATGATCCTCCCTATTGTCCTGACATAATCCATAAATAGGTTGAAATCTTATCCAATGAAGAGGCTTTTGCACGGAGAGAAGAGATAATTGAGAATAGCAGAAAATAGTCTCAAACTATTCATCTGACAAGGGATGAGTATCCAGAATATAGAAGAAAATCCAAAACACACAGTAGCAAATATATATACGCAGCAAAAAATTATTCAGCCATAAAAAGAATGAAATCCTGTCAACGGCAGCAATATGGGCAGAACTGTGGGAATGATGGTGAATTAAACAAGGCAGACATAGGCAAATGCTGTATGTCCTCCCTTAGCTACGCAACACAGAAAAGCGGACTTCATAAAAGTAAAGGTACAGTAGCAGCCACAAAGGCAGGAAAGAAATGGAGGCAGAAGACAGAGGGATGTCAAATAGCAGGTACCAAGTACAATTAGGAGGAAGAAATCTCGGTGCTCTGTAACTGTAACGTGTGACAGTAACTTAGTTATTTATTATATTTTGTAAAAGATGTAGACAAAATGGACTTTAAACTTCTCAACACAAAGAAACTGTAAATGTTCAATAAATTGTAAATACTAATTACTCTGATATAGCTGTGAGCCCCAATACCCTGGTAACATGGATGAAGTCTGCATGACAAGGTTCCAGGCTACCTAGTCAGGGAATTTCAGCTCACCTGCCCATTTTGCTCCCTTCTCCTCTTTATTGTAATGGCGACAAAAAGCCTTTCATCAATAATAATAATGTCTGCATGGCCTAGTAATACCTAAGTTGGCTGTTGTTGGCTGAGAAGGGGACGTAGCCATTTTACTCAAAAGTAATTGCTATTGTAAAATACCTTGCTGGCTTCTAAGTCCTGGCATGTGTAGAGCTATCTATGCATAGAGATAGTACATTGTAAAGGCTCTTCCTGGGAGTGATAAGATCATTATACTCTCTCTATGTTTCAAATTATTACACTTTAATTATATATGTACAATTAAAGTATTTTCAATTTAAAATTTAAAAAAATGTATTTATAAACAACACAAATTTACAGACAACGTAAATTGATAGACAGCTGAAAAATAAACCAAACCAGAAGCTGTGATTAAAATACCCCCTCCCCCCTTTATAAATCACCCAGTCTCAGGTATTCTGTGAGCAGCAGTTTAAAAAATAGACTAAAACAGGTTCATATGTTGTACACTTTACAAAACTCCAAGAAAAGGACCATGGGGCAGGAGTGGAGAATGGGTATTTGTTGCTTAAAAGATTGACATGTTGACCTTGATTCCACAGCTCAGGATGTGCACGCAGCCACTGGCACTATCGGACCATGGCTAGGGATGTGCCCAGGGAGGTTTGGCTAGGGAGTGTTTAGAAAGAGGCAAGATAGCAACTTTACCCACAATCAGACTTTCATAAGCATTATTGATTTTACTGGGTTTACAGAACAGGATGTAGGGCATAATTTAAAACAAGGGTAAAGAAGCTTTTTTTTCTGTAAAGGGCTTGGAGTAAATATTTCGGCCTCATGGGTCTTGGTCTGAATCACTCATTTCTGTTTTGTAACTTGTGAACAGATCTTGACAGCATGTGAACAGTTGAGTCTCAGTGTGCTCCAGTAAGAGGAGTTACAGTGGTGAGGGAGGGGCTGTATTTGTTCTCTGCACCACAATCAGCTTTAAATCATATTTTTTTCCTGTGTCTCTCCTAAGACAAATTCACATTTGGGACATGTTTTTACAGAATTGAACTTCTTAAAATTCCATTCATCTCATTAGACCTCACAAAGTCATTCTGTGTTAACTGTCTGCAAGATCCTGTATCTGAGAAGAGGGACTGGCTGGATATCTACAGTTGGCCTCTTCATAGGCAACCATAATACTGGGTATGAAAGGGATTGTTTTGGCTAAGAGCGTTAACGACTCTGTAGTGATCACAATTATAGGCGAATGACTGATGGTCGTGGTTAACCCAGACAATCATTTTATCAGGCTCAAGCAGAAACAGGGTGAAAAGTCACACTTCCATTTAACTATACATATTTGAGGGACAGTTTCTACCTTACAAGACTTAGAGTGGATATGGAGTTTATCCAACAAGGTGTCCTGCTTTTCACTTTACTTGCGAAAGCATCTCCTAGGGGGCACGTGCCTTAGATATCTCCAGAAGCACAGTCAAGGGGACCTGTCATGCTTCCTTGATTCTCATTCTTCTCCCTCTCAACATATAGGACACACGTATCCTGTGAGGGAGAACAGAGAAAGACCAAGGACAGTCTATAAATGAGACACCTTTACGTATGGTAACCAAGATGGAAGTTGTGTTGAAGAGTCACAACCCTTTGAAATGCTTGTGCTGGGTAAAAGAGATACTTTCGTACAAAGGCTTCCTTCATTGCTTTTCAGGCAGCTTCCAAGAGTGGGTAATTACATGATGGCTTGCATTCGTTAGGTCAGTTGACTTGAGTGTGAAGTTTTCTGACAGTAGGCTTTTTGTATCAACTATTGGGAAGGTTTGTTTTTTCCTTCTGGCAGCAATGGATATTAATTTTTCCTGCTCACAGAATATTAGTCTTTTTTAGCTCTTGACACATCGGCCACTTGATGAATAGCATGTTCAGAGTCCTCTATCTGGGTGCTCAAGCTAATTCCCAATGAAGGATATTATAACCCAAGGAGTTGAAGCAGCAAACACTGGCCTCGGTCCCAGGTAAGCTATGCCTTCACCCTCTTCCCAGTGCTCTCTCTGTTTGGAGAGGTCCCTGTGCAAACTGCATCTTCTCTTAGGAAGTTGTATGAAAAGGAGAGGTGTGAAGTCAGAGATCCTGCTTCCATTTTGATTGTACCTCTTATTTGTGTGACTTGGTGTGGCTGCTCTGTTAGGAGAAAAGATATTCTGAGGATAGAAGCTTGTGCCCCACCCTCTGACTATGGGACTACTGATATGATAGACCTTACAAAACTAAAATTGCCCCAGGAATCTCATGCTGGGAAGAGGTAAAGGCTGCGAACCTGGTGTTAACCAGAAGAGGAACTTGGCTTCCTAGGAGACAGTTCACATAGTTCTGATAACTTATCAAACCTTGCAGGGCAGAAAGAGGCAGAGACAATGAGGGATGAAGGATGGGCAGGACCACATCTTCACAGTCCTGCTTAGCAAGATATACCATCCTCTCTTTAAGCCTAAACCTCACGTCAATGTCCTGAAGACAGACTTGGAGTCACCGGACACCTTTTTATTTGTTCCTTTTCCCAATGTGGCCACATTGGAGGAAATGAGTCTTTCTCGCTTTCCACTCTTACCAATCTCTTTAGTTAGTGTGTTGAGGGTTAGATGGCCCAGCCTCCTTTGTTAAGAGGGACAGAGGCAAGGCTTTACCTCTTAAAAACCTCAAAACACTGGGACAAGTCATTTAATCCTTACCTCACTGATTTAATCTCCAAATCAAGAAACTTATATCCACTGCAAAAGGAAGATAATTGTGCATAGAACTGTCTGTGTGCAGAGGAAGAGACTTCATGCACGTAGACAAGATACATACATATATATACATACATACACACATCACCTCTAGTGTGTTGACATATAGCTAGTATGTACCTCATAAATTTACTCTATCGATAGAATTTCCCTCTCTTTCATCTGTCTCTGTCTCTGTCTCTGTCTGTGTCTCTCTTTCTCTCTGTGTCTTTTTCTCTATCTCTCCCACAATCTCTATCTCTCTGTCTCCATCAAACCAGGGCCTTGCACCAGGATCAAACCCAGGGCCTTGCACCCAGTAGGCTAGTCACTCCACTCACTGAACCATATCTCCATCTCCAGCCCCTTTTAAGGGCTCTTAACTCACGTAACCTGGCTGAGTGAAGGGATGGCTTTCTTAGATCCCCAATGGGCCTTTCATTAGCAATGATTTACAGCTTGTGACAGCACATGCTCATATTTGAACCACAGCTTGTGGAGGCCTGGGCAGTTTCTGAGACTGCTGTGTAATGGGATTTGTATAATGCTATTAAGATACAAAAACTTCTACTCTGTAAACATGCTCTGTGTGGACCCCTGAGGCTGTGGCACTGATGAGTTTATTTCTTGATGCAAATTAAGATGAACCACAAGCCCCCAATTAAAAGAGCTCAATAAGATCTGGAAGCTTTCAGGCTTAGATACAATAGAAGAGATTTTAAGGGGCCCAGGAAGGAGGAACCATAATGGTGAACTTTGCTTTCATTCCCAGCCGAGCTTTATCTGTGTTCTCTCTGGGTGCAGGGTTATACTTCCGAGACTGAACTTCTTTCCTAACAAACTATTCACATATCTTACTTGCAGTGTGCTTGGAATGCAAGATGAAACTCAGATATCCATGGTCCTGTGAGCACAGGGGTCTCAGCAGCACTGGAAAATTCTTAACCTTCACCCAGATGCCTATTGCTGTTGGGAAAGACACTTCAAGCCCAGGGATGATTCTGGTCCAGCGGCCCCTGCATCCTTGAAATGTTAGCACAGAGAAGACTGAGAAAGTTGTACGTTTTAGATATTGCCTTTGCCTAAGAGCTTCGTGCACTTTTAAGGTCAGTTTTGGATGATGGATTTGCAGGCAGCTGAAGAAGCAAAACATCAGAATAAAACGTCTCCGTGTAACAAGTGTCCTGCCTGCAGAGCCGCCCTGATGAGCGAATGTACTCTCAAGTTTCAGAACCCCAGCAGTTCCCATTTAACACATTAAGCAAGATTGGACTCTCTATCTTCCCTGGCCCAGCCAGATTCAACACAGCAGTAGTGTTCTGACTATAGGATCCCATCCTTGCCTCTCACTGTTCTTCCCCTGCTGTGTCCCTATTATGGGCAGATCCATTTGGTTTGTTTCTCTTTTGCTCTTTATATGAAATTAGAGATAACAAATGTATTTGCTTATCTGTTTCACTGTGGTCTTGGAAACAGACATATCTGTTCCATCAACTCGTCTTCCCTGGCTAATGGTCTAGTCAGTACAGATATGCTTTCGGAGCATGAACACCAGCTGTACTTTGTGCTACGCGTTAGGAGCCAGTGGTAAGCAGGCCAGATACAGACCCTCACAGCCGTAACAAGAAAGTTGGGAGAATGAGCCACCCTAACTCTGTTGAGCGCTACAAATGAGATTGACAGGCCCCAGTGGGAACTCGTAACTGGGAGCTGGTGAAAGCTAAGGAGTCAGAACAGTGTCCTGAGGCAGTACCTTCAGGACCAAGACCCGAGTGGTGAGTGCTAGATATTTGAAAAGCAAGGAGAAGATCCTGTGAAAAGACCCTGGAAGAAAAGAAATTTTGCTGGCTGGAGGAACTTTTAGCCAGGGAGCCCAAGAGGAATGAGAACTGACCCTGGCCAGGATGGCTGGCAGTGACCACAAGGACAAGGACATTGGGTTCTTATTTTTTTTGTCTTCAAAAATGAACGGTCTGGAAAGGTCTGGAAAGGTTTGGAAGACCTTTGTGGAAGATGAAATGTAAGTATAATAAGAAATGTAAAAGAGGGATGGTAGTGGTTTACAAGCATCTCCCACAATTCTTTGATACGCCTTGCTTTCAGGCCCGGAGCACACTTCTTCCTGGTACGGGATATACTTAGTAACTTGTTCCGGATAAATAGTGTGGAAGTAACAGCAGGTGCCTTCTGAAACTGCATCAGAAAAGGTAGCTTCTCCAGTAGCCTCCAGGAACCAGCTAGAGGAAGGCAGCTACTCAGCTGCAAGAAACTAAGACTTTTAGGCAAGAAATTAGGAATTTCTTCCAAAAGCCTGATGAGGAAACCAATCAGGGGACAAGTCCTCCAGCCACAGTCCAGCCAACAGCCCCTCAAAGGAATGGCTAGCTCAGGAACCCCAGGCCTCCTGACTCTCATAAACAATAAAAGAACAAAAAATTGTTACTGAAACAGGTAGGTGTTGGATTGAGTTGTGCAGCAATGAATATCCGGTATTGGAAGAGAGGGTTTGACATTAGTCCAAGTAGATAATGATATCTTGATCTCGCTTCTTCTTCCTATGGCCATTAGAGCTTGGCCAATGCGAATCCATAGATTCTGATCTAGGCCTTTGTACCTAGTTATAGGTTGCTTTGCAATGTCCCTCTGTACCACATTAAAAAATATTTTTGGGGTAGAATATGTATTACGTCCTTTTTGGATTACAGGAGGAAGTGCACATAAAGTCCATAGATGTCTCATAGCCTGGTACCTATCAGTTTTTCCTATTACAATGTAGTGTTCGCCTATGCAGAATGTCATTTTTTCTTCTACTCTTGTTCTCCGTTATGATACTAACCTGCGCTAAAATGCTCTCTGCTTATCAACTTGCGTTTATGGATCCTCATAGTTTTCAAAACAAACTTCTAATGTTTTGACCATGCATTAAAATTACTCTATCTTGTGTGGACCTCAGCTCCATTCCAAATTCATCTTCCCCTCAATTAGTTCCTTTCATTCATTTCTTGTTTGGCTTTTGTTTTTGTTTTTGTTTTTGCCATTTGGTTGAGTCACTTAATTCCTGTTATCCTGAGGTTTCTCATGTGTTTATTGTGTATGATAATAAATACCTCACGCCTCTTCATGTGCACAGAAGCATAATAAAAGTCTAGTTTCCACATTATGGCAAATTCATTCTAATTACAAAACCTAAGTTACTAGTGCTGCACTTTCTGCTTGCACACGCGTGCATGCACACACACACACACACACACACACACACACACACACGATGGCACAGACACTCGAAGACATCTCAGAAATTATACGAGCTGATAAAAGACTGGTCTAGGCTGGTGGTCGCTCAGGACCTGGAGCATGGCAACCCTCTGTCTTGTTTCCCAGCAGAAGCATGAGGTACGATCGATTACTGTTGATAAACACTCAGTCCAGCTTTGTTGAGGAATTATCCTGTGCAGTCTCCTGCATTCCCACAACAATCCAAAGCACTATTGATCTACAGATAGGAAGATGGAAAGGAAGTCCTTTTACAAACCTGAGCAAAAATGCTACACTAGACACCACAGAGGTGAACTCATATCTCCAAATTAGTAAAGACCTGGATACTCAAAGGGGACCAAACACTGAAGATGCTTGACATACACTGAATGCATCCCAGATTTTTCATTTTTAAATAGAACGTATTTGTGATAACATCATTTTCATAGCCCTGGAAACCTCCTCACAATTAGGGGTAAATATATTTATACTTCCTGTTGAGAGCCTCCACTCTTGTAAGAGTCCATTATGTCTGAGAGAACGCCCTTTAGAGGCCAGATGCAGTGCCAAGAACATTATGTACAGATTTTTTTTTTCCTTTCTAATCTTCCTTTAAAAGGCAGAAAAATTCCCAAAAGAGAGACTGACTAGCCAAGGACTTATCCCAAAGTGCTTCCAAATTCTAATTTTGGTTGCCTGAGTTAGTCTGAACTTACATCCCATTTTCCATGCTCATGGGGATAGCCCCCCATATACACACATACACACATATTTGTGTGGGGACGTTTCACTAACTGTACTTAGTTTGTTGGCATATTGGTTAGCCAAGATCAAGTGGTAAACCCTGAAATCATATATGTGTCCGTAACACTAAAGGGGCCGAGCAGGTTCTGTTAATATATTCAGGCATATACATCAATTTAAAAGAGACCATCAGTTTAAGAGGGATCAGGTGGGGTGTGGTTGGAAGGATGAAGGGGAATTGAGAAAATGATGTAATTCTATTTTTATTAAAAATAAATGTAAAGGCATGAATACTAGAGGGGCATTGTCGGGATGAATTGATGAGAGTTGGAGGACGAACTAGAGAAGGTGGATACGATCAGGTTTTATTGTTTACATGCATGAAATTCTCAGGGCTAAAGAAAAATTATTAGAATATGGAAACTTATGCTATTTCACATGCATGTTTTAAAGTTTATAATGACATTTATTGTTTAAAAATATGGCAAGAGTCTTACAATATTTCAAAATATAATAGATATCTTATTGGAATCTTTTCAACTTTGTGTAATATTCATATGAACATTATTATCTCCAGTAACCACACTCTGTTTCTCAGCTAGTTGGACATATAAAACTTAAATGTTTGAAATAGATTCAGATACTTATGCTAAGTTAAAACCCCAGACACTCGATCTTTGTTATCTGTTCTTGACATAGTAGCTGATGGATGGATTTCCTTTGGGTTTTATATATCTGGTACACAGATTCTGGCTTGGGATGTGAAAACTTATAGCAGCAAGCTACCCCAGACTGCTCACTTCACGTCTGCAGAAGACATCTCCTATATGTGAACGAGAAGCCCATGGCCACGCACTATTTTGAAGGTCAACCAAGACTTTCTCTCTGCTCACATGATTACTCTTCACAACTCATGCAATCCAAATGTCCTACTAAAAATGTTCTTTCTGCAATACAGTGAAAGCCAGCCATTGTGCTACCATGGCTGAAAAAGAAATTAGTATTCTGTAATAGGAATGGTCTCAGAAGCACCCCATCACCCAGTAGTTGTCCCTCTTATCACTCACATGGGCTTAATGGGGTGCTTCATTTTAAGCAAATGAATGCTATGGGAGTCATGCCAGAAAAAAAAAATTCCAAAAGCAAGATTCTTTTGCCTCTATGATTTAAATAGCCTAAAGGGTATTTTGGCACAATATTCATAATGGACATTTTGAATTTAGATTAAAACAATTTTTTGGACTGGTTCTCAATGAGATCAGAAACCTAATTGTCAAATGCTCGACACAAGCTAAAGTAACAGGTGCTTGCGCTTGCTTCCACCCCCAGGCTACTAACTCCAGGCCAGGGCTTCAAAAGGGAAACTCACATGAGAATCTTCCACACCGTCCAGGCTACAGTCTGCCCATCAACTGTAATATCTACACAGAATCGTGCACAAAGTGTTTCCTGTAAGCGATGGGGAAAGGAAGATTCTTTCAGACCACTTCTCATGCAAAGACACATGCTCAGCTAGAGAAGCTCGGAAGTTAAAGAGTAAGAATTCAATAGGCATGTACGGAAGCGCCATGTTGGAAGTGTCCCTTGTTAGCGTATCTCTCAACCACTTCTCCATCTGTACGCCTCAATGGTGTGAGCCTGAGTCTGTTTCAAAGGTGAATGTTGCATTCCTTTACAAATCCAGTCTACCCATGATGTTCCTAAACGGATCTCTATCTTGTGTTCTTTCATTAAGGCTTCCTAAATGGCCTGCACCCAAGTCTTTGCTTTGGAAGTATACGAGACATGGAAGAGTGGGGACGTGTCTCTCTACGAGTGGTCAAAGTGAATGGAACGACTTCCGGTTTAAATGGCTGAAGGGTGCATAGATAGGCATTAAGTGTCAGGATTCTCTCGTGAGAATTTAATTGGGTTGGGGGATAGTGATCAGAAATGTTTATGGCAAGTCTTAATTTCTAGTTGGTGCACCGAATATCATTGTCCCAAGAAACTGCATTGACATATCCTAAAAGTGACCTATTAAATTTGCCTTAACTTTTGATAAAATAAACTTACCAAAGTCAACATGCTTGATATAGGAAACTGGATTATAGGCTAAAAAATAAATTCAGCTACTCAGAGCTTTTAATAACAGAGATCACCTAGGCTTATTTTGGTCTGTTAGTTTTTATTCTACAATAATCATTCACTGTGAAAATTGAAGCCAGTCAACTCTTCTCAAATAAAATTTTAATTAAATTGATAAATCCTCAGGAAAAAAAATTCTATGAAATGTTTATAATGTAAGCTGTTCTCCCTCAAAAGCCTGCCAAGAAATGGCTTGTTAGAAAAAAACTTTTAAATTTATACTTGTGTTTCTCTAAGACCAAATTTATGTTTTAGCCATGATGATACAACTCTCACCTTTTGTGATTATAGCGCTCCTCTTTAATAATTATAAATTCTTTAAAAACAAAAAGTAGTTGTCTGTAGTAATGAAAACATAGCCAAAACAGAGAGCTTCTGTTCATGAGAGAGGTACGGGAAGCAAACTCCTCATTCGCTAAGTGTTCCTTTCTGGAGACAGCTATTGCCTGTGCTGTTGGAAAATGGAGATCAATGAAGAATTGTGTATGGAGTAGCTAACAAGTAGTGTTCATAATTTTAAAACAGGACTTTATAATTTGGATAAAGATCCTCAAGTGTTTATGTGCTAGACCTCAGTCCTTAATTTGGTGTTCTTAAGGGGTAGAGCCTAGCGGGAGGTCCTTCTGTTGTTGGAGAGCACCCTGGAAGGGCAATCATGGCAGAATAGCCTCTTTCTTTTGTCCTCCTGTTTACTGGCTGATGGAGTGAGTGCTTTTGCTTTCGCAGATTTTTATGCCATGATGTATTACCCTCACCATGGGCCCAAACCAATGGAGACAAGCAGTCATGGGCTAGAATCTTCCAATTGAGGGATAATAAAGTCTTTTCTCTTTATTTGCTAATTAGCTCAAGTACTTCACTGTAGCAGTAAATGTCTAACATATGCTTTACAAAAAGATAGGCTCTTCGTTAAAAGACAGATTTTTAATTAGAAACTTACAAGCAAACCAGAAACATTGGCATCCTCTATAATGTTGGATTGATCTTACAAAACATTTCATAAACTAAATTTTCTCTGTTTTACCTATGACATTAGGAATTCTAGAACTGTCAGGTATAAGCATTGTAATGAATACCTTCCATTATCAAGTAAGTTCAAAACATTTCCTTAATCCCAGTCACCAGAAACAATTCTGTGCATTTTAATCAAAGGCTGCTGAGCAACAACAGCTGTGGTGACAACCAAAGAAACTTACCATTGAGCGTCTACAACCTAAGAAAATGACCAATTAAGCTAGCAACAACCAAAGAAACTGACCAATTGAGTGAACCACAACCAAAGAAACTGACCAATTGAGTGAACCAGAACCAAAGAAACTGACCAATTGAGCCACTGACAACCAAAGCAACTGGCCAATTGAGCTAATGACAACCAAAGAAACTGACCAATTGAGCAAAACCCCAAGTGAAGGGTTTTGCTATTGTTGCCATGTGGAGAAGCCTGTGCTGAGGTCAGTCTGTTGGCATGACCCTCCTATTTTAGCTCTGTAAAGAGTCTTCTGTTACTTATAGTTTCTCAGTAATGGGACACTAAGACATTGCAATGGCAAGTTATCTCACTATAACCAAAAAGCAAAGCAAACAGGGTCCGTTCAGAACTCCATGAGTTCTGGTGTACTAAAACTTCAGAGGACAAGTGGAAAGACTGAAGGAGAAGCTCAGAATGGAGTAAGAGAGATGGGGTCAGGAGCTTCACTGCTACTTTGCTGTTTGGAGTTGCTTGGTGTCTGAGAACGAGGACCATGGCAGAGAGACTTGCAATGTAGCACAATAGCCTTGAGAGGATATCTAGGATCTGCTTCCCATCCACATGTTCCTATTAATGGCTTCTGGCAAGCTCAGAGGTTGTCATTTGAAGAGGTCTTAAGAAATAATTTGGACGAGTGATACGTGAATGAGTGCTATTTGTACCTATATGAAATTCCAGCAGTGAAAATGTACTGAGGGTGAGGAAAACCCAAGACATCAAAAGAAGGCGAGATCTTAAGATAATCATTTATCCTCTTTTCATTCATTCAACATTACTCAATGTATGCCAAGCACCAGGACTATATAAATTGAAAAGCTCAGTGCCTTTGCCTAGGAATAATCTCCTTAAGCCTTTCAGTGGTGTTCATTCACTTAGAAAGAGTATATATGGAAGTCACAGTCTCAGTATTCATTTTACCAATGTATAAGCATATGTCATTTTCTTTTTTTCCTTTTCCTGATTTCCCAAAGGCCCAAGGACACCTCTGACTCTTATTTCTATAAAGTAAAAATTTATTTTGTATATATATATATACATATATACTTTTTCTTCATGCTAAACTTATAGACTCAGAATATTTTTCTCTAGAGACCCAGAAAAACACTGATTTAGAAGACTCCCGGTGTGCTCTTATGTAATTAAAAGCTGAGAACTCTAGCTGACTGTCTCTTTTTTATTCTCCCTTATCGTAAGATAGATGACACCAAGGACTTTAAAAGCAAAAACAGGAAAAGATCACATCTGCTGTGAAATTTCCAAATACAATCTTTGTAAGTATGTGTTGGTGCATAAACTGATTTGTTTTGACTGATCTTATCTGTGGGGACAATCCACAAAACAGTCGTGTCAATCAAAAAGTCATTTCCTTTTGTTTGTGTTTTAACATTCACCAGCCTGGGGCTTGTCACAGACAAAGGTTACCTGATTACATTACGGTGCAGGCAGTTGGATGACTTCAGTGGGAGCCACAGGGAGACGTATATCAAAGCAGAACTTTTCAGTGGGCAGGTCAGCACTTAATGAAAGTGTCAATGGCTTTCACACAAGAGTTTATCTCCATTCCATTCAACTCTTGATGAGAAACTTTGTATCTTCTCCTCATAATGGTTCATTCTTAATTTTTATGTAGGTGTAAAAGATTGATCTAAGACAGTGGTTCTTGATGTGTGAGTCGCAACCCTTTTGGGGGTAGAACGACCTTTCACAGGGGTCACCTAAGACCATCTGCCTATCAGATATTTCCATTATGATTCACAACAGTAGCAAAACTACAGTTATGACATAGCAATGAAAATTATTTTAGGGTTGGGGGGTCAGCATAACATGAGGAATTGTATTAAAGGCTTGCAGCATTACGAAGGTTGAGAACCACTGATCTAAGAGGAGCAAGGGCACATTTTCAATAGAGTAGGATGAGAGATTTAGAAATGCAGGAGCCTTATTCCCTCACTTTGGGAGAAAGCACAAGCACCTGGACAAGGCTGGGGCTTCCGGCCTCACTTTCAGACAATCACTGAAGTGACTCTGGCTCTCAACAACCATCTTGGGCCAGTTCTTCAGCATTACAGTTTTCACATATGTAAAAATGAAAGAGTAGTGACAGATAACATGAATTGAGGGCCTGTTTGGTGTCAGGTTCCCTCCTGAACTTTTGACATAAATCAACTCATTTTGTCTTTACAGTAGCTGGATAGAGAGGTAACATGTTACAGAGGATAACACAGAGGGCAGAAGCTTCATGTTATGGTAACAGATGCCTGACAGCATTAACAATAAAGAAAAATAGATTTGGGGAGTTTCCGTCCATGGGATGCTGGTCTTGCTGGTTTGGAGACTGTTGTGAAGCAGCACACAGTAGTGGTGAGAGGACCTGGCTGAGCCAAACCACAGCATCCTATTAAGCAGCAGAGTGAAGGAAGAAGAGATGGTCCCTGATCAAGGATGTGCCTCAAGGGTCTCAAACATCCCAGTTAGTCCTGCCTCCGTTCCCCACCCCTCAAGCCCCAGTTTTTCCAGACAGGGGTTCTTTGTGTAGCCCTGGCTGTAGACCAGTTCTGTAACCAGTTCCGTAGGCCAGGCTGGCTTTGAATTGCCTTCCTCAGCCTCCTGAGTGCTGGGATTAAAGGCCATCTCCCATTTCCCAATAGCACAACTCTAGCACAAATTCAGATAGAAACTTCAGCACTGGGAAACAGAACTACTTCTTGGAGATTTTTTTAAATAGCATTGACTATGATAATATTGAAAATGAATACTTGGCACAAAACCCTCTGCATATTAATGTCAAGGATTACTATGAGTATGAATGTTTGAATGCACTTTGCTTTTCCTATTAAACCCTTTTCGGTGATCTTTTCAAAAGCCTTGTTGGTCTGACCCTTGGGCTTACTAATTGACGTGCATGCTTGAATGCACACTGAATGCTCTTTCCTCATTCTTCAAGAACCCGTACTTTGAGTTTCGGGAAAGCAGTCACAGGAGACTCTCTTTCACTCTCTCCATGTGTGACTCTCACTTGTCTCACTGGGCAGGATCAGCAGGCACACAGATCGAGGGGGCGTTTACCTGAAAACATTACGAATTGCGCACTGTCATGGTTTCGGAAGGACTGACCAGGGATGTTTAGGCTAGATGAGCTTGTAAGTAACGGATGCAAATATGAGTGGCACGGGGTCGGGAGGTCCCACGCTGCAGACAAAATGTAGATCCTCAGTGAGGTTGTGAAGGGAGGAAACGGAGATAGAGCTGTGTCTTTGTTCTCATACAAGAAGAGCCATTTATGGTGCTGAAAGCAGATGCTCCTTCTAGTGTTCTTTGAGAAACTAAATGAAAGAACCAGCAGAAATGTCCTGGGCACACCGTACAACACACAGGAAGTACTCTGTAAAAAGCATCGAAGTATGATGGTTTTGTTACTAAGGTCTGCTACTGGTAATGATGTTTCAAACACTGTAGTTTGGATAAATAGTTTCTCCTACGACTGGGCAGCCAGTTCAGAGAGAGATCATGAAGGTTCGAACTCTGGTCAGGTAGTGTAGGAGTGAGTAGCTTACAGAAATGCCATATTTATTTATTATTTCATTAAACCACCATATTGGAGATTTCTATTAAAAAAAGTCCACAGATACAATTCTTGTTATGGGTCTTCATAAAAAGTGGTGTGGTTGTTTGTTCTTTGTGTGTGTGTATGTGTGTGTGTGTGTGTGTGTGTGTGTGCGTGCGCACGCATGCACCTTTGTGTTTGTTTGGTTTTTCATGTGAGCAGTTACATACAAGAGAATTCCCTTGAAGAGAAACTAGGTGGAAGCTATGGGCTGAAAAACAATGGGAACCTGTTCTTGGTCTCCCTCATTCTCCTAGATATTTTAGTAAGAGCTCAACCGGAGTGCTTGCTGGGTACCCAAAGAGGGGCTGGTCTCAAGATAGAGATCCCAGTGTCATCAATGGTTTTGTACCCCAAGATAGCCACAAAATGTCAAAAACCAGACCTTAGGAAGTAACTGGCTTGTGCATAGTGTATCCCTCAGTAGCAACCAGAATGAACTGAAGCCATGAGATAACTTCCAGGTACCTCCGGATATTAAAAAAAAAAAAAAAAAAAAAAACCTATCTCCCCTAAGACCAAAGATGTTCTTAGAACAATGGAAAAAGAAGGCTCTACAGTTGCCTATTAGAGTCTCTGCAACCCAGATAGCTGTGGAAAGAACAGAAGTGTAAAGTCTAAAGCTAGAGTTGTATTTGCTCCATTTGTTTTCTGGATTGTTATTGAGGTTGCTTGTACAAACCAGGAGACAACAAGGGTAAAGAAAAACTATATGTTGACACGTTGTCCTATTGTCTACCCCATCTGATGTGGAGCCCAGTTCTATCTAAGAGCAAACCTGAATGGTAGCTGGTTGCTATGCAGTCACCAGGAGGGCTTAGTCATACAAACTGAGGTCTTTACCCTCATGACTTCTAATTTCCCCATCTAAGGCTGTCACACAGTTTGTACTTTTAACACATTCCCAAGCGATGCTTATGACCTGAGAGATATTACTCTGATAACTTTGGTTCTTTTCCTGAGGAATGATTTATATTTCATTCATTTTTATTCGTCATGAAAATTCCTTCCTTGTATAACTTGAAATCGCATTCTCATTGATTCAGAATTGTGTAAAGGTAATTTCTAGGCATTTTTATTTATAAATGTTATCAACATGTAAGTGTGCATATTTATGCGGTAGAGTATGATATGTCAATACATTTATCCAATATATAATACCCAGAGCAGAGTAAATAGTATGTGCCCCATATATCTGTCATTTGTCATTTCTTTGTGTTGGGAACATAAGTTTTATTTACTATTTTGAAATAAACAATTAATTGTTGTCAATCATAACGATTCTAGAGATTACTGACCCCATTACCCATCTTATTTCTATTCAGCCTCTTCTATCCCTTTTTGGATTTTGCTGATCACCGTTCTTCTTTCTACTGCCATGAAACAAATATTTTAGCTTAAAAAAATTTTATTTTTAATGACAATTTTCAAGACCTGGACAGGAGGAGATAAAAATTATACCAGTCTTCTTTTACATTTTGGTGCTTAAAATGTCCTTTTCTTGTCTTTCAAATTATATTGTTAAAGAGAACCTTGACCTTGCTTCTTTTTAGCCATAAGTTAAGTATTAACATGTTGGACTTGAGAGTTCATGATGACTACGCAACATAAGAACTTTGAGATTAAAATTTGTGACATATGCAGTTACACTCTTTTATTTTCTCCAAAAAATAATCTTAGCAATTATTGTGTTGGTTGTTAAAAGATATTTTTTTGTCATGAATTATATCCATTTTTTATTGTGCTATGACTATATTCTGATATTCTTTCATGGACTAGCAAACAAAGTAAAAAATATGTTAATTATATTAGGGAGTTCAGTGGCTAAGCCATGCGTTCTGATGGCTACGATACCCCAGTTCACACCTGGGCTTTGCCCCTTCTAAGTAAAGTGTAACCTTGGACAAGTTATTTTCTCCTCAGTGAGCTTTAGAGTTCTCACCTGGGTAGCAGACATGGCGCCTTCCTTTGAGGTTGTAAGGGACTGACTTGGAATATGTGAGTGATATAAGTAATAGAAACAGAAGCTACTGCTATTTCTTAAAGATGATCCTCTTTCCAAGCCCTGTTGTTCTTTCTGAAACTCTCTAGTTGTATAGAAGAAACATCAACAACTCTGGCTTAAATAAGAAAAATCTTTAGTTTGCACATTTACTTGGTTAGGAGAAAGAGCTGTTGTCAAACATTTCTTTTTTATTGTTTTGATAAAGTTGGTATGTTTGCTCAATTTTTACTCTCATTTCAGTGGTGTTTGCCTGAATCAACATTAGCTAGCAGAATTCACACAGCCAAATAAGTATCAGCAGGCTGGAGAGGACTTATCTATAGCCAAATAGGTCATGCTGGAAGACTGCGTTAACATCAACACACAAGAAACAATGTGGGTAATAACTCTTACATCTAACACAGAATATTCATGGTTGGAAAGTATTTGTAGCATTGATTCTGTAGTAGTTGATTCTGGTCACGCACCTGAAGACACATATGCGCACACATACAGAGAAAAAGAAAGGCAGAGGGACACAGAGTGAGAGACAGAGAAACAATATGAATCAGAATACGGTAAAAATGTTTTTGCTCATTTGCATCTGCTTTGCTCTTTTAAAATATGAGTCACGTTTTACTCGCTCTTCACCTGCATGTACATGTAAACTCCATGGATCTGCTCACATATCACAGCAAACACCAAAAAGAAACTAATCCTGGTAAACTTATGGAAAAGCCTAGAAGCAGAACAGTGCAGACACACTGATCAGCAATGGGCTCCATAGACATCAAAAGTCCTTTCCTTGTGGACCTCGTGGGTCTCCAGTGAGGGCTTACCTTTCACTTGAGAAAGCTGAGGTACATTGCTTGACAGTCCCATCAGCCTTTCTCATACAATTTCTGGTGGTCACAAATATTTCCCAAAAAAACCAAAGGCCTGGTGTTACCACTCACAGAGAGAATGTGGATGCTAAAGAAGAGTAGCCTACTGAGAGAATAGCGTCGAGTTGTATTTGAACTGTACTTGTTTATTTAACTCGGAAAAAGTTCTCATCGGAGAATAACAACAAAGATAACCTTAAAAGTATAAATCTTGCCCTAAACGTATTCAAATTCATAATGTACCATGTTATCCACATTGAATTAACTAAAAGCTAATATCTAATATAAATATTTAAGATGGCACGATAAAACTCAATATGTGAAGTAATATTCATTGGAAAGGTTAATTTATTCACGTGCAGTGGCTATTTTGGGGTCCACTTTCAAAAGCAGCGACAGTAGTAATGAAAATTTGGCAGCGCTGTTAATTTATTGAAGGCGATAGCCAGTAAATATTTAATACAGCCCCAAACATTTTCATATTATTTTCATTAATATTTTACTTAATAGTTTTCCTCTCATATAATCAATTCGGTATGTTAATGCTTAATATTCTAATTGGTTTTCAATTTGGAGAGTTGAAATAGGAATTTAAACTTAAGATACAAAATTATATCTACAAGCTAAAGGAGAAGGTAAAATATGTAAACCCCTCAGGAAACGAGAAATTCCTCTGTTTTAAAATGCATGCCATAAATTTTATATTAAATGAACACTGAATCACAGATGTTACTCCTTTCAAATCTTTAATATTCAACAATTGTGTCTCTCCTTAATATCCTTTGGCACAAAATTTAATTGACCCTGGTTGTGTCAATTAGAGGCACTTGTATTATTTATGGGTTTTATATGAATCGTCTTCATCAGGTCTGGGGAGCTGCAGGGTCCTTGTTTCTTCATCGCCACCATTCTCACAGCCCCGTCTCAACACTGACGTCTTCAGATCATTGTAACGCAATGAAACAGCTACCGTGGAGGGTTACTGGGAACAGGAAAGGCTATGCTCATGTGGAGAAGGAGAGTGCGGAGATTTTCTGTATCTTTCTCTCAAAGAGCTTTGCAGCGTAAGGTCTTAAATAAAGAAGTCTATCAGACCCTGTTTTCTAGTGCGGGTGAGGATATTTTAAGCTGAGGTGGATGCTGTATACACTGCAGGCCAGCCTGGCATGTAGTGTCTCTGGTTTTATCTTCTCCCTTGTGAACGTATAAACTACGTTGTAGATAATAGTTACCGGGGAAAATAGTTATAGGAAAAGCCACAAGCTATAGCTGGTTCATGACTTTGGCTTTCCTTTCCCTGTGATACATAATTATCCATGATACAGGACCACACATATGAAATCTATAAGGCATAGCTGAACATGTAAATAGCACTTCAGAGACAAGCTCAAGAGGCACCATTGAACTCCAGAAGTAGAAAGTCATCTGTGAGAGCGTAGGTGCTTGCTAGTTTCTGTCAAGTTAACACAAAACTAGAGTCACTGGGAAGAGGGACTCTCAGGTGAGGACCAGTTTCCACCACATCGCCTCTGGGCATGTTGTGGTACATCTCCTTGACTGACGGTTGATATGGGAGGGCCAACCCCACGATGGTCAATGGGTGCCTGGGCGGTGGTTGTGGGTTGAATAAGAAAGCAAGCGGAGCAAGCCACTAAGCAACATTCTTCCCTGGTCTCTGACTCAGTTCTTGATACAAGGCTTCTGTTTGAATTCCTACCTCGTTTTCCTCAGAGACAGACTGTGACCTGAGAGTTGTAATATGAAAAACCAAAACAAAAGCAAGAAATTAAAAAATACGAAACAAAACAAACAAACAAAAAAACTTTTCTTCTTCTCCAAATTGTTTCTTGGTCAGTGTTTTATCACACTACAAACCAAACTAGGATATCCTTCAGAGTCTCCAGTTTCAACTTCTGGAATCACAACTTTAAAGTTCAGTAATAATCTTCAGCTGTGTTAAGGTTTGTGTTTATTAGGTATCCTTGTGTAAATGTATGCAGATGGATGCTCAGGGCTAGAATCATTCTTAGTCTCCGGGTTACGTGAGCTCTACCAAAGAAACAGTGGGTAGCAGCAGTAGATCATGAGAAAGGGGCAGGGGAGGGGGTTTTTTGGGGGGATGGGACGGGACTCAAAAACAATCCCCAGAATAATGGAACCACCAGAAGTTTCATGGAACAAGAACTGTCACAGGAAGACACGAAGACCATGTCAAGTCATGTCCTCTTAAAAAAAAACAATCAACCAACCAAACAAACAAAAAAACCAGATTGGAGGGTGAGTTATGAATCTTAGGCAAGAGTGGCCAACCAGAGCCACAAGAAAAGAGTAGTCAATAAAGATGAAGATTAACCAAGAGAAACAAAAACTAAGGTGGGTTCAAAACAACGTCCCCGATGTCTGTGATAATGACTGGCCTTTGCTGTGGAGTGGTAAGTATGGAAAATCCACACCAAGCTTGGCAGAGGCTGAAGAGAACAGCGGACACGCCCTCGAGAAAGATAGGATTCAAAAGGGACTTTCCTAACTTCTCATCAGCATGCAAAGTGTTAGTTCTCTCATCAGGGCGTGTTCAAGCAGAAGTGGTTTGAGTCCATCCTCCCTCCCGTCTCTCCCGTCATCCTTCTCCGGCTCCCATCCTTCTCCCTGCCCAGCCTCCTTCCTGCTCGCCTATCAGCAGTAGCCTTTGCTCCTCTTCCTTCACTCTCTTGGTCTCCTTTCTAGTTTTTTTTTTTTTAGATGTTTGAATCCATGTTTGCTTCTTCTCGATTTACCATGGAGCCAGCTGAGTTGCCTACCCTCTGATGCTGGTATGATGAAAATATGGTTCAGGTACAGAATGGAATTTCACTCCGCTCCAAACAAAAACAAAATTATAATTTTTTTAAGGAAAATTGATGGATCCTGGAAAGTGTTTTATTAAGCAGGACCTATTTATTTACTTATTTACTTATTTAACTTTCACATTAAAAAATTTTTTTTTCTTCTCATTCAGTACATCCCAACCCTTCCTCCTCACCCCTTCCACTCCTCCTAGCTCCCCCCTCTTTCCCAGATCTGCACCCCATCCTCTCACCCCATCCCTGCCTCTTCCCAATAAAGAGCAATCCTCCCAGGGTTATTGCTAAAACGTGGCACAACAAGATTTGGAATAGGGTCAGGCACTGTTCCATACTTCAAGGGTGGACTAGGAAACTCCAGTAGTGGGAGAAGTGTCCCAAGGGCAGGGGAAAGGTTAAGAGACACCCCATCCCATTCCAGTTTGTATGAGTTCTGCAAGAGCATCAAGTCAAGCAGCCTCAAGACATAACTGGGGAACCCAGCAGGTTTCATGTCTGCCACTTCAGGCTCTGTGAGCCCCTAAGAGTGCTGGTCAGTTGGCTCCATGGGGTTTGTTCTTCTGGTGTCCTCGATCGCTCTGGTTCCCACAATCCTTCTTCCAACTCTTCCTTGGGGTTCTCTGAGCTCTGCACTTCATTTGGCCATGGGTGTCTGCATTTGCTCCCATCAGCTGCTAGATGAAGACTCTGATGAAGACTGGGCTAGGTGCCAATCTATGAGAGAAGCAAAATAACTTTACAAGTCCTCTCCTGACTGTCCAGTCTCTAGTCCCTGGCCTGCCCTGGAGTATTAGTCATGGGTTCCCTCCTTTAGTATAATGTTCTGCCCTTCGATTATCCCAGCAGATCCATGCTTGTCTTTCTGGGACTGGGTTACCTCACTCAGGATGATTTTTTTTCTAGTTCCATTCATTTGCCTGAAAAGTTCATGCAGTCATTTTTTTTTTTAATAGCTGGATAGTACTCCATTGTGTAGATGTACCACAATTTCTTTTATCTATTCTTCAGTTGAGGGGAATCTAGGTTGTTTCCAATGTCTGGCTAACATGAGAAAAGTTACTATAAACATAGCTGGGCAAGTATCCTTGTGATAAGATGGAAAGTCCTTTGGGAATATGCTCAGGTATATATATGTGGCAAGACCCTTTTTTAATTGGTAATATTAGCTAAATTTTAGAAGAATTAAAATGTCCTAAAAATATTTTAGTGATGTTGCAGTGACTCTGTAGACTCTGTAGTTATCTAAGGCTCTATAACAAAGACTCTAAGAGTCAGCAGCCTAAAATGAACCTGTGTTATGTTCATAGAATGCATGAGCTGGAATACTCCTGGGTAAGATGAATAGAAGAGAAGATGGCGTGTGGTGGAAGCTACAACAAGGCATACATACATACATACATACATACATACATACATACATACATGCAAAGAGGCATAAACAAGACGGTCTGCAATGAAATAACACGAAGAATGAGAAGACTGGGAGATGATTCCTATGGTCTGCTAGGGTAGAAAGGAACAGATATCGTCTCTTGGCAATTGAGTCAACCACACTGTCCAGTGGACGCTCAGGTGTGGTGCAGATTCATTTGTCATGAGCAGTGAACTGCCTTTTATCCCCATCTGCAGGGTGGGGCAGAATTGTCTCTGACAAATACACGTGAAAGGCCAAGTCTTATAGGGTATCACCATCAATTAAAAATAAGATTCAATCTCTTCTTAAATGGGGATTTATTAAATAGCTAACTACTAGTTGGTACTACCTACAGGTACCATGAGTAGCTAATCAAAGGTTAAGAATTCAAGCAGATAATGTTCAGGTGTGTTGTACCTAGATACCTTACTAAAACTTTACATTTCTTGCTCACCTTTCTGGTAGAAGAGGTAAAGCAAAATGCTCTAGAACATGGATGTGGGAGCAGAAATACTCGGGTTTGAATCCTGGAGTCACCACGTTATTCATTTGGGGCAGACTCAATGTCTGTGCACCTCAATTCTCTCATCTGAAAAACAGAGCTGACAACGTTACATGCCCCCTTTGTTTATGAGGAAGTGTTGACTTAAGGAGACTCCCTAAAGGCTCATCTAAAGCCCTCTGAAAGCGGCTTTGTTGGGTGAAAGTATATCACAAACTTCCTTCAGCCCCCAAAGTTGCTAAGAAAGAACATCCACCCTTTGCAAACGGCTTAACTTTTTCAGGTGATGACATTTTCCGGCCTGCTATTTTCTCTGCTTACTTTCCCAGCGTCCCCATGACGAATTTTCACTTACCAACCAACAAACAAAGCCTGGGCTCCCTCTGAGAAGGCCCAGCAAAGCCACAGGCTGCAAATAAGTGTTAGAGGCCACGGTGAGATGGCCTGTGAGTGAGAAGGGAGTTCACGGATCTGATGAGAAATGAGGTAAGCCTCCTCTGCTTCAAAATCACTTCAAACCTTTTCAGCCCGAGGCGGTGTTGCGGATGTGAGTCACAGCTCTGGCCTTAGACTGAGGAGGTGAGAAACATACAGGCTTTTTGCTTGTCGAAATCCAGACCTAGTTTTAACCATCTCTGTAACCGGCAAACAAATCAAACTTCCTTGATGGAACACAGGACAGCTTGCATGGGTCTTAATATACACATGTCTATGCATGTGTGTGCACACACATATACTCATATACACATGTGCATATACACTAACACTCTCTACGGGCCAATAATTTAGTAAGTCATACTTAATTTGGTTACACAGCAGACTGTAGGTGAAATTCTCAGATTGGAGCAAAGCAGAACCAGATATAAACGGATGTGTGTTTGGTGAGGAATAATACCAGGTCTACACCAAACCTATCTTCTCCAGCTCATTTGGATTCAACTTTCTACCTTCTATTTAATCATTTGGAAATTAGGGACATCCAGCCCTTTCTTTTGGCCAATCAAGCATATGATTAATAGACAGAGAAAATAAATATTTTCTAGTATTTCCAATTAAGGTTGATGTACAACATATAAAAGAATGCTGGCTAATTACACAGACCTTCCAAAAGTTCCACAGATCTAAGGTTAATCACTTGTTGCCTGACACACCACTGACCTCCAAAGGCGAGGCAACTTTGCAAGCAGAAATCTATGATTTCTGAACTTCGGTTTCATCATAAGATGCCTTTTGGAAGATTTTTCACAGTTTCAGGCCAGGTCCTAAGCAATCAGAATTCCACACTATTGTGAACAAGCTGGACCAACAACAAGTGGTTGATGACCTTGATTTTCTATAGCGCCTTTTATTTTTATTTACTTTATGTATTTGGTGACCTAAGATGAACATAAATGGAGATTCATACCATGTAGAACAAGCATTACTTATCCATATTTTGCAGGTAGGAAAACAGATACAGAATGGTCCAGAGAGGCCTCTGGTCACAAAGCTTACTACCTCCAAACCCAGAACAAATGCTTAAGATGTCTAACTGCAAGCCTGGCCTTTGTTTCTTTGCCATAATTAAAACCCATGTAGAGGTAACTGGGTTAACAAAGTAAATGTCTTTTCCTCTTGGTTGACAAATCTGATTTGACCTGAATATTCAATTTGCTCAAGTCCTACTGTCATGGTTAGTTATATATGCTTTGATTTTTATAGTATTAGCTATGCTTTTAAGAGGTTGGCTTGAATGAAAGGAAGGAAGAGCTGTCAAAAAGGGAGCTGTCTGATGAATGTGGGACCCCTGTGAATCTCAAAAGCAAGGCCAGGTGTCTTAGTCCCTGTTTATTACTGTAAGGAGACTCCATGACTAAGGAAGCTCCTGTGAAAGGAAACATCTAATGGGGTACTTGCTTACAATTTCAGAGGTTTAGTCCATTCCCATGGCAGGCAGCACAGCATCTTGCTGGCAGGCTCTGGAGCTGTTGCTGAGAGGTACATCTTGGTCTGTAGGCCCAGAGAGGGACATTAGGCTTAGCATAGGCCTTGGAAACCTCAAAGTCCACCCCCAGTGACACGCTTACTCCAACAAGGCCACACCTCCTAATCTTTTCAAATAATGCCACTCCATGATGACTAAGCATTCAAATGTACGAGCCTGTGGGAGCAGTTTTTATTCAAAGCGGCACACCAGGTAAGTACTTCAAACGTGTAAAGAAGAGACATAGGGGAGAGCACACAGCGCTGTTGGCTCTTGTTAGCTTGTTTGTTCTCTGGAGGAAGAAAAGTCCCTGACTCTGGACCCCAGAAAGGTCCTGTCTCTCATGAGAGCAGAAATGCCTACCTCACTCAACCTGCTTCTTCGCACCAATCTTCCCGTGTCTCCTTTACTCTCCTTTACTCCATTTCTACTGAGTACGCGACTTTGCCTCCGGTCCTTTCTCACATCCCAAGACTAATCCGATGTGAAACCATTTATTCCTTAAGAAACAAGTCGAGGATTCTAGAGCGCTGGTTCTCAACCTTCCTAGTACTACAAGTCTTAGTTACAGTCCCTCGTGTTGTGGTGACCACAGCCGTACAATTATTTTTTCGCTATTCCGTAACTGTAATTTTGCTTCCGTTACGAATGTGTGAGTATCCGATATGCAGATGATCTTAGGCGACCCCTGGTGGAAGGGCAATTCGACCCCCAAAGGGGTCATGACCCACAAGTTGAGAATTGATGTTCTAGAGACTTATTCTTTAAGACTCAGATCAAGTGATGCTATTGACACAGTCTGTCGCTGACTTCTACCCTCTAGGTAAGTAAGAAAACTGTAGAATACTAGGGATGCAAATCAGTGATCTTTCAGATTCTGAATACCCAGAACCAAGCTACCGTGTGCTTTCGTCTTTACTAGGTGTCTTTCAGGGATGGTGTGTCCCTGCAGGCACTGCCACTCGGCTCACGATGGAAGCAGGACTTGGGAGGCAGAATCCTGGAGGTGGACTGTTGAGAATATTTTGCCTGCGAGCCAGCTCTTTACCATTTGGGGATTGCACACGGGAAGAGCACTCACTTTCAATCTCCCTGTGATTCTAACAGATTATGGTAGCTCTTCCCAGGAGGGTCTGAATCCCTCTATGCAACTTAGCTCTCCTAATTCTTTTGCGATGTCGTTCACTCTGAACTTAGGAGCTGTATGCAGTTCTGTATCTAATTCTGGATGAAGCTCTATCCCCATATTCAAAAACAAGCGGCTCAGTGACAAGTTTAAGGAACTTTCCCTTTCTCTGTTGCCATCATGATATGGTATGGAGACATAGCTATTGGGAAATAATAATTTCATGGTGAGTCAGAGCCTAACAGGAGAAACAGTCCAATGACAAAGCAGCATCAGTCACTCACACAGCAAAATACCCATCATGTGAAAATCTTGGGTCTTATAGGAAGCAGTCAAGATCAAATCATCTGCAACACACTCTTCCTCATAGATTAAGAACTATATTACATTTTCCACGGAGAGGAGAAAGTTAGGTATGCTTTTTTCTTTTACACTTATTTAAGGAACAAGGAATTCCTGAGTATGCCTAACTGATTCATTTTGTAGGTGAAGAAAATAAGACCCTGAAAATCTAAATCTAAACTAATGCTAAATCTGTTTATATAAACATGGAAAATCATTAGGGATGAATACCTGATTTTAGCTCTCCTGATACTTAACTCACCACCTTGGGAAGAAATTTGTTTTTTTTTTTTCTCACAATGGAGACGTCTATTGGGTTTTGCCTGACTAGATCTCCCTCCAGACTCGGGGCTCAAAATCTCCTATTATCTGGCGTCTGATATGCTGCTCTTAAAGTTGTCTAGAGCAGCAGCCTACCTGATAAATAAAGCTGCCTTAAGAAGATAGAAAATCATCTGAAATGCCTGAGAGTGTCTTACATCTCCTTTGAAAAGGGTGGTCATTAGCCTGCCACCAACACCTGCTGGGCAGGAAGCTGTACTTCTTATATTTATCCACAGAAAGTGGATTTGTCTTCTCAGAAACAAATTACCAAACTTGTTAGCTTAAAACTGGTGAAATTTATTTTTCCAAAGTTCTTGAGGCCAGAAGTTTTGAATTGGTATTTCTAGGCTAAAATTGGGGTATTAGAAACAATCGCCCAAGGCTCCTGGGGAAAATCAATCTTTTGTCTTTTATGGCTTCCGGTGGCTGCTGGTCGTCCTTGACTTGCGGTCCTGTCACCTCAGTGCCTCTCTCTGAGGCAGTGACACCTTCTTCTCTTCTCGGGTATTTGGCATTCTTGTATTGCTTATGTTTATATTTAGGGTCCACCAAAATAATGCAGGATTATCTCCCATTTCGGGGCCTTTAACCACATCTTCAGAGTCTTCTACCAATAAACAATCAGAGCTTCTAGGATTTAGGGTGTCAGATAGTTTTCTTTTTGTTGTTGTTCTTTGTTTTTGTTTGGTTGTTTTTTTAAGAGAGGTACCATGCTGAGCCCACTCCTTGGAAGCCTGTAACTCTACCCTTATCTACCCTTACAGAGACAGAGGCACAGAGTCCCGTTCTGTTCTCCTATCCTGTTTCACACAGAGTGACTTCGTCCTGAAATCACAAAGAGCTCTATTAGATTTTTATTATTTTATTTTTATTATTATTTTCATTATTTCTCTTTGCCACATCTCTTTAAAAAAGGTCTTAATTTTTTTTTCTTACGGATTGTCAATTTGCTTATGTTTTTCTATACATATAAGTTGTCAGTGTTGCTCAGAGCTCTGAAGTAAACAACATCACCTAGGAGTCGAATAAAATCTCAGATAAAGAGTAGTCAGGCCACTGCGTCCGTCTTTGGAGAGATGTAATGCTCCTTCTGTCTGATTTCAGAGGCCAAAGAAATGTGCTGACAGTTATTGCCATAGCCAAGGAATTTCCCCAGCCATGAGGTCAGATAAGACGGCTAGGGTATCTGATAATCACCATTGATTACCCATCAAATGGGTCTGGGCTTATGACATCTTTTCAATAGTACAGACCCTGCCAAATAAATAAGCATCTTGAACTTCAGTGTACTCCAGTAAAGCTAATGATGACGAGAATCTTAACTGGGATGATAAATACGAATGCAGCCTTCTGAGAACTCCTACTCTAGAGATGGTATCTTCGAGGCATCTAGTCTGATTTTGACTCCATTGATACTTAGGCAGTCAAGGCAACTTTGAGGTGGGGCCAGGGGTTCCACAGTGTTACATTTGCCATCCAAAAATGAGTCTTAGTATTGGTCAAGATGTAGGAGATCTAAACATTCCTGGAATAGCTTCCTAAGCAGTGTGATTGGATTCCATGCCCACAGGCAACCTCTGGACTCCTTATCTGCAAGTTGCAACCCCAGAGACTGAGTGGAAAGGCCAGATGCCCTGCACTTTGTTGACTGTATGAGTCCCCACAGCCGTGTTCCCCAATATACATCTGACATCTTCTAACAAGTAAGCTGCATCCCTCTGTAATACGAAATACAATGAATTTATCTTCCTTGGTGACCCCGAAGCCTGTATGTTAAAAGCCTCAGTACTACTCTTTGAAACCCCAACATCCTCATCAAATGTGGCTACAACTTTATCCATTAAAGGAAAAGAATAGCGCAGAGAATTAATTAATATTTTTCCTGATGATGGAGAATAAATGAAATCATTAGGAGTTTGTCTATCATGGCTCACGGATATGACTGTTAATATCCTTCCTGTATAAATTGTACTTAAGATTTTCTTTAAAAATGGAAATTTAATCATACTCTCCTCTACCCAGTTCAAATGTAACCATATTATCCTTAGATTACAGGTTCTAAGTGATTTACATTTAATAGTCTTGCACAGAATTCTCAAATACGGATATTTTTATTTTGTACCATGATAACCCCTCGAGACTAACTGCTTTCTGCCGTGTTTCCTTAGCGTGTGTCACTTCTCACAGAGACCCAGGCTTTTGGTCACAGTGGACAGAGTGCTTTTTCTGTCCACATTTCTTGTCATCCTCAGAGTAGCCAGTAGGTCTTTTTGGTGACAAAGCCACTTGTGGGCACAGGTAGCCTCTTGCTCTAGTTCTGAAGAGACTGTTGATCTTATCCTGGGTCTCTGGGATAGAGCAAGGTAAAGAGGAGAAGCTAGCTCTCTGTTGAGTATTTTTCAAACCATGATGTCTGGTGTCCTTGACTGATTGGATTGTTGGAGTCTTCTATTTCTGACAAGCGACATAATTGTCCAGATGTGATATGGCATGAGGTTTTGCTTAGATCTAGAATGAGGGACACATTTGTACCTCAATATGCGAGTCTAGTGGAACCTGAAAAATGGTTCTTGTAAATCGAGTGAGGCTGTGGCCCCTCCCAAAATGTTCTATGCAGACAGTGCTTCCCTCCATTATAACCAGTGTCTATATTCATAGATTTGCAGCTGCACGACAAAGAACAATGAGACTTGAAGTCTCATTAAGAATTTGCAAATAAAAGCTCATGGCAAATGTCTAGTGGCTTTCATACATAGATGTTCTGGCCCTGGTAGAAGAATGAAAAGGAATCCTATTTTGATTCTTATGACTGCTGAGCTCGATCAGATTGCAATTGTCTGATTTCTACTCACCAACTCCCCTCAATGTTAGTTGGTGCCTTGACGAGTATCTGCTTCAGGTGACTTGTATGGCAAATGAAGAAAAGGGGGTCCTTAATATGTTCAATTATTTGCACACTTTTGCTTTTGTCCATGAATTTGTTTCTGTGACAGCGTTGGCACCGGAAGCTACAGCCCCAGTGGAAACATAGCTTGAAATTAATATCTAGAAGATATGGCAAAGATTAAGATATGGCAAAGATGTCAAATTGAGATTGGACTGAGTGCTGGGACAATCTGTTCAACTGGTGAGACATTCTGAAATGCATGTTTATAGGGTTCGGGAGTCACATTCAGACTCAACAAAAGGGAACCCGTGGCCAGTTGATCTTCTATCATGGAGAAAAGCACAAAAAGACAGAGAGGCCAGTTCTGACCTCTTAGTTTCTGTACAGGAATTATCATATGTGTTTGAACTATTAAAGTTCTTGTAGGGATTGCTTATAACAATCTAATGAGGGAGAATTTGGGGGTTCAGATAATGATTGAATATCATCAACAGCAACAAGTGCTTTCTCCACTTGGCTTTGCTTGGAGCCGTGGGGACTGCAGAGGAAATAGAGTACAGAGTATTCTTCTCCAGTGACCTGTACTATCATAGCCAGAAACTCAATTAGCCTTCTCCATGCTCCCATGGTCTTTTTAAAGAAAAACAGTGCTTTATATCTACAAAGTACTTTTCAGTGCATTATCTCATTTGATATATACAACATTCTCTGTAGACATTTTAGCGGGGAGGAATCCTTTGAAAAGAACGGGAAGAGGGAAGAAAAGTTCATTTAATCAAAATCCTTATGAAACTAAAGTCAGTGCATAATACTTTAAGAAATATGCTAGTGAATGCTTCATTCAGACATCCAGATGGAAGCTTCTGTCAATAAGAAGTAGCTAAATAGAACAGATCAATTTATTGTTCACATTTCATTTTTCAAAAAATCACTTGAAGTTCCCTTTGTATGTCACGCTTAGCTGCCTGTTGTTCTCACTCGCAGAGAGACGTTGCCTTCAGAGCCTTTAGAATTGTCAGCGAGCTCGAATGGGAAGCCAGAGTTCAAATGGAGCCGCCCAAGCATTTGAATCATCCTTAATATCTTCAAGCGATTCTCCGTGCTGTCGATGTGTGTCTTTCATCCAGTGAACAGAGGAAAAAGAAACTCAATAGGATCCACTCTTTAAAGCTTGTCAATTGGACGAGGGTGCTTCCTCCTGCCTGACGAGCGTGTGGACTCAGAAAAAAAAAATCACAGAATACATCTCACAAGAAGTTATTATCACAGTGACCTTTTTAATGGCCACGAACTTCACTCAGGACTGCACTGTCAGTTGGTCAATACCTGCTCAAGCGGGCCACTGCCTTCAAGCCACTCAAGCCAATTTCTACAAGCAGGTCTCGCAAAACGACTTGCAGTTCAGACTTGTGTTGAAAATGCCCAATCAGAACTTTGAAAGTTCTCCTGGGAATGGAGAATGCTTCTGGGCGATTCACAAGCACCCCTGAGTTGTAGAACCACTCTACTAATCCTCTACAGATCAACTGATACTGTTTTAGGGGCATGAGAAGTATCGACCAGAAATCTTGTCTTTCTTGGTACTGTGGTAAAACAGAAAATCAAGAAGTTTTCTGTGCTACCAGCATATGGATGTAAGGCGGGCTTAGGTTAACACAAGCCGAAAGTCTCATGTCTTATTGCCCAATATGAGAAAAAGTATGCCTTTCCCCATGTTTAGCAAATAACAGTTCATTGTAACACAAGTGATTGTGGCTTCTTCCTCTTTCTTTCAGCCTCGGCATCTTAACCATTTTGTGTGGTAGATGCAGACAGCTTAAAAAGCAAGGACAGATGGAGGGAGGGAGAGAGAAAGAGGAGGAGGAGGGGGAGTAGAGAGAGAGGGAGAGAGAGAGGGAGAGAAAACAAAACTTTCTTGACAACCTAAAAGCTTCTTATTTCCTTTGTTTGCTGGTATTTATTTGAATTGACCACTATGGCCCTTCTGAGACAGGATCTCCGTCTATAATACACTATCCAGGACTCGGTATGTGGTTGACTCTGGTCTTATACTTACGGCAATCCTCCTAGAATCCCCAGCCTGGGATTCTAGCTATGAGCCGATGTGCTCAGCTTTCCCACTACTTTCAAAGGGGAAGAGCCACACCCTAAATACCCTAGATTGCAATATGGCTACCTTCTACATTTCTTCCATTGTTTTTCTGTTACTCTTTTGTTTATGAATTGTGCTAAACTTGACGTTATGAAACTTTCTAAAATTTTCTGGCTGATCTCCTGAAAATATCTTTTTCCTCTTGCATAAAAAGTGACAATCCAAGAGGCTTGCTGACAAAAACAAAGAATAGAATCATACAGTGTCCATGTGACCGTGGAATTGGTGTAGACACAAGGCTTCCAGCTGGAAAGTCCAGGTTTCCTTTTGAAATAAATAAAGCGCCAGCCTTTATTATTATTTTGATGCTCTGAGAGGACAGAGAAAACTGTCAATCAGTGCTTTTAGAAGCCCTTAAGTTTCTAATGGAAAAGTTTTGTGTATACAGAAACCAGTGGTAGAAAAAGAACTTCTCTAGTCCCAGGTCTCACTGGGAGAAGTTATGTGTCTCATCTCGGCTCCTCTGAACATTTCTTTTTGGTTTAGAGATGCTAGATTCTATATAAGTAACATATCCACCAGGGATGCAAAGAGTCCTGTTAAACTAAGTACACCAAACACCTAGCGAGCTAGGAGGGAATGGCTATCATTGTGGAAACAAATGACCCTAGTAGTCAGGTGGACGTAGATTTCAAGCAGCCACATGAAGCCCTACAGGGACGAGGTCCCTGGAACATATCTTGTAATTCTTTGTACAATTGTGATAGTTAGTGCATGAGTACAGGAATATAATCTGGAAAGATGTCATGACCAGAGATGCAAATCCTTTAAGGATGGAAGTCTGCGGCTTCAATAACTCAGCAGTGTAGAACAAGAAAATAGAGTGAGTTGATGGAGATAGCAAAATAAATACCATTGGTTTCCCTAGGTTAGCGTTAGAAAGGAGGATAGTGTTTTACGGCAGTAATCCTCTTGCAAATTCCTGTAGAGAAGGAGATTAACCAGAATCCTGGAGGAGCCATTCTGGATTGAGGGAGGTTTCTATAAAAACGGATAGGTCTGTGTGGCACAAAGTTTGGACTGTCATGGTGCTGTTGTTTGAAGGTCATGTTCTTCCTTCCAGATGGCATTAATTATTGTCTATTATCGGTTGAATTGCTTACTAGAAATTTCGTTCAGTCAAGAATTCTGTCACTAAAATGTATGCTCCCTGTCCTCAAAAGCTACCTGCCTCCGGTGACTGTACGGTTCAGGGTAAAAGGAGTAAAAAGATCAAGCTAGTTTGCCTTGGTGTGGGAAAAGCCTGGACAGGTGTCTTAGCTCTATAGCTGAGCTTCTGTGAGAACTGCATACGTCACAGTTCAAGTTCTCCCTTTGCTTAACCCTTCTCTGCTCATCAGTCAGAGAGACATTGCTCATTAACATATCAAGACCACCAAATACCTGTCTCAGAATCTGTTTCAAAAAAACCTTAAGGTGATAGATGCATCTGTGGTAGTCCAAAGTGTCCTCCATATATATTCATGAAGAGACATTTAAAAAGCAAAAGTAGCTGGGCAGTGGTGGTACATGCCTTTAATTCCAGCACTAGGGAGGCAGTTAGGTAGATCTCTGAGTTTGAGGCCAGCCTGGTCTACAGAGTGAGTTCTAGGACAGCCAGGGCTACACAAAAAGGCTCTGTCTCAAAAAACCAAAACAAATAGATAGATGGATAGATGGATAGATGGATAGATAGATAGATAGATAGATAGATGATATATAGATTGATGGATATAAAACAAACAAGCAAATAAATAGCTATTCTTCCATTATGACACAACAGATTATGGAAAGCCTTAAATATACATAAGGCTCCCTTGGCAAAGTAACCTAAAGAAATCAACGCAATATTTCTGTTTGTATTTGTCATTCACAGAATTCGTGATGAAAACTTCATTCTTAGGAAAACTCTGAAAAGAGTCAACCTCTAAGTGGATCTTACATGATTCAAATAAGCTTCTGGATTTCCCTGCAAAGACTGTTTTAATTTCCCCCAAATGATAGAGTTTGAAACTGGCACTGTTGAATCCAAAGGTCCATAGTAGGGAAAGCTCACTTCTCAGAATATCTAAAAATACAGATATGGCTGAAGTTAAATTTTGGGCTTTTTTATAAAAGTATCCAGGATTGTCTGTAGTTTCAAAATGATAAATGGATGATTCTCACTGTGTTCAATGCTTAACATATATCCCAAACTGTGTTTCAAATTGACTGCAAACCCAATCACAAAGCCTTAAAGCAAATGCAAGCTGTGTCTTGCTGACTCTTTTTAAATATAATACATCCAGACAGTGATAGTTTTTTTTTAAATATCTGGGACAGTTTGTAATATTTCAAGGGGGAAATTGGAACGATGCTTTATACCTTTAGGCAAGAGTGAATTATTTCAAACACCAAGTGGTTCCAAATCCCACTGAGCTCAAAAGGCTGAGTTTCTGGAGATTTCTAGTGGGCACAGCACTTGGCATAATAAACTTTCTCTCCTACTTCCTTTCCTCTACCTCAAATAGCCACATGCCCTCTAACCAGCCCTTGAGACAAACCTCAGTATTGAATGATGGATAATAGTCATTTTCACAAATTCACTTTAAGGACTATGTTTAGTTTCCAAATACAAAAGCTATGGGATCATTCCCTTAGGAAAACAGTAAAAATACAATCAAAAGAGTTGAAATTTCAAAGGTCAAATTCATAATTCTACACCACAGCCTAGTTTTCTCCCTCTGGGCACTGTGGTATTACATACAGCATAAAGGGCTGCGTTGGCATGTAAGGATTAGTCTTAGGCTGTCAGAGCAGGGAAGGACCTTGGAGATAAACCATTTTCTCTGTCTTTCTTTCATGGATGAGACAAAAGACTCTGGTAAGTGATAGTGGAACAAAGAGGAAGGAAGTACAAAGCCAGACTTACAAAGTTCTTAAGATTCCTCTTAGTGCTCTCCTGAGCAGCCCGGTCACTCAGAGCTCTGGTTTCTCCCACATCCTTCATTTGGACTCCACATTGCAGCTCACACTTCCACCAGATAGTCTATCAGGAAGCTGGCATTGCTGAAAAGGTTGAAGATGGAAAGTCAGACTCAGAGTGCCCACATTTCCTTTGGTCCCTTCATGCATACCTCTTTTACATAAAATGGACAAAAAGAAGACGCTGCTAACATTGATGAGTCCATGAGACAGAAGCAGAAAGCCGGTCCTGTGCACTCTATCTAAATCTTGTTGTGTGGGGGCCTTCTTCTCTTGAGCAGGAATGAAAAAGACCTGCCATTGTTTTGTGCCCACGCCTTTGATTGGCCTAACCTAATTTGTCGTTTGATATTTCTTGTTCTTCTTAAGGAATCTTAAGATTTCAGTATCTACCTCAACTTTTTATCCCATGTTTTCATGGCATTGTGAACTAATTCGTGCTCTCATATTTGTGCAAAGTTTATATTTCTTTATATATTCTTTATATTTCTCTACTTAGTTTAAAGATGTTTTCTGCAAAGGTATCCCACGATCCTAGACTAGTATCTGGTATCTGGAGCTTGGAGATGAGTTTGTCAGTAAAAATGCTTTGTAAAGTGCTCACTTTGCAAGTATGAGAACCTGAATTCAAGCCCCCAGAGCCCATGTAGGTATGGCAGTACACACTGGTAATCTCGACACTTGAGAGACACAGACAAGGGGAACCCTGGCACACAAATAGGCAGACAGCCTAGCCTGATTGGCCCCAGATGCCAGTGAGAGACCCTATCTCAAAACACAACACACTACAACAACAAATCACAGACACAACAAACAAGGTAGACAATTCCTGAGAGACAATACTTGAGGATGATCTCTGGACTCCATAAGCACAGGCACACGTGTGCCGTTCACATGTACCCACAGACACAGGTACACACAGATGCACACAAACACACAAGCACCTGTGTGCAAACACACACACACATACACACACACACACACACACATACACAAAGGTCTCCATATGGGAGATCAGGATCTATGTGAGAAATCGAAGGGGACCCTAAAGCCTGAGACTTCTGTGGGAAAGATCAGCTCTCAAGACATCTTATATAAACAATAATTCCTTAGTTGTCTTTTCTGTGCTGAAAATCTTAAGTCCTTTGATGCTGTGACTTTCCCACAAGACATAGCTTTCCTTTAAGCATTTTCTACAGAGCAAATAGGAAGATGTATGAGTCATCACAGAGATGGATTTCACATGTTCTTTTAATAATGTGGGCTTTGTAGTTTATAAAAGATAGACTATTTGGCATTGGTATTTGCGTAATAACAGAGCTGCTCTCTGTGGCCGGTGCCATCCATATCCGTCTAGGTGGGAGGTAATGACAGAATCGCTGTGCTCTGAGAGCAGAGCCAGTGGGAGGGAGCAGTGTGGATGAAAAACAGAAGTTTTAGGGCCAAAAATTTCAGACACCAAAGCTGCATCTTACAGAAACTTTAGCTGCAAAATGTTTCAGCAAAACTCAATGAGCTGACAGTGAAGATTCTATAAGATGAACTTTATGCAAATATGCAACATATATAAGATGCCTGGCTATAAAGTAGCTTACAAGTGATAGCAATTATTTTAATCATCACATTAGTTTTGTAGTGTTTTGTTTTTGTTTTATTTTGCTTTGTTTTTGAGGCAAGGTCTCACTCTGAGACAGCTCTGGTTGGCTTGGAACTCATTACATAGCCCAGGCTGGCTTTGAACTCAGAGATCTGCCAAGTATTGGGATTAAATGTATGTACCTCCATGCCTGACAACCAAATGGACTTTTAGAGATTCAAGTTTGCATACCCACTGTATATCCGTATGTAATTTAAACAGTTTTATAATAAACTTCTTGAGGGTTTTTTTTTTTTTGTTGTTGTTGTTGTTCATGATTTTGTGAATGGGGTTTTGGCTGCATGTATGTCTGACTGTTCAACACATGCATGCCTGGTACCCTCCTAGACCATAAGAGGATGTTAGATCCTCTGGACTAAGAGATGGAGACAGTTGTGAGCCACCATGTTGATGCAGTTAATCAAGCCCAGGTCATCTGTAAGAGCAACCAGTGCTCTTAACTGCTGAGCCATCTTTCTGGCCACATGATATAAATTTTTAAGATTTTACTCCATCTTCTTTGTTTTTGTTTATATTCAAGCCAGTACCAAGTAGAAATAAACAGAAAAATTTAAAGTTAGCTTTCCATTTCTCCACCACCTGATCAAAGGCCTCGTTTCAGTAAACATACAAGGAAAAGAATTGGTGCCGAAGATACTTAGACTGTGTAGTTAGACCGTGAATGTTGACAGTTAGCTAAATAAGCATTAATTTTTTAAATGACATCAGAGGTTGAAATCGCATCTATAAATCTGATGACGGTATTGTTCAGTAAGAAATATGATTTCCGCTGAAGTCTGAAGAGAACGCAGGCAGATGTTGCCATTTCTGTCGACATTACAGATGATAGACAGGAGCCGCGAGGAGACTGGATGGTTGGTTCAAAAAAAAAAAAAAAAAATACATTTTCATGGCAAGGCAAATTAACCACAGCAGTGACTTAGATTTTTTGGTAAAAAAACTTTTTGAACTATTATTTCTCTGCAGACCTTAAGTATCCAGCCCGGCAAACTCTGACACGTTGTGTACACGCGTATTTGTACTTCATCAGTCAGAAATAGAACACTTCCAGAGCAGACAGGATCCCATGAGCCTCTTTAGTCGTCATTCCCGTGGTAACCAGCATCCTGTCTCCTGTCACCGGTGAATAGTTTCACGTGTTTAAAATTCATCCTCTCTGAGATGAACGTTCTCTTTTGTGTCTAGTGTCTTTTGTTCGTCAATTAGTCTCTGACATCCAGCTATTGTTGCCGCATCGCTAATTGTTTCTTCAGATTCACTGCTGCGTAATATGCCGTTATGTAAGCGCGCACCTGCTGGGAGCGTTCCTGTTGCCCGCAGGTTGGGGCTGTTGCGAGTGTCACTGTGTTAACTAATCGGATATATGTTCCTACACCGTTTCTACCAAAAAAATGACTAAGGAGTTGGGTTTTTGGCTGATAACACAAATAGAAAAGAAATATAATCTTTTGACTCTGAGGTCAACCTTGATCTGTAAGAGTCTCCTCCTAGACTGGACTTCCTCCAATACACTCAACAGTGGAATGACAAGATCAAGGCGCAGGGACAGGAAGCCTTCTGAATGCCATCAGTAGCGGGTAGCACTACCCTCCATCTGTCTTGGGAAATACTGCTCTGTTTTTCGAGTAGGAGGCGTTTCATTTCAAAATCATTCATGTCTTGCTCAGTCTTTCATTTTCTCCTTAACCCCATCCGTCCTTCAAGACGCTTTCTCCAGTAGAGCTTTTGTTTTTATCAATAAATTATTAAATTATTGATTTAATTAATTAACACTCAAAAAGTTTCTTTTAACATTTTAAAGTTTACTTATTTAGAGAGAAGAGGTGGGGGGAGAGAGAGAGGACATGCACAGACTTGTATGTCAAGTTGAACATGTAGCGGTCAGAGGACAGCTTGTTAAAGTAGGCTCTCTCCATGTAGATCCCAGGGGACTAAACGCAGATTTCAGGCTAGGTAGCAATCATTTTTTTCCCCCTAAATCAGACATCTTGCTTGGACAAGATAATGAGTTTCCTTCTGGTATTTCCATGTCTACTTCGTCTTTTTTGAAATTCCCGGCTCCCAGAGTCCTCTGCTTGCTTTTGCTGGCCCTCTGTCCCCTTCTCTGGTACCCTGCCTGGTCCATGCCGCATGTATTATCCTGCCCTATTTCCTCTTTCTTCTGACTCCCCTTTCCCTTCTACCTCTTCTTCCCCTCTCAGAGCCTGCTTTCTAGTTTCATGACCTAAACTGCCTACATATATCATATATATTATACATAATATAAATCCTAGTTTTTAATATATATTACCGTATTTAATATATATGTACTACATGGATTTTTCCATATGTAGCTCCTAGATTGTAATATATATTATATATTTTCCACATAGATCTTCCATATGTATATCCTAGCTTCTAATATATAACATACTATATATAAACTATATGATATATATCATATATCATATATGTGGAAGAAAGCATGTAGTATTTCTCTTCCTGAGTCTGGATTACTTTGTTTAGTTGTTTAGTAGTTTCTACTTCCTTGATTTTCCTGCAAATGCCATGATCTATTTCCCTTTTGGTGCAGTTACTATCCCATTCTGTAAACCCACATTTACTTCTGTGCGGTTGATAGTAGTAGATAAGGAATGGGGCCAGCTTAGACATCCATCGACAGGCAAATGAATAAAGAAAATGTGGTCCACACACACATCGCAGACTCTTCTCGTCTCCCTAATCCGTATTCTGTTGCATTGCTATTTGTCTACCAGAAATCTCCACGTTAGCTTAAACAAATACAAACACTCAGCCAAATCATCAGTCGAGGATAAGCTGCTTCATTATCTGCATCATTAAATGATAAGAGATTGAGATATGTAGTCTTGCTTCCCATATATATTTAGGTTTCCTGAAATCACTCTAGAGTTTGCTAAAGCGCTCAGAGGGATCACAAGGCCCTGCAATTATTTTGTGTGCGGTTATGGTTTGTTAGAGTGAAAAGATGCCAAACATAATAAGAAAGGGGAAAAGGCTCATGGGCAAAGTTTAAGAAACTCAAACAGCGGTTTCCAAGTGCCCCCTCCCGGAGAAGTCACAGGGCTACCTCTCATCTTTGTGGACACAGTTTATGTGCTGTCAACACAACCAGAAGAATTAATTGGAGACTCCTGGACATGGATTCTAAGGGTGCTGATCATACTCTGTTGTCCACATAGACCTCTGGAGGAAATCAAGCACTCAGCTTAAACCACACTCTTAGTTTAAAAGGTTCCATAGAATGAGACATTCCTGCGGGTCCTGGGAATGGATACCATCTTCCCACGTTTCACGTTTCGCACTCCTAGATGCTGGCACGTCAGTCCTGGGGGTGACTCAAATTCTGGAAACATCAAGAGATACTGTTTGAAGGTTAAATTCATTTTTTTTAAAAATTTCCCTTCAACTGCAGTATTTAAGAGCATCTATTTTATATAAATCTCCAAAAGTAGAGATCAAATCTAGAGCATTTGTCAATTCCTTTGACTCTATATTCCTTTTATTCCTTTAAAGAGCTTTGTGCTAGACTGGGCAGCTTTAATCCCAACTCTGGGGAGGCAGAGGCAGGTGAATTTCTGTGCTTTAGATGCCGGTCTGGTTTATACAGCAAGTTCCAGGTCAGCCAGGCTACAAAGTAAGACCCTGTCAGAAAAGAAAGGGAAGACAAAAGAAGAAAAGAAGGGAAGGCAGGAAACAGAACAAAGAAAAAAAGAAAAGAAAAATTAGTGTTCTGAAAACCTGTTGGCAAATGCTGTTCTAACTTTACGTGAACATTCAGTCATTGAGGCTTAGGAGAAAAGAGTTCAAAGGTCAACTTCCAGGCTGCAAGAAGCATGCCAGATGTCAGGGATTTAGTCTACTGATTGCTTCACCTCCATTTAAGCAAGTGCACTTGGATCTCAACCCCATAACCCACATCTGTGGTTCTGAACCAAAGACAATGGCAAAGGAAAGAAGTTAGGCATATATGTGCACTGACAACAAAACAATTTTTATTCCCTACCTCGCCTTACATTACCCCATTTCTGTTTCTTGGCAGGATTTCCCAAAGGTAACTTGGTTTTGCAAAGGTAGCTGAACCGAAACTCTTTAGCATGTTTCTGACCTGACCGGTCATCATAAACAGCGGGGAAGCAGAGTCAGCTAGCCACCTTTGCATCTGAAAACCTCCACACAACTCCTTTTCTGTTTCCTTCCTGGATTGAGACTCCTGGGGTAATAGCTGTGTCCAAAAGGTCATTATGTATAATCCATCCATAGAACTCTAATTTTTTTGTTCAGGCCAGGACCATTGATTTCTGATAAAATGCTCTGTATATTCATACAGGAACATATTTAGAAAAATAATTTTCATATATACAGCAGAGGAACACCTTATTTTTCTTCCTAGGCTTAATTGAACAATTTTAATACAAAGCAAATTAAGTAAAATAGGGTGTAAGCTTCCCTACGAAGCAATTGTTCACTGTGTTTAGTGAGATGTATGCTTAATGAAAACCATATTTTTTCCATAGGAGGAGACACCTAGACAGTGGTAGTTTGTCAAGTAATTCGGGCCATGTATTGAGACTTCTCAGCCAGCTCCGGGTATAATGGTAAATCAACTGGCTTCACATCTTGAATACAAGCAATTAATGCCAATAATTAATGTCTCCCATGCTGGCAAATTTAAAGTGTAGAAAAGTAGGTGCCTGGTTTCATCTATTTCAGGGGAAAAAACATCTCAAGGTACCTTTGTTACACGATCATTCAACGCTACTGAAATCCTGTGTGGAATTAATAATAAATTTTTACTCCCCGGTAGAAATATAATAAACCAAATGAGGCAGCATTAGTGATCTGGATTGCATGGGTACTGGAATTCAGAACCTGGCCTCTGTCCTTGTGCTCTGTCATACTGTATTTGGAAGCTAAGAACGTTTCATGCTATCGTTCATCACAAGCGTCTTACAAGAATGATGTAAATTCCAGAAAGGATGTCCCAGCTATTTAGCAAGCGTTTGAAGTATGCCAAGGAGCGATACTTCTTAGAGGAAGGGGGCTCACGCGTCAACAGGTGAAACTGCTCCTCACGGCCTTGTCTGCAGTAAGTTTATTAAAGTGTCATAGAAAGAGGAAGCAACTGCTTCTTAAGACCGAAGGGAAGTGAGAAGGACTTGATAGTGGTGAAGACATTGTAATCCGCAATGTTAATTCAAAATGTACTCTTAGGAGCAACCAATATTTTTGTTCAAATGGAGTTCATAGTAAAGGCAAAAACATTTCCAACAAGGTGTTAAAAATAATATGATTTATTGCTGGGTGGTGGTGGCACACGCCTTTAATCCCAGCACTCGAGAGGCAGAGGCAGGCGGATCACTGTGAGTTCAAGGCCAGCTTGGTCTACAGAGTGAGTTTCAGGACAGCCAGAGTGACAACAGAGAAATCTTGTCTTAAAAAAAAGAAAAAAGAAAGAAAGAAAGAAAAGGAAGAAAGAAAGAAAAGAAAAAAAACAAATACATTTGAAAAGTTTTCCTTCCCACATATAAAACAATAATAAATTATATATATACACACATATCCATATGTATATACACATACGTATATATATACGTATGTGTATATACATATGGATATATAATTTATTATTGTTTTATATGTGGGAAAGAAAAATTTTCAAATAGCAGATAAGAAAGACATAATATTCACTTAAAACACTTAATTTCAAATAAAAACTGAATTCTCTTAGAAATGCATTGTTGTACACTAATGATAAATGCAATATTCTGCCTTCCAGCAAGTTCGTGTAATGTAGCCCCACCAGGGACGGAGCACCTCCCCGTCTACCTACCTGTATCCAGTAAGTATGGGTTTTGAGAAGAGACAGATAGACCTTTCCCAAAGCACGCTTCATCCTAGCTCCGGTACACCATCTTGACTATCAGTCAGTGTCTGCCTAGGCAGATCATTTCTCCTTTTATTCCATTTTTGGAGGAAGCCTGAACTGCTCATGGGAAAGCAGGTGATATGTGAAGGTCCAGCAGATGAGTACAAGTTATATAAGTGTGGGACTGTTATCAAACCTCAGTAACTTCAGTTTTGTCCTCTGGATGAATAGGAATTAGGGAAGGCTAACTCTGTGCTAGGCATTGAGAAAGTAGATATCAAGCAGTGTCCGGAATGCAGATGAGTGCATATATGTCAATACTGAGGAGGGAATATATTGGCTGTGTTGCTTATATACACATATGTGAGACAATGGGGCTTTTTATATCCACTGTGAAGCACAAACTTCTATATTTTGGGTGTCACAGATCTATATAGATGCCTCCTTGGGGCCAGCCATGGAACAGATGAGACACTGGATTTGTTCTAGCTTTCGAGTCAGGGCTACATTGGGAGAGATACTAGCCAGTTAGCAAATGTTCTTCCTCTGTCTTGTGATTTGACTGGCAGCGGCCTGACGGATTAGAAAACAACTCCTGAAACTCTTCCTAGCATATACAGTAAGCGATCGGCTTCTCCATCCGGAGACAGTAATGAGAAGCTCGTATATGTTCCATGTTTACATTATCTGCTGGCCATAGAAAGCACAGATTGCCAAGCCTGAATGAGTAAGTGGTTTCATAGCCCTAGAGCTTTATTGCCTAAATGGCAAGCACAGGATTCAGCAAGACCAAGTACCTGGAATGGCAAGCAGAGCTCCATTAGTAGAATTAATATGAGGGCTTTTTGTCATTCTCTTACAACGCACCTTTCAAGTAACTTAGAAACTAAAAACTCACTGAAAGGTGGATTTAGGGTCTAGATACCTAGATTCTAAAGAGGTGTACAGGTATGCCTGCATCTAGAAAGGATGGAGATCTGTTGCGTTGGCCCATTTCTGTCGCGAAATATTCCCGTTGTGATTCGTTACAAGCCTGACATTTCTCGATGCAAACTTAGATAAGAACACAGCTAAATCTTATGAGCTGGTATTAGCCACTGTGACACGGGAGTCACTCCAGACCACCCTGCCAGCTATGGGATGTGCTTTTTTATTATTATTTGTTTTCGCTTTTTAATTTTATTTTTTACAGTTTTTAAAAATTTAATTCAAAATTTCTTGCTTTTTAAACAATGCTCTTTAAGAGCCAAACTTGCTCTCTGAGTTTTTTTCTTTTGCACTCATGCAACGAAGACTCTATATCAAAGTTTCCAATCTAGATGTTAACTACACACACGATCTTGGCAAAAAAAAAAAAAAACAAAAAAAAAACCAAAACCCAAAAAACTAAAAATGTGCTAAACTCTGGAATAAGCAAAAATGAAATAGGTTTCATTGAAGTGGAGGTTCTCAGAGACTTTGAAGTGACCCTAATGTTATGCCTCTGTAGTTAGAAGCAATGCTACTCAGCTTCTCCTGAACACTGTCTAGTGGGACAACTACTGACCATTAACTCCATCTGGAGAACTTGAGGCCTGAAATTCCAACTGAAAGGGAAGAGACAGAATTTCAGTTACCTGCTCCCCCATCCACCTTGAAACGTGTGTGTGTGTGTGTGTGCTTGTGTGTGTGTTCTTGTTCCTTTCACGTGTGTTCAAATATGCAGATACATGCGGAGGCCAGAAGTTAACGTGTGGTTTTGTTTTCAATCTTTCTCCACTTAATTTTTTTTTTGAGACAAGGGGTTGCACTGAGCCTGGAACTTTGCAGATTCACTCAGCTAGACTGGCTTGCCAACAGTCGGTCAGTGCTTTGTCCCCCATGTTCCCCAGCACTGGGATTATGGGCTTATGCTTTTCCCAGTATGAACTCAGTTACGCAGGTACTGGGGATCCAAACTCAGGTTCTCACGCTTGTTTGGCAAGGGCTTTGCAAACTGAGCCATCTCTTCAGCCCCTCCACCATGCGACTTGGTAAGCGAAGGCTGCTGAGCTTTGTGAAGCCTAGATTATGCAATGTTTTCTAATTTAAAGCTAACGATTATCCAGTAGTTACAGAAATTGTTCTTTCTTGCAGTCTCCAGGTGAGAATCCTGCGTCTTACTTGATAGATGAGCCGGAGTTACTTCATTTGAAGTGGAGGCGACGGCTCATAATGATGGTCAAAAAGTGCCTCTCCCAAGGAGCCTATTTAAAAAAAATAAATAAATAAGGGAAAGCCAAATTACATATATGTAATCACAGTAGGTCCGGTGGGTGCAGAGCCATGTTAGCAAGAGCGACACCTGCTGGTTGGATCTGCCTCGCTGTACCCAGAAAGGCTAAAGAGGAGGCTTTTTAGCCAAGTCACTCAGGGAGCTGTGAGCTCTAAACTAGGCAGAGACAGTTCTGAGACTCATGCAGCGTCGTGTTTGTCCTTTCAAGAAACAGCGTAAGATGAAAGAATTCAAACTCTCTGTTCTTCTGTCTTCTGGATCCCTCGCTCTTTTCTTTGATTCCTATGAGAAACTCAGAAGCAAATAAGTTTGTAATTATGTCCTCCTCTGTCCTATCTGAAAACAAAACAGTACATTTTAAATGTGTGGGTGACTCTTTGATGTCATGAAAAACACTAATGGCCCTTAATTTTCAGGGGACTTTCAGGTTCTAGAAAGCCCTCTGTCTACGTTTCTCATGTTTTTTCACAGAGTCAGATGTTGCTTAATGAAATGAGAAAGCAGACTTTTTTGTTGTTGTTGTTGTTGTTCCTAAAGCAGACAAAGTGTTTTCTGGGTGCTTAGAAGATAAGAAAGCTGTCGTCAATGCACTGGAAAAGCCATCTGGGAAGGACTCTTACAAAGGTACAAGAGAAAATAAGCAAGCTGAGACAGAACAACAAAGCAGAAGCAAAGTGGGTAGGGAGAGTACTAGCCTTTTGTTACACAACCAAGGCGGTACCCTAAATACTTGGACTTCACATGACCTCCAAACATCATCGAAAGTTTCCCTTGGGATCCAAGAAAGTTGAAGATGCACACAAATCTGGCCTAAGGGATCTTTAAGATTGGGGATGAAAGAAAGGGCATAAGGCAAGGAAGCATGTTCAAAGCAAAGACACAGGCCAAGCTGTTCCCATTGAGTAAGTCTTATTTGCACCAATGACCTCCAGTGAAATCTATCCTCAAGGTTCCTGACTGGAGGTGAACAACAGATGGGTGCCTGGGAATGAGCACAGGAAGCTGGCTGGGTACCAGAAGTTAAGCATAGACGGTCTCTCGATTGTTCTTCATAATTTTTTTTTTCAGACTAGATTTTTTTTCCCAAAAAACCTCATCTGTGGTTTTGAAACCCTACTTCCCAGCCCCCTCCAATTAGCATTGCTTTGATCAGCTGGCCCTTTTAGACTCACACCACTGCATATCCCTTTTCAGAGATAGCTGTCAGATACCCAGCAGGGCAGCCATGCACTCCAGATCTGGAGAAGAATTCAATATAGAGTGAGAGACTGATGTGTACCCACTCAGATCGAATTACCCTCCCGGGGCACCTCCTCTCTCTTACCATGCCAAAGAGTGTTGCTGAAAGAGTTACTGGGTTCTCGAGATGAGGACCGAACTGCACAAGGACAGAGACTTCACTTTCATAGCCCCTACCTGGTTAGCCCATGGTCCTTGAACAAAACAGATGATATCTATGAGCCAGAAGTGAGTGTGAAATAGATTGCGAGGTTAGAACCCGCAGCTACCACTCCCAGTGCGCCATGCTGGGGTACGAGTTGAGTTTTTCCCTTCCTGGCCTGTTCCTGGGAAGATCAGAGTTAGACCAGCAGAGAGACTAAGGCGTAGTAGGAGGGCCATCTGGAGGTATAACCACTGGAGAAATAGGCAGGTGACATCAAGCTGGTCAAGAGACAAGAGAGAAAGAAGCAGAAGCAGTCATCCATTGTAGGCAGGGGCCTGCCTGCTTTGAAGCTGAGTGTCTACATTCCCTGCTCTTCCTTAAGCTGTAGGACAGCCTCCCTGCTCTTCTTTGTGGGGTTCTATCAGTCACTACCCCACACCCAGAAAGCGGACTTCTAAAAAGTAATTTGTTCCTATCAGACGTGTAGAACCAGCAATAAGGCAATGTATGATAACTTAATTAACACATTTCCCGATAAGACAGCCCTATTTTAAAACAACAAAAGGGGGGGTGTGTGTTCATAATTCATCAGCGGGAAATGAAGCCCCTGTAACAAAACAACCAAGTTATCTGTCAGGAGCTGTCAGGGTGCTGCTTCCTCCTCAGCAGGGACGGTTGGCAAGGTTCCATGTGAATACTGAGCAGCAGCTAGACCAGCTACCCAAAGGTCACTGATGTCTCTTCTTCCTTTGCACAGCACACTGTTTACCACCAACACTTCTCTGACCTCAGCTGTAAAGCCGGTGTCCTTGATTCTCCCATCAGAAAACACAAACTGATAAAGACCGATTTCCTCTTCATCTCTATGGTCACCCCCTTCCTTCCATTCTTCTTTCCTCTCTCCTTTCTTCTCTCCTTCGTATGTTTCGTATGAGAGAAAGAGCTCAGCAAGAAAGCCTGAACTCTTCTAGAGCATCTGCCATCATTTGCAAGGCCAGGAAAAGCAGTATCATTTAGTTCTTTAAGGAGGACCTATTCCCTTCTAGAGGACGAAGCTCCTTTATACTATAAAAGGATCTAGGCTGGCTGTGGTGGTGTTCACCTGTGATAGCAGCTGTTTAGAGGATGAGGCAGAAGGATCTACAGTTCAAAGCCACCTGGACTACGTAGTGATACATGTCTCAAAAGAGCAAGGGTTGGGGGATGCTCAGTCGTCTCTAGTTGCTCAGAGGAATTGGAAGTCATCCCAGTCTTGGCATTGACTTGTCTAGCTGACCCAATGCAGAAATAGATCTTCAGCTTTGTCATTCTAAGACTCTCATGGGTGTTTCCTGTAGTTGATAGAACATTTTGTGCCATTTTAATTGGTGTTTATGACCTTTTCAAACTCTAGTTATGCAGTTCCCCACTTTCATGTGTCCCAAAAGGCTATTTCTGTGTCTCATTTACTTCTACTCATAAATTATTACTACAAATTATAAATATCCACTAGAAAATGAGAACCCTAAAGAATAATACAAAAAAATAAGAACTAAAACTCTCACTAATCTTAACACTAATTGGTAAGCTACCAGTGTTTCTACAGTTGTGCTTTGAGGCGTCCATTCTTTGTCCCTGTTTCTCAGAATTTGTCAGATTGGGCATGCCCATCTTATTCAATCTTGTCTCACAAGGATTTTTCTAAACTACACTGAACTGAGATAGAAAAATACTTTCTTGAGCACCTGCAAAATATTATTTCCCCTGCCCCACTCCTGGAAGTCTCCACCATGAACTGGTTTTCAAAAAAGTCAGAACTCAATGCAGGCTATATGCAGGATTTTTTCCCCCTATTAAACTCACCTTCCCATGGGTGTCTTTAGTCCAACAAACAGGTCGACAGGAGATAAACATACGATGACTTAACAAAATGGAAGTTTATCCAATTCCCTGCTTTCTTGTGTGGGAAGTACAGTCCACTTTCCTTTCCACTGAATGTGTGGCCAAAATATTTCTTTCTCAACTGTTCATTTTAAGATAAGGAGCAATGAGAGGGACATCAATAAGCATTTGATTGGGATTGTTTCTTGAAGGTTGCTTTAGTGGATTCATCTACTTCAACCCAGGGGCGGGCCATTCATCAGCACACAATGAATGTTAATGACAAGTAGTTCCTAGCAGAGAAAAATATGCACACACAGGAAAAGGGAAAAAAGATGTTTAGAAATACGCCAAGGGCAGACTGTGTTAAGGGGGTGGGGGGAGGGAGGGTTCTCCCTAATGGAAATAGAGAACAAGAAAGAATGGAGCAATTCCAAAACTTCAAAGAGTTTGGGGAGCTGACAAAGCACTGCCGTTTTCCCTATATTTCATGAGTCTGAAATTCTGAATGTAGAGTTTATTAATCTATTGAAAAACCCACTGCAGGGTTCAATGACTGAGGTAACATAATAGCAGTTATTGAGGAGCTAAAATTGTGAGGTTCTGTCGAGTAATACTGAATCACATAGCTGAACTTACCTACTTGGTCAGGCCTCTTTCTAATGTAGCCAAGCTCTTTACTCATAATTGGGTATTATATACAATAATATACTATAATTTCAACTAAATTAATTTTGTACAGTTGCATCTCTCAATTACAGCCTTTGAAATCTTTCTAATAAAAGCAGAAACATTACATGAACTCTTCTGCAATTAGTCAGATTTAATTCCAGAGGGCCAAAGGTTGCCATAATAATTCAACGAGGTTATAAAAATGGAGACTTCCTCCTTAAGTATTGCAATATAACAGTAAATATGAAACAGTACAACCTAGAGAAAACCTAAATCTCAAACTGCCATAACTGGAACTTAGAGGGACATATATTTCAATCCAATCTCTTGTCTTCTTAGGGCCCATGAAACATACACATGGATTTTTGGCTTCCTTTCCAGCTCTCTTTGAGCATTACCCTAAAAACCTATTATATAACAAATCATTTGAAAAATTTATAACCTGTAATTTTTCAGATTAAAACAAAGATGGAAAAGACTGTCTCTATTTTCCTCCAAGAAAGTGATTAGAGATCTTAGTACCAACTTGATCATCTCTCAGACGTTATGGGAATTATGAGGCTGGCTGGTGCCCGTGTGTTACAGCCTTTCTGTTTCTAAGGCAGGGGTGAGGAGAGAAAGCAGGGAGGAGAGCATCTCCAGCCAACATGGAAGTTAGGAGATGCAAACCGTATTCACTCCGGTGAGGCATTGTCTGTAGCCATTAGCCTATGCAGTAGAAACCTTACAAACATCTGAATTATTTACACTGGCTATTAATAGATACTTACAAAGCTCATTAAAAGCATCCCGAAGCATGTATCAATTTCAGTGGCTGTAAACCATTGGATTTTTAAATCACAGGAACAAATTCAAAGATGCATATTCCCTCCTCTCATCCCCCCCCCCACGTTCCATCTTGGAATGTCTGGGACACAGTACATTTCTATTGCTGGGAATTGCTTCGCCCCCCCTCCCCCCAGCCCCCAGCCCCCACCCCTTAATTGGCCTCTCCGGATAATTCTACAGGATAAAAAAGAAATAGACTCTGGGATTAGTGACACTGAACAGGTGCAACAACGTATCATTGAAAAGCTAGTTAAACCTCAAAGGTGGGCGCCGTAGCTATAAATTAAATGAAAGACGCACAGCCTCATCAGTGCCCATATGCTGGCCAACCGGTTCTTATCAGAGCGGTCTTTATAAATGTAACAAGCTTATTTCAATGCTATCCACAGCATGAGTCCGATTTCTATTTTGCATTGTAATAGATTACACAGCTTCAATTTCCAGTGGACATGCCCTAACATATTGAATCTCTCAAGAGACACAGCAGTGGTGGTGATGGGGTGGGGGGCACAGGGCTAAGCAATATCATGCAGTATTTAAAATGTTTTTTTTTTTTTTTCCTTCTGGACAACCAGCAAACTGTGATTACCAAATAGGATGATTCACCACTTCCAGCCACCAGAAAACTAATAGCATCCCATTACACATACCCACTGCAGAGCCACCGTATAAACGTCTGGTTTCTGAAAGACATGTGTGTTCACATATACATTATTAGATAGTTAACTTTTTATGTGGAGGAAATGTTGTATGTCTTTACCTTTTGAAGTGAGAAATAGGGTGGGGGACAGTACCGGAGTAAGGATGCAAATGAGTGCGTAACAATGCCTCCAGCCAGAGTGGTCCCCCAGCAGGCTCTTGTCCCCAAGCTGAGCTGTCAAAGACCATGGTCTACAGTGCTGCTTTGTCCAGAGATTCAGAAGAGTCAATATGAAGACGAAGAAAACCACAAGGCATATCAAAGCCAGTCCGTTAACGAAACGCAGGCTTCTTAGACAAATTTGCTCACTGGAGAAATTTAAATATAAAATAGTACACAAGTTAAACATTTGCTGATAATATATCATAAGAAGACTTCTTTGGCAAATAAAATTAGCATAATTTATTGTGTTCAGCACGTTTTGAAGTATACATTATGTTTCAATGAAAAGCATTTAACTGTCAAAATGTGGCCATGCAGAAGCATCTTTGAAGGCTTTATGTCTTAAGATAGAATCCCATGCTAGCCTGTGTCAGTCAGTGCTAAAGCTTCAGCCAGAAAGTCAAACTAGGTAAAGGAGACTTCATTTTCCAGCAATATCTAGTATACTTATAATTTTACCATTTATTAAAGATGACGTCAAATTTCAGAGGTGAAATTGCTGTGCTTGTTTACTTTTCACACTGCGGAATGTAAATCACCTCCACAGTTTTTCAGAGACAACCAGAATTTGATTTATCATCATCAATGCTGAGAACACCACTCTGCATAAACACGTACCCCAAGCTGGCTGAAGTGTGTTTGGGGCCATTTCAGAAATTATTGGAAATTCTGATCTGAACCCCAGGCCAAAATTAATTTAATGATTTAAAAAAAAAAAAAAACTCAGATAAGCAACTCAAACAGCAAACTTTTTAAATTACAATTTTTACTGTAGCACCACCCCAAAATGAACTAGCATGATGCCTACATGCTACGAAAAGATAATAGGAAAATACGAAAAGTCTCTGTTTTCCATCATTAAAAACTTTGTATTCACAGTAAAAACACTAATTTATAGCATGCAATAGTCTTGAATCTGAGCCAAGGTGCTTGAGGCAGTGTGCAATTTGTAGCAAGATAACAATGGTTTGTCCACAGGGCACAGGGCACGTTGTGTTCAGAACCAAGGCTGCAGTGGAGTTACATGCTACAACATAGAGGGGTACTGCCCAAAACTCGGGTTTCTTATCCATTTGACTTTGAATTAATTTTTAGTAGCTGTGCATTCCCAAGACACCTACTATTGCCTAGGTTTCTGACACCCCTCCCCCTCATCATGGATCAACATGGGATTAGGATCTGTAATTTAAGGGGCTGGGACATGATGGTATATTTTCCAGTCTTGTTAATGTATAACTTGAAAGACTGTAAAACCATGTATTATCTTCTCTAACAACGGTCAGTTCTGCTGGAACACTCCTGTGAAGGAATCTAACACAAGATAAGGTCTTAATATAATTTTCAAGATTTCTTAACCACTGTATCTTGGCAAAGATTTGATTGACTCTTTGTAAAATGTTTTTTATGAGATTTTTGGGCACCATGATCTCTGAGCTCTCTGGGAGGTCCTGCCAATATCTCGTATCAGAAAGAAGGGAAATCAAAACTCGATTGATTTGGGTTTGAGTAATCTCATCCTAGGTGCCATTGCTGATATTACACTCTCAGGCAAATCCCAGGTCAAGTACCACAGACTCGAAAACTGTGTCAGGCTAGAATGTTTCAATAAGAATTTCTTCTTGGAGGACTGTGGCAAGGTCACTCTGGAGAGAAGGGAAGGCCGTTGGATCAACCGCCTTGAAAAGTAGCCCCTCCAGGGTGGAAAACTAAGTCAGAGAGGGCGCTGTGAAAACTGTAGCCTGGGTGTGTATCCAGATTCGACTTGCAGAGAAGACAGAGCCACCACCGATGGGCAGGACACAGGCCAGAAACCACAGAAGGGAGGTGCATTAAGAGGCACTCTAAGGGGAGACTTAAACCAAGGCTTAGCAAGTTTCCCACTAATCTAGGGCGCCCATACTCTTTAATCCAATATTATAAAACATTTCCAGATTGACTATGGAAAGCAGGCCAGCACTGTTCCCATGCTAAGGTAAAGGATTAGAGTAGTCCTCCTCAATATTTTTGTCACTAAACCCCTAGGATACTTCTTAGATTTCTTCCATCTCTCTTGAGGTGTATTATCACAGATGGACCATAGAGTTATGCACTTTTTGCATTTCTGTACTTTATGCGTTAAAGAAGTAAGATGTTTTCACACACACACATACATGCACACGCACACGCACATGCACACACACACACACACACACATACACACACACACACCAAGAGCCAATCTTCACCCCAAGGTTGTGATATCACTCTTTTTGAGGAGGGTTAGGAATTAGAGGCAAAGCATAATGGTTTGAGAGTCAGCACCTTCCATTAGGAGGCGACCCACTGTGGAACAAGGAGGAATTCACTGGGCAGAGAAGGGAAAGACTGATGAGGTGAACAGGTGAACGTGCCAGTTCGCAATGTGCATAAAACAAACCCAAGTGGAACTTGCTTTCCTTGACTGTGATGACTATCCTGAGTCTTCATAAGAAAGCCATTAAAGGAACCATAATATTATTTTACAGTTATAGACTAGAAAAGCAAGAAAATATTTGGTTTACAAATGTACAGAATATACTTTGATAAAAATCGATTACAAAGATGGGACTCAATGCTCTCGGTGATGATAAAGCATCATACGTATTTGACTGCCTTGAATAAAAAAATAGATCTGCAAGATAAAATGCAAGCACCATAGGTGATTAATACCACTGACAGCAAAGATAAAAGTTGAAATAACTGTCCCATTGGCGTGACTGTCTCCATGGCTAAAGCTGGGGGAGTGGTTTGCCAGTGACAATTGGAATAGTAGTAAGAATCAAGACAGCACAGCGAAGACGTACGTGTTACAGACCCTTCCTGCAGTCCGTTGTTTGCATTGCAGGCATTACGGACTCTCGTGAAGTAAATAGCTTGTCACATTCTGGCAAATGGATTTGAGGAAGCACGTGCAAGTTCTCTTCCCACCTGTGATACCCTGGACTAAGACGTTCTTCGCCTTCTGGTAAAGAGAGAAAGCAGAAAGATAAGGAGGCTCAGAACACTAGACCTGGAGGCAGGATGTGTGAGGGAGGGAGGGACTACTTAAGAAAAAAACAAAAAAGACCTTCAATTAGTCAGCTTGCTAAGATGCATGTAGGTTAGTACGACTTGATGCTTTTACTTCAGTTTTATGATTTCCAATACACTTATCTATACGACGGGTCTTACTTACAGTTTCAGGGTGGGAAGACAGTGACTGGACGTGGCTTCATTTGTCAGAAATGCGGAGCTCTGAGTGGCTCGCTGACCCGGTCTCCAGAAAAACAGGGTACATCCAGACCGATGAAGTTCTTAATACAGTACTCATGAGCATGGGAATATGTTCTGTGTCTTTATTTGTCCCTATGTGACACGTGTGAAAGCTGCACTTCGGGGGAAAAAGATTAATTTTAAACCCCAAATCCCAAATAACTACCAAATTTATTCTGACTTGGAATATGTTTACTGACACAAACATTACCAGGCAGATACAAACTAAAGCAAAATTAAATTTGTTGCAAGCAATTCAGCAAACAAAAGTACTAACCACTACTGGGAATTTTGTGCAACTCCAGTGAATGAAACTGGAGAACAAATAATTCATTTTTCTCTTGGAATGAATACTGCAGCCCTCCTTCCGTAACGCCTTCTCACTGCACACTGTACCCTGCAGCCACACAGAACTGCTTGACTGGCTCTTATCAATGCATAGTGTTGACATCGCACTCACAGCGTGGACTTCTCTTACTGCCTGTAGTACCTACCGTTAGTGACCTATCTACTCCTGACGTGGACTGTGCGCTGCCTAAGGACAGGCACCACAATTATTCATCTTCATCTTCTCAGTCACTGGTACAACATCTGTATAACATGTGCTCAATTAGAGCTAACCAGAGGAGTGTAAAACTACTTTTATTTTCAATGGTCTTTTAGTTATGTGAAGCAGTATATCAACAACGAATGCCAGAATACTAAATGTAGCACCACAGTGTGTCTCCGTGCGTTGGAAAGTTCTTTCCAGAAGAATTGTAAAGAAACAAAAATGTTTTTAAATCACTCCATGTTTTCTAGTAACTTCTTTTATGTGGCTGTGCGAGAAACCTCCTGGTATCTTCTCTCAGTCGCGCTTGCTTTCAATTGGCATGGTGAGCACAAAATAGAATGTGCGAGCAGAAGAAATATCTATATGGCTTTAGTTTTCATCTTTTATTTCCATATTTGGACACATATAGCCTCTTGGTGTATAAGTATTTACCACATATCCACCAGAAAGGAGAAAAAAAATATTCAGGGGAAGTGCCAGAGATTTTGATAAAAGCTGATTCTAAAGTCTCGGAATGACTGGATTTTGAATAAATATTTATTCTTCTGGAACACTGCTTACCTGGAGCCAGCATTAAACCCAGCGGTGACAAACTTCCTGACGGCATTCTTCTGAATAATGAAGACGCAGGGCCTAAAGAGCACCAGTCCACCTCGGTGCTCCCCACATTCCCTGTCTTGGTCTGGTTCCTTTCACCTAGTAGCAGGCAGTGGCTTTTCATGGGTCGGTAGCACGTGTTTCCAGGCATTAGATAATTTACGTGTCTTAATATTGTTGATAATGCTTGCTAAATTGTCAAACCAGAAAGCAGGCTCAGAGTAGGAAAGCCATTTGACACATTTCAAAAAGATCACCATGACTTTTTTTTCTGACTGATCTGTAAAACAGCTTGCGATCCATTGAAAAGTATTTAAAGATTCAATTAAGTTTTGAATATCAACAAATTCTTATTAAAGTTATAATCTACTCTGCATCCAGGAATAACCGTGGTAGTTTGCAATTCAAATATTTTAAGCAGGACTCTTGCATATGTGATCAATAAGGACAGAGAAGCAAGCATGTGGTGTTGCAACTCTCAAATCCGCCAAGATTTTTGTCATGGCGGAAAGACATTTGTGATTGACAAGTCATAGATAATAATAGAGTTTTGTACCGCTTCATCTCAGGTCAGCTGTGTACATGACTTCCTGTCCCTTTCTTTTTAAGCAGCTGCCATGCTGTTCTTGTAAGAGGGTTGGTGGACTATTATGTGGAGCCCAGAACTTCCTGCACTTAATGATCACTCGATTCAGAAGGTGCTAAAAGACTTACAAGTTGTACAGAGATGCTGAAAGTGAAAATGGAAGTCTCTTTTCACCGACACTCTGAAGGGGATTGAAAAGATTAGAGTGAACGCCAGAAAAGCAGTTGAAAGAAGAAATGGCTTAGAGAGACCAGCAAAAATTATGCTTAATTCTAAGTAAGCACAAAATTTAAGCAGAGTATTTAACAAGTGGAGTGTCAGTCACACAATGTAAGTTGTTTCTTCTATGCAAGAAGAAATTGATGAAGCTGTATCATCCATGAACAATCAACTGTGATATTTCTCTGTTTTTTGGTTTTCTTTTCTTTTCTTTTTTTTTTTTTGGCATCAAAGCACAGGAAGAAAGTTCACCAGCATTCTTGTTGACCTGGAGGATGGCACTTTAACATTTGTAGTCATCTTTTTTATGATTTTAAATAAGATTTCTGTCCTGCGTGCTGTATGAAAATGCACTTCTCTAACCATTTGGGAAAAAATCCGAACAACAGCAGCAGGAGCTAGAGGAGGAAGAGATGAGGAGGCAGGAGGCAATCAATTTCTTGCTGAGAAAAACAATTTAGCTTAGCGCTTAAATATTATGAACAAATTAAATTATGTCTTGTTTAATTAGAAATAACCATTGCAAGAATAACAGCGTTCTAGGGTGTAACTACAGAAAGAAAGAGAGTTTGAAGAGTAAAGATGATCACAGCTGGGGCTGCAGGCAAAGGGGGTTTAAGGAAGGCAGGCATGATAAACGTATGTGATATGAAGATGTCACAGTGAATCCCATGGTTGTGGAACAGTATTTCTACTAATAGTAAAATATAAAGATCACGTGGGCAGTGTTTTGTCAATAGTGTGAAAAGATGTATAGGAAACTTTTTTTTTTTTTTTAAATCAAAGGACTAAAAGCTAGAACGATATAAGTAGGGTGCCTGAATGGATATCTGAATTCTCCAATGGACACACTGAAATTGTAATTAAAGTCATTCTCCAGCTGCCAAAGTTGCTTAGCCCCAAGTTCTTCATAAGTGGTATCTTCTATACCTTCAAGGAACATGAAATTCCAAACTTACACGGCGATTCCACAGTATAGGAAGATCAGAAATCTACTACCTTTGTTTTGACTCATTCAAACCACTGAGTTCAATGTAGCCAGTTCAAGCAAATTAGAGCCAACAAGAAGAAAATGTCATTTATGTACAAACATTGAGAAGTTATCTAGAGGTTGGCACAACTAGTTACAAGGTATACTTAAAATGTCTTTTCTAATAGACACAAAATCAAATATGGGTTTGAGACTATATAACCTGTTCATGCTGTTGCTGTTATTGTTGTTTCAATTCATGGAAAAATGTAGAAAGTCACTGAAGGGTGTAGGAAGTTATAGGACAATAAGATATGTATAAAGTCAACATTGGTTGTCATTTCTCAGTCTATTAAGTTATTAATTTAATCCACCTCTAATCTCAGTGTGATTTTTAATGGCAATTAAAAAATCTAGTTATAAAATCCTTTCATAAAAATAAAAATATAATGCTTGCTAAAGCAACTTTTAAAAATACAAGGAAATAAATTTCTACGCTGAAAGACTATATAATCAGAAATTTGAAGAACTGGCTAAGGAATAAGCAACTCTATCTGTGGAACTAAGTAGATGATCCAGAAACTGGTTTTGGGATATTTGGGAAGTTAGACCATGATAAATGAAGCATTTTATAACAATGGAGAAATGACAGATTATGCAATAAATGCTTTTCAGAAAATTATCTAACCATTTTGGGGAAAGTAGTTACATTCGTCTGCAGGACACTTATAGTATTAAATTCTGATTGATTGAATGGCTAAATATAAAATTCATTACAATGAAAATAATAGAAGAAATATGAGTGATTGTGTTTACATACTTGACGTAGAAACTCTCAGTAAAATTGGCTGCACCAAATATTAGGACTTCAAACTGATGAACTATAGTGGTAAGAGAAAAAGAGAATAAAGACACTGAGGAAAATATTTGCAATACAAGCATCAAGGCTTTCATTTGTTACATACGAGTTCCTTAAAGTCCTCCAGAAAATGGCAGGCATTCTGATAAAAAGCAAAAGAAAGGAATGAACAAATTGTACAGTTAGGAACAGCAATGGGCGATGCGGACATAAAGCTTTATTCAACCTTGTCAGTATCCAGGCAAATGACAATTTACGTAATATATTTGTGTCACATTGGCAAGTTTGAAAAATTTTAGTGACAGCAGATGTTGACAAAAGTGTAATGAATGCATTATTCTCATGTCACTTAGAATTTAAGATGCACAAAATGCAAGGTACGATGGGGCATCTTCCCAGAAGAGGTACTATGTCTAAGAAGAACATGGGGTTGAGTAAAACCGTTTGTTCCAAGAGATAAGAGCAGCTCGGTTTACACCGTGTTTAGGCATTGGACTTTCTTACATGTACTTTATCTTGAAATAACATGTTTTCTTTGTTTCACATTCTTCTCTTGCAGTCACTCAGTGAGTATAGAAAAACTCTAACAACAGAGGAGATTAAGCGGTCCTCCTAAGCGTCAATAAAGCTAAAGTCCTTGCTTTCAACACGTTTTTCAGTTGGCTGTTTTAAGTTCCAGACAAAACGCTTATTTTGTTGTATAATTTATGTCGCTGCTGCCGGTACCCTTGTTGTTCTTGAAGAATAATTTAAGTGTGGAAAAAGAAATTCAAGCAATGCGTGCGTGATTTCTTTTCTAAAGTATCGAGTTAAAACGCAAAACAAGAAAGAAAATAAATAACACTCTCATTTGCCGCGGTTCCTGCAGGAATTGCTGTTTTCTTCCTAGGGTGTGCTCCATGATTTCAGCTGGAATTGGTTTCAGCTCTATTCCCACAACTGTTAACTCTTAGGCCAGTATGTGACGGAGCATCTTCTACTTTAATTGATCTAATTTGCACGCATAATTCTGATGGAATTATTCATTGTAAAGTGTGCCTTTGAGCCTTCCAGAGTTCTCCCGGTTTTGCCTTGAATGCATCACATTAATTTACCTGCAAATCTCTCCTTCCTCCAGAGGCTTCTCTTGGTTATGTAAATACTTTGTACAAATTTCCTTTTACAAATTGTTGTTGAATACGGTGCTCTCTCTCTTCTCGCCTGCTTAGATTGGAACATAGTTAGGTCTTGGAAGCTTCAAAGCGGCAGGTTTTTCTAATGATCCCTTTTTCTGATGGATCAGAGCTGTTTGCCATGGCACTGATTCATTAGCAGCATAGATGTTACCATAAGCACTAACCTTATCAATCTTCAGACCCTCGAAGATCATAACTTCACTGCCAACACAATTCAGTCTTGATTTCGCAAGGTATCAGTAAGAAAGGCGTGTGTTTTCAAGATGATCGAACTCTGATTTAGTGTTCCTTAGATTGGTCATAATAATAACTGAAGACAGTGAACATAGCATGAATGTTGATGGAGACACAGCTTCATTACTGTAATTCTGTGTGCGGCATTAGGATCTTGTCATTCGCAGTCGCTTTACGGTGCTTGAACTGTGACCATATCATATTCCTGTCTGCAGGCTAAGCTATGTAAGGACCACCAAATGTATTCAGCCTCTCCATGGCTTTAGCCTACTTGATTATGTTATTCATTAATTTTTTTTTATGTTTCTGTCTTCCGTACACTGTAATGCCCCAGAGACTGAGTAATTGCCTGAAGTGTCTGAAGTACCATAGATGCTCAATTCGTATGTAAAGAAGGAAGACAGGAAAAGAAGGTGTGAGAAAGAGGGGAAGAAATGGGGTGCACATACGTGCATGTGTATCTATAGTCACAGTTACCCAACATGCATACACACGCATAGCTACAGTCGGAGTTACAGAAGACTTAGGAAATAATTAGAAATGACCAGCATATACTGCAGCTCTATTCAAGTGTGTAAACTTTTATAGGTGAGGAATGAGGACCAGTCATGACACAGTACCTTAAAGTCGTTAGTTATTTGGAGTCTAGCAGGCTGAGCTACGATTCGGGCAGGCGGAAAGATGGGCTGGGGATCGGGGGGAGGTAGTTTCCTGTTGGCTTTTATTTGGTATCAGCTGTGTAAGATCAGTCTGCCTTCTCTTCCTCCCTCCTCCTTTCCCTCCTTCCCTCCTTCCTGCCTTCCCTACTTTTTTTATTCTTTCCTTCTATCCATATGAGGTCTGGGGTGTTTAGGGTGGTATAGGGGTAGACTCTTCTTGCCTTTCTCTTTTTTTTTTTTTTTTTGGTTTCAGTATGTCATTTTCTACACATGCAGAAAGAGGAAAACTCAGGATAGATTATCATACTTCATATGTTAATATGGGTGCGGCATGTTCAAACTATTTATAATTTGGTCCATATTATAGATTCTGCCATGGCTTTATACAAAGCCAAACAAGTCTTGGCCGTCTATGTTTGACTCATGTCAGTAATTTCTGAACTAAGAGGTAAGCACCATGGTGCATCATCTCTGTTTAATAAAATGAACCTATGATGAATAAATAGGAAACTATAAATTGGTGAATTGTCCTCTCTGTGCTTTCTGATCTGTATTCGATTATATTTCGAGATATTAATATTCTGGCTGACACTGTGATATGACTCATACAGGCAAATTGAATATGGATGAGTTTTATTAGGGAGCTGAATGATTTGCAGCAAATAAACAGCATCATAAATGCTGGTGATTATTCTTGAGGCAGATGTAATCATCATGAAGAGATAAAGGCAATGTATATATTGGGAAGGAGTTGGTTTGAGGCATTGACAGGTGCTAGCTATATTTAATTTATTTAGTGATTTGTTGTCAGTCTCCAAAGTAAAGGCAAAGGTCTGAAGAAAAGATCCCAGGATCCTAATATTTATTGATTTGAACATATCCTTCATGCTAAAAATGTTTCTTGCTGTCTATTATAAAGCAAACTCAGGACAAGTCTTTCCATATGATGCTATGCACTGAATCCTATGTAACAGGACCACTTTAGTATGTAGTCAGTGACAGAAATGAGGGCTATTTCCTGCGACAGCATCACTTTTAAATCATTTATCTCTGCCAATGCCCACAAAACTGCTAGCGCCAGACCCTATATTACAGGTAGCATACAATAAAAATGAATTTAGTATCTGCTACTTCTATATTAGTTTTCTTCTCTTTGAGGAAAGGGCTTTCTTACATTGTTTTTTTTTTACTATATACAATGATTATTGAAATAATTCAGAGGCAAATCTCTTCCTGTGCTCCAGCCCTGATGGGTCACACACCCCTGCTTTCCAGAAGCAAGATGGAAAGCCTGCTTCTCCATCCAGAGACCTCAAAATGCCAGAACATTCTTACATGCTCTCTTGTTGGCGAGTTTCAACGTTACCTCTTTTTTTTCCCCTGCTGCCTCCACAGCTCCTTTCAGTTATCTAATGAATACCTGAGCCTAGTTAGCCACATTTTTCTGTGAGCATTGCTGCAGAGGGCTAATGCACATGTACCCCCGGTCTGCTGTTGGAGTGAATGATTTCGACACTGCAGCCCTAGATTATAACGGCGTGATGACAAAACTAACAGACCACATTATGAAAAGAAATTGTTCGCTAATTTTTTTTCTCCCTCATCTCCTATTTTCCCTTTGCTTTTTCATTAGCTATAAAATTTGGAAATACTCCACAGAAAAAGAAGGGTGCTTCCAATATCCTTTTCTAGGCCATCAGAGCTTTCTTCGGATTTAACATTCATAATTCTCTTCATGCTTAATGGCTCCTATAGGCCTGCCAACAGTAAAAGAGCAGGTAATTGAGAAGGGTAAAATTGTAAGCCACAGAACATTTGCAAAAAAACCAATATTTTTTTTCAGCTACCTAACGACCGGGGGTATGCATACTGTTGCCTATGATTTGTTGATAGAGAATGTCTTTTAAGTCATTAATTCTGGAACATTACCCTCAGTTTGAGGGAACATTTTATTTTTGTTAAAGGTTAAAAACGCTGTCAAGTGACATTCCAAGGACTATGAGCTGTACGTTGGGTTTAAGCTATAATTTATTACTTTGAGAGCTGACGAAATTTTAAACATAGAATTCTTCTACAGCTGTTGGACATTTCGAGCTGGTGATAATTAAACCTGATTGTGGTAGAAATATTTACCGTTCTTACCTGGCTGATTAAGTGTCAGGGATAAGGAGGTGAGAATACATTTTAAATCCTGAGACACAGAAAAATGGGTTCTTGTTTATCTTGAAACTACGGGCAATGAACTCATGTAGAAATTTTTACCTTTTTTCTAATTAATGGATTTGTGATGGAGAAAAAAATCAAAATCCAAGAGGAACAGAGTAAGAATGTAGGTGATACTGCTCACCAGAGTTCACTGAGTTATGTTCTGAAGACAGATGGGTATTGAGGCCAGAGACATTACAAAATTAAGCAGAAAGAAAAGAATCCCACACATGAAAGAGAGAGAATAGCCTCTCATATAGGCTCATGACTCAGAGAATTCGGGGTGATTCTGGTAATGAGTTACTAAAGGAGCTACTTGCTGAACGCTTGCTTCACAGCAGGCCCGACTAACTCATGTCATCGTCGCTGGAAGTCACTGAAATAGCTGGTACTCATTATTGTCGAAGAAGAATATATATTTAGGTATGTTTACAGAAAGAACTTTGATTGCTCATGATCTGTAAGTGCTGTCAGTAGAACACCTGGAGGAGCTTACATAGCAATAAAAACCCCTGAATTGAGACGCTCAGGGTTCCACTGTCCAGGATGGCACTTGCTATGGTAGTGATGCCCTCTGCTGAGGTCTGGCAGGGTTTCTGCCTGTGAGAATGCCTCCTTGTCTTATTTGCTGAGCTGCCACAGCAGGTGTACTGATACAAATTATTATGTTTTATTGTGTCTATTTAACACATGTGGTAACTGAGGCATTTAAAGGGAGCATCAGGGCTAATGTTTCTTTCTTCAGAGACCATAGTTTTCAACAGTTGTGCAACTGCACCTGTAGACAACCACAACAATAAAAACGAAAATCAAAGGCCTTTCACCCCACACGTAAATCAGTTGCATTGTTATTCTTATACATTAAATTGCTGGGCTGGATAAACTAATTCAACAGTTACATCCAACTTTACACCACTAAGGACACTCTCAAAAGAGTCCTGTTGCTACTGAAGTCGGTCCCAAAAGAATAACTACAAGGATATTTTAATCATTTGTTGGCAAGACGGAGACCCCTGAGATGCCAGCTTTGGGGGTGAATGTGCCAAGTTGATCGATTCTGTCTAATATTTGGATACAAAAAGCCAAATGACCATTTTTGTGATAATTTTTAAACGATTGTATATGATAAGCACCAAGGAAAAGCTGCCCAGAACACTTTAAAAGTCAACTCTGAAAAGAGTCATGGGGAGTCATAGTCTAAACTATCTACCTAAAAATATCTATAATGCATGGAAGTGGGGGGATACCTATATAGTTTAAATGAAATTTTACCGTCGGGACTGACAAGAATCAGTCACTTCAAAAGTCATAGACTATCTAACAAAAATCCCAACACCAGGCATGAGTTGTTGGCCAGGGTTGTCCAAGAGACTATGTAAACATTACAGGGTATTGCTGTTGCATTTGGCTGACTCCACAGAGATGGAAGTTTTGTCCTTACTGCTGAAAGTAGCATATACTTCAGACACAGGGCACAGAGGCCCTGAGTGGATCTGGCCTGAAAGCTGCTTCCCAGGAGTCTAGCTCTCATGGCACCAGAAGGTGCCACCCATGCTTCCAAATGTAAGCGAGCAAGCAATACTCCTAACCAGCTGTGACACCTATCAACCACAACAACAACCAGCATGGTACCATAACTCTAAGGGCATGATATTGACACTCATACCTACCTGGTAACTGACCATTCTCTAGTTGGATTTAAGGCCAACATAAAAAAAATAAAATCATGTTTTAGTACTGAAAACCTAGCTAACTACTTAGGGCTAATGAACTCATTGGCCTTGGAGGAGACCCTACAACTACTGTTTTCCTACACCAGCATAATCTATAACAACAATGTAAAACATTTGTCCTTACATTCAGATAAGTGAGGTTCTCACCACTCATAAAGGAAACTTCTCTTTGCAACAGAGACCATTACAGAAAATGACAACCTATCACAATGCAGAGTTGTGGAGCTCCGTCCCAACTAAAATATATACAACACAATTCCTGAACCTAAGTCTCAGGGAATCACTGTGGAAGAGGGAGGAGAAAGATTTTAAGAGCCAGAGAAACAGGGAGTTTGTTCTTGTGAGACAGGTTTCCCAGAACTGTCAGAAATTCCACCCTCGAAATCTCATCCCCAGAGCTGCCTAAGTATGACCTCAGCAAGGACAATACCAATGGAGATGCTGATGGAGAATGGGGAACGCTCAGGAGGCTTCGATCATAGACAAAGAACCAGGGACAACTGAGGAATGCAGAGAATGGGAGAAGTAGTCTTCTCCAGGGATGAGCACACAGTTGGTTATCCAATACCACACAGTCAGCCCTTTTACTCATTACCCATATACATACAAGTAACATTACACCGACTGAGCAGCTTGTATTTACATATTTAGAAATACGCATATGTAGAGACATGTACATATGCACATGTATATCAACAATTAGAGAAAAAGAGGCCATGTGTAAGGTATTCATGGGCAGGTTTGGAAGGGGGAAAGAGAAGTGGAAAATGATATAATTATAATATCTAAAACTTTAAAAAGTATTTTAAGTAAACAAATAGATAAAAACAAAAGAAAAAGCTGAAAGTTGGCTATTAAGTCACCAGTGAAAAATGTCAACCCTGTATGCACCAAAAATGTATTTATGAAGATGCAAAAGTTGAAAGAAGACAATCTTAAAAGAGTAAATACAAACAGCTTTTAAGGTTTTAATCAGTGAAATTCAGAAAAACTTTGAATTTGAAATACCCACAAAATATGGAAATCAGAAATTGGTAAATTGGATGACAGAATCATTAATTCAACAGTCCATGGACATCTAGATAAATTTTTCAAGCAGATACCAGATTATCAAGAGCCTAAAACTTACAAGGATTTTAAACCAACCGAGAATCTGTAAAGAATTCCTACAAATTTGCTAATAAGAGACAAACAAACCAGTAGAAGCAGACAAAGAACATGGATAAACAGTGCTTAAAGGAAGTCACCATCCAGATAATGTACACACGCACGAAGAAATTTTAAAACTTTTAAAATAATAGACATTCAAAATGGGTTACTGTCACATGACCTCACATTAAGAAAAGTTTATGAAATTTGACAACATGGGCGATGTGGTAGACAAGGACTGAGGACCCCTTGTTTAACAATGTGCTTTCTTATCTCCATCAACCACTGTGGCTCTGGGATGGACCACAAGACCCTGGAGTCCTACAGCAACATCTTTGTTTCTATTGCACGTTGTATCTGTGAGGGCATCTCTGCCCGTCTCCGGGGTCCCTTTGGGAATATGTTGTTGCGAGTCAGTCAACTGGATGATGGCAGCCTCTGTCTCCAGCTACAGGTTAGCTTACCTTGGTTCTTCCCTTGTGTCTCCTGTGTCCCTTGTGGCCATAGTAGTTGTAGTGCACTGCCCTTTAAGTAAGCAATATTTGTCAAGTTGTAGAAAAAGAATAGGGATATATGGACCAGTGAAGAATTAGCTCGTCATTTCATTTAATGATCAAGTACTCAACCACTATACAAATATTTAATTTAGATTTAGAAAGCAGATCACATCTATACCTATCTATAAAATGTATACATAAGTGCGTACATTTCATTTCCTTGCTTGCTTATACGTACGTACACAATATTTAATACAGCATTGTTTGTGATATTAAGTGTAGCTTAGAATCATATCCTTTTTGAGGGGAATGACTAACCAAAGCGTGATATTTCCCATCTGTGGAGTATATTGGAGCAGTCTGACATGATTCATTTGGTTTGCACATAGCTACATGAACGGATCTTAATGCTTAATGTCATTTAAAAAAAGCAATTAATAACACGAAATGTATTCTACAATGCCTGTTTTGTCCCATCCACATAACAACACTGGATATTTTTCAAAAGCACGTATATCTGTCAAAGGACTTTCACTAAGTAAGTAGAATGGGTTCTAGAGAGGCTGCAGAAAATAGAATTGCAAATGGGGACCTGAGAGATCACAACAATACCATGAAATAAAGCAGAAAATGTAGCTCTGCAATGGATTCATAATTTAATTGGACCAATTTTATATTTCTGTGATTTTTTTTTAACATAAAAAAAGACATAACAAAAAGACCCCAAAGACAGCGAATCAGGCCTAGTCCATTCGGATGACTTAGTGAGGAAACACACTGGAAGCATAGCTCTGGAGTTACAGAGGTTCTGGTTTGAAAAGAGCTTTGGATGTGCCCTGAAAGAGCGTCACAGGCAGAGCTCTGTAGCAGAGGTGGGAGAAGGGCCCGAGACGATTATAGCGGACTTGACAGAAATTTAATGAAAGCTTGACCCGCTGTGACAGAAGTCAGAAGTACGGGGCGAACCTCTTGTCATCTGTCACCCACCTCTCATTTGGATCTGTCCGTAGTTCTGAAGGCGCTGCTGGACACAACTGTGCAGAACTTTACTAGAAACAAACAGACAAACGGGTACCGCGTTGGAGAGTGATTAGACAGCCGTGGGAAGGCACTGTCCTTCAGAAACCTGCAGCTGCGAAAGGGCCTGTGACCCTGCAAGGAGCACACTAACCCAGTGTGGCTGTGATATACAACTAGGTAAACAGCAAAGACAAAGCATCCAAGGGATTCTGGTACCTCTGCTTCATGGAGTAGAAAAACTCAAAACTCATTAAAAAAAAAAAACCTTAAAATATATGTGAGATGTATATGTGTTATATATATTATTAATATTACATATATTATCATTATACAATAATCATGTTATAAAATACATATAGATATTAGTTATCATATGTTATATATTACATATAATATACATTGTATATAATCACACACATGTGTGCGTGGGAGGGGCAAAATATGTAAAGATGGGGGAAACATAATTAATTATTAAGCTTTTATCTCTGAGTGGAATCTACATATGAAATAACTTTTGTCCTTTTCTCAGATCTTTCTGTTATTGTTCAGAAAATAAGAATAATATATGTTATTCAGAACTTTAATACTATAAATGCATTGTTTAAATACTTCTGAAACTGGAGTCTCCAATAGTTTTTAATTATTCTTCTTATTTGTTATAATGCATATTTGCATTCCTATGCGCAGCCTTCAATCATGGAAGTTGTATATATACATTCAATGATAGCTAGAGCTTTTCAATACTTTCTGAATAGTATATATATAACATATATAATATGTATTATATTTTAAACATAATATATGCAATATTATATAAATATATAATAATATATATTATATAATCATATATAATGATAATAGACATAATTAGACATAATTGTACATTTTTTATCCTTTTAAGAGTTACTAATGTAGATATCTACATTAGTAACTCTTAAAAGGATAAAAACTGTTTTCCCAAACAGCTTCTCTCAAAAAAAAGCAGCTCTCTCAAAAAGGTATCTGTTCTAATTCAGACACCAATCCAATTGGGTAGATTCAAATTCTAATTCCCTGTTCACAGTCTTCATGACCCTTCTCCAGCCCCAGGTAGTGTTTCTCATAATAAAGGCATGAGCTGTGGGATTTAGCTAGTAAAGGCTGCGATGGTCTTCACTAACCACAGTTAGAATCTAGAGAAGTTTTGGGACCTCAGAATTCTCTCTCTCCCTCTCTCTTGTAAATCAGTTTTTTACTAACTTATGAAAAATTAAGGTTCATTATTAAAGGCATTATTCAAACAAAACTTGTTTTTGTTGTTCCTCTCCCATACCTACCCTTTATTATCCCTCTTTTTCTTTTGCCTTCCCACCCAGTAGCTTCCTTTCTGCCTTCAGGCTGTGTACCCCTCACCCCTACCCCCACCCCCACCCCCACCCCCACCCCCACCCAAGCTTTCAGAACCTCTGGATTTACTCTCATGGTTTCCATGGAGCTCTAGTTCCAGAGTGTATCCTCTCTCACACATTTACATGCAGGCAACACTAAGAGTTAGTAAATGCATAGGAAAGAGAGCATTAGATCTTTATCTTTCTGACAGAATTCTCACTAAATGCAATATTTTCCAGTTTCATCTTTTCTTTTGAAAATTTCACAACTTTATTTTTTTTGTAACAGTTGAGTAAAATTCCATTGTGTATATACAACACGTCTTCATTATCCACAAAACTAGATGTTCCTTGACATTTTTCACCCAAGCAGGAAAAATCAACACACTGTTTGTTTTAGGTCTGTCATAGTTTGCAGCTCATTTTTGATTCTGTGGATTAAAGGATTGCTTCCTGTTAATGAAAATGTACTATGATCCTTTCCTGCCAACCAGAGTTCTGCAGAGGTTAAATGGTTGAATGTAATTTCAACCTGTTGCTAGGGCTACTTTGTTCAGAACCCCAGGGGGCAGATGAGAAGAGAAAATAGAAGATGACCAGCACATACAGGCTGGCATTCAGAGCCTTATTTACTTTCAAAATCCACCTCTTAATGTCAGTTTAGAGTCACTTCCTCATTTCACTGTGGGTGATGAGAAGCTGAGACCTCTCTCCTGGGTTTGAGAAGAGTCCTGCATACTGTGAAATTGTGCCAATCAGACAAATACTCTGTCATGAAGCAATAGGAACAGTTTCCCCCTCTTAGCTTTGACTCAGGAATGTATCACCACTCAGAAATCACAGGGGTTGAGGCTGTGTGGGCTTCCTTCCTAAACTTTTCAAATCAGCTAAAAAGGAAACTGTTCTGTGGGATGTAAATTCTTGCTGTGCATTTTCACACAGCTTTCTCAAGTTGCAAAGCTTCTGCCACAGAAGAAACAAGTTTTTCCAAGGACTCAGAGGCCTGGAATGCTCAGTGGCCTATTCAAACCAGTGAATATTCATATTGGTGGTTTCAAGTAATGCTAAGTCAGACTAGAAGATATAAAACACGTTTTCTCTAAGCAGGGTCATCTAGTTGATGCCGACATCTGCGTGACAGTAGCCAAGTCCATCCTGACTGTCTTTTGGCATCCTTCTGACACTTTTCTCACCATGTTTACCTTCTGTTTTTCATGATAACAAATAACATCCACACCTCTTCTACTGTTTGGATATCAAATGTCCCCACGGATGTCTCCATTTGAACACTTGGCCTCAACTGATGGCACTGGTTTTGAGAGGTGACAGAACCATTTGAACAAGGGGCCTAGTTGGCAGGCAGAAGACCATAGGAGATTATAGTTGCCTCCAGTTGTAGCTGGATTTCTCTGGTTCCTGATCCATGGAGCCTGGGGAAGCTGCAGGCAAGTTCCTAGCCACAGACAAAGCTGGGACTGGCTACCAGGCCTTCCCTGATGTAATGGACTATATGCCCTCAAACAGGAATCCAAAATAAAGCCTTCGTTAATAAAGTTGCTTTAGATAAGTATTTTTCACATCAGGAAGAATGTATAACTCACCTCACATTCTTCTACTGTAAAGTCCTTGAGGAAAGAAAAATGTTAAATTTATTAGCTTATTCAGCGTTTCGCATACAACAGGCGATCAGAAATATTATATTAATCACCAGATGAAACTCAGGTAAGCCAGGGCACTTTCAGGGGTATGAACTAAAAAGCCAGTCAGTGCCTTCAGCAGCAGCGCAGAAACATAATTTACTTGTTAGCAACATTTTCTTTTTTCTATTCCCTTGTGCCTACTCAAAGACTCGTAATTTTTAATCTGAATAAGAACCAGTGGGGTATTTGGTTTTGATTTGTGGAGGAAAGGAGAAAATGCAATTATTCAAACTTTACTGTTCTACCATTGACAGGTAATAATATCATTATCAGCATACGGAGCATATGTGAGAGATTCTATCCAGTTTTCCCTGATTGAACATTGTGCCTTGATTTCTCTTCCTTCTCAGGAATATAACTCAACAGCTATTTTGTCACTGGTGTGTTCATTTGCTACCTTGATATAAGAAGAGTGAGAGCGAAGACGGTCCAAGATGGTAGTTCATGAAATCCTATTGTCTAGGGTTATCACACAAAGAACTGTTTCACAACCGATAAGTAAAAACAAATAGTATCAAAATAAGACATTCTTGGTCTATTGTAGATACCAAAAAAAAAAAAACCAAATTAAATCAACTATCAAACATTGAATTTAAAATGCTGTTGAGGGCTAGGGATAAAACTCAGTTGGGAGAGTGCTTACCAGTATCCATGATCCATGTAAGACCTGGCATGGTGCCTAGTCCCCGTAATCCCAACACTGAGGAGACAGAAGCAGAAGTGTCAGAAACTCAAGCCTAAAATGCAGAGTTGTGCGGCCCAGTCCCAACTAATACATCTACAACATGATTTCTGAACCTAAGTCTCGGGGAATCATTGTGGAAGGAGAGGCAGAAAGATGTAAGAGCTGGAGGAACAGGGAGCTTGTTGTGAATTTGGTCTGCTAGAATTGTCAGAAATCACACCCCTGAAGTCTCATTCATTGCTGCCCAAATATGACCTGAACAAGGATAATACCAATAAACATGTTAACATGGAAGGGAGAAGCTCAGGAGACATTGACAAAGAGTCACCGGCAACTAAGGACATAGAGAGCTAGAGAAAGTCTTCCCCGTGGAAGAGCATACCAGTTATCCAATACCAAAAAGTCATCCCTGAAAATATGCATACAAGTCACATTATATAGACTGAGAAGTTTGTGTTTATATATTTAGGAACACACACACACACACACACACACACACACACACACACACACACAGAGGAGGGGTTACATATGGAGCAACAATTAAAGAGAAAAGGCCAGAAATTTGAGAAAGAACAGGGGTGAGAAACAGAAAAGGTTAGAGGGAGGAAAGAGAAGGGGAGAAATAATCTACTTATACAGTAATCTCAAAATTTGTAATAGAAACCTGAAATTGTCACTAGCTACAAAGTGAGTTCAAGACCAAGCTGGTGTACATGAAAACTTATTTCATTAAAATAATGTATAAAATAGTGCTGTTGAAATTTGAAACCTGGTGGCATGCTGACTCCCAGGAGTATATGGGCAGCACAAGCTACCATGGGTTATTAAATAAGAGAAAAAGAAGTTGAGGAAAGTCGGGAGGTAGAGACAGGTCTGGGAGGAGTAAAGGGGAAAAGTGGAGGTGAATAAGATCAAAATATGTTGTAAGACATTCTTAAAGAATGAATGAAAATATTTGAGTGTAAAAATCATAACATTCAAATAATCCCTATTTTCCAACATTGTAAGCAAAAGAAAGTCCATTCAGCTATTATTAAATTAGACACTTCGGAACCAGCAAGACCATTCAGGTGACCATCCAATCCTGATGGAAACTGAGAAGAGCCTTTCTACAGCAAACTTCTACCCCAAATTATTCAGGTAACTTAAATAGGACATGTACAGTAACTCCCCTAGGCAGGCGAAATGTCAGCAGCCTTGAACAATACAGCAACAGCATACAATCCTAACTAAAATTCACACAGAAGGGGCTACCGACTTTACTTAGAGAAGGACATTTATGGTGTGGAGCAGAACTGAAACGCCCTGCTTTTCAAACAGCCCATTACCAACATGATTTAGAAAATATCACTATTCTGCTTGCACAGCTAAGAGTTTCTACAAGTTAGTTAGGTGATTATAGTAATTAATTAGCCAGATTAACATGTTTTGTATTGACAAGGTCAGTAGTAGCAATGGCACCATTAATGCAATTGCTTGGTGTATCAGAGAACCTTGGTGTATGACGACAAATGCCACGGGCAACAGCTGAGGGTAAGAGAAAATAGGCACATGCTCCAGACTGAGACAATTGTGTCAACATGCTTCCAGGGTGCTGTTATCTGAATTAAGGGCTAAAGCTTTCTTCTCTATACAACCAGACAATGAAAATATGTAGAGGGAAGAAATGATCTACAACTTTAGGCCTCTCTTTTTTTTCTGAGAGAGTTTCTACGTGTAGCCCCGGCTCTCCGGGAACTTGCTTTGTAGACCAGACTGACCTCCAACTCAAGAGACCTGCCTGCCTCTGCCTCCCAAGAGTTGGGATTAATGGCTTGCATCACCACCGTCTGGAGACGTTAGGTCTCTAACCAAATATTTTTGTTATTATTGTAACAGCCAAAGCCACAATAAGAAACCATTCATAACAAAATTTTGACCTATCAAAGTTCAAAAGTTTGACATATCCAAGCTTCAGAGATAAGTTTAACATCTTTTTTACTCCCCCAACCCCCTGAGAAAGCTCAGATCAAAAGTAAAGGGAAGACTAAGTTACTTTATTTTCTTCCTAAATTCCAGCAAAATTAAAATTCTAAATGTTCTCTCCTCATTGTTGGATTGAATTAATGCCAGTAACACCTTCAACACTTCTGGATCCAGACACAGTGTTGTGTGCACCCTTCCCCCCCCCCCACACACACAGGATGTCTCATTCAAGAGTTACTAGAAAGACAGTGGAAAACCTCAGGATCGAGTCCATCTTGAGACTCCTCCTAAGGTCTAGGAGCTTTACGAGGGTTCAGAATTGTACTATAGTTATCCCACTCCTGCAGAATGACTGCTCCTTTTTATACCCCACTCATTCCTTCTAATTGACCAAGTTGACCTTCTAATAATCACCAATACTGATTTAAATGTTTAAAACTGTTTTATTGTAGTTAAAATTGTTGACAAGAACCTACAGGTTTTGTTTGAGGTCTGTTCATGTTCAAATAAATGTTTTAGCTTTGATTTTGCACATAAACTGATGCTTTTTCTCTTTAAGGATAATAATTACTGCTTACTAACTTGCAGATAGTTTCTAAGTTAAATTAGGTGTGTTATGTACAAATCTTACGATAATCTAGCAAATTAGTCTGATTGCACAGGTAAGGATACTAAATGACTAGCACAAAGTCAGGCAGGGAAAGCAGGACAAAACTCAATTTGTCTTGCTCCAATACATATTGGAGCAAGCAATATTGTCTTGCTCTATAGTCTTTCTGCCATAACAGACTCCCCCTTAGTGGAAATCCTAGGTTGTCATCCAATCATCCTGCCCAAGAATGCCATTGTTCCTTCCCTTCAACTATTAATGCCAAGATTTTGGATTGGTGCTGGAGTGGCAGTGTCAAAAATCATTGTGCTAATTGATCATGCTAAGGTACCAGGCTTGCTGGGGCTGAGTCTTCCCTGGACCATTGCTGGTTTATATGTCCTTATAAATGCAAGGAATTGGGGCCACTCTTCATTAACTTTAAAGTGGTACTAACAGAGACATCTCACAGAACTGTAGCAAAAATCTAATTCCTTAATTCAGTGCTTCTAAACCCTCAGTGTATTTCAGGATCATCTCATCTGAGAGATCTGAGGATGTAGGAGTGGAGCTGGAATTGTGTGTGCATTTTACATTTCAGGCAATGGCTGACAAAGAGTGAATCTCTGTGAAGGACTATCACCATTTAGTAATGAGGTAGGAGACGTTCATGTGGAGAACATACTACTCTCAGATGAGCCTTTGAAGGATTACTGCATTCTCTGAGCCAGCACAGGGCATTGTCTTCCCACAGAGTCCCAGAGCCACCTTTGGAAGGTTTTTCCCACTTACTACCAACTTTAGTGGGTAATAGGGGGAAAAGTATAATTAACAGTTTATTATAATTTATCTACATCATAATTTTATCTACAGTGTTTTAGAAAATGTAACTGCCACAGAATAGAATACTTTCTGGATAGAGATGTTGCATATCTGTGAGCAAATAAAAAATGACCATCTAGCCACGTTAATATTAGATCAAGTTAATGCAACCATTACTTCATATCAATGCTCAACCCTGTGATATGATGGTGTAGAAATGGAGACAAAAGAAAAGGGCTGCGCTAGGCCTTCTTGATGTCTTCTTCATGGGACATGCCTCTATGAATACATTTTTTCTATTTCCATGTATGTATCTGATATCAGCTTAATCTTTGGAACACCCTTATATTATTCTTCTTCAGGAGAAAATGAATAAAAATAAGAAATCAAATCCAACTTGCTAACAACATTTGTAGAACTTTCTCATTTGCTATGAAACCACTGATTTGGAACAACTTTCTTGTTAAACACTCAAAACAATGAGACTGAAAGTTGTTTCTGCTTAAACATTTTTGAGAGAAAGATCTCTCTGAACATCCAATAACTTCATTGATCTTTTCTCCAAAAATCCATAATGGTTTGAGCATACTTAGAAATTCCACATTGAAGTTCAGTGGTTTTATAGACTCTCCAAACACACACCCATCTCATGCTTTTTGGTTAAGGAGTCTCTGATTTGAGAATGTTACACTTGGTCTATGAACAGAAGTATGCATCAGTAAATCCTTTCCTCTGAGCCATCTGCAAAGAAGACATCCATGTATCTCCAAATAAAGATGGGGTTCAAGTCACATATCATCAAGTCCCCAAAGTACAGCTCTAGAAACCATGGGGCAATTCTCATGAAAAAGAATCAAAGGAGCAAAGAGCTCATGTCTTTTAGGCTTTCTTATTAAATGACTCTGGGCAAAGGACACTGATTTTCACACACACACAGGCACACACACGCACACACACACACACACACACCTATGAAGGTGAGTGCTACCTTAATGCCACTATTACTTGCTCTTTAGACATGAAGACATGGGCACAGCTGTGATGATGGACCAAAGAAACAATGTCTTTTTATTTTTAAAGTCTGCCAGGAGAGCCAAGATTCTAATCTCTATCACCAATAAAAGTATGGTCTTAAGAAAAAAAAAATCACTAATTTTTTTAACCTAGAAAATTTTTAATCTGTTACCGTGGTGCAATGGATGGTGTGTGACTTTTTATAATGCACCAATTACTTTGAATGTAAAAAGAAACATAAGTAGTGAAAAAGTATTTCAGAAAATTATCTATATATTCTCAAAAAAGCACCATATATGCATATGATCATTTTCAAAAATTCCACCAAAGATTCCGAGAGACTCTTCCACCCCATCCATTGACTTATTTTACTGTTATTTTTCTTACCATAATCAGCACTCATTGCACATTGTCAGGCAATTGTTTTGTCCGTCTTGATGTTTAAGCTTCTCTTTTAAATCAGGGTCACTATACGGTCTACCTCTGACATGTAAGACCCATGAATTCTTCAGAAGGAAGTCCTTGTGTTCTCAGTCTCAAGAGTTCATTTATCACCGAGATTCTGAAAGGCTCTCCAGATAGGTCAAACTAATTTGGAGGGAGTCTGAAAATAATACTGAATGTATAATTCATTTTGATTAATAAATAATACTTAACCATAGGAAAGTCTCTCTTCGATGAGATTCTTTGATTGCTAAAAGACTTTCAAGCTTCAAATGCATGTTTGCCACTCCATCTTAGAAGAGAAGAATTTACAGAGACTCGTTTTTGCTTCAAAGTACTGCTATGCTGATAGGCAAGTAACTTTCACATTGTTCTGTTTCTGTGGTTTTTTTTTTTTTTTCCACTGTGTCTTAGCGGATACAGAAGATTCTGATTGTGTTACCTTAATCTAATAGAGAATTCTTAAAAGGTAATGACTGTCACAAAGCCCGTTTCCCCAATTCAGAGTCTTCTCGGATAATTTCTCTAGTTTTGGATTCTCCGTAATTAGACTGCATTTAGATTCCCAGCTCAGAGTGCTCTCTGTGCTTTTGTATCAATGGCCAGAATTCTTCAGGGCAGAATAAGTTGAGCCCTTATTGTCCTCTGCTGCTTCCCGGCTAATTGTCCCAAAAGAACTGCGGAGAGCCTTTTTTAATTCCTCTCACTTAGAGGGAAGTCTTTATAGAGGCGGGCATAATACACAAAGCAGAGGGTTGTGCTAAGAATGACATTGTTTCATAAAAATGTCAGTGATTATTAATTCATTGAAGATTTGTGAGGCAAGTGGAGAGACCAGATAAGGCTCATTTCCTTGGCCATATTCATTTTTACCATGGAATATAAATTTTGCTAATTACAGTTAAAATTGCATTTGCCATTTGCCCAGCCACAATGGTGTTCACTTTAACTAGTCTGAGTTCTGTGGGATGTAAAAAATGTCTTCTTATTCATCAAGATGTTACTAGAATAATACCATCCTGATAAAGTGAAGTTCTCCATAGCAGATTAAAAGACACTTTCTCAAGTTCATGTGCCTAAGGAGTCCCAAACTGTACACCTCAAGGAAAAGAACTCATTCCTGAAACACCTCTTCCTGAGACTTCAGAAACGAATGATTGTATTAACCTACCCTGCACTCTCAATTTGTTCAAATAAACCTCCAGGAATGGCGGGTCCTGTTTTAATATGGTAGCACATTAACACAAAGCACGGTTCACCTGCCAGATCTGTTTCTTTCCACTATCAGATTTTTCACTGCTTGTTTTCGATTGCCTGGAATATCCTCTGAGGGTTCCCTGTGCCTCCAAAGGTCAAGCAACTGACATTTTAATAAGAGCAGCATAACTTTGGAAGCTAGCAGAAAGATCAACACAGTGAGCGGCTTTATCCAATCTTGACAAGTTATATGGTTCGTGCCATCTGAGGCATCCCAAGTGAAAACAGCAGATGTTAGGATCTGATTTGGGTAAGAGACCTGGGCAGGTCATTGTCAGAATTAGGCTGAGCATCTCCAACTCATTAAAAAAAATAGAGAGGGAGTTAAAGGGGAAATCTAAATCTAGAAATTGATTCTGTTCTCCAAATACATATAATGAACTCTGAGAGTAAACAGAATTAAGTGCCAGTCTGTGGGGACATTTCTAAACCACAGATATATTTTGTATGATTAAGTCTGCAAGTAAGTTTCAAGTGGATTTGAAACAGGAATGGAGCAGAACATGTTTTCAGGAGAACTTTTTTTTTTTTTTTGAGGAGGAGGAGGAAGAGAGGGGTCTTACATCTAACTTAATAATAAAAACTTTCTCCTAACTCTTGCTGAAGGGTTTAGTTAGAATACATACTATTCAAACACATTTCTCTAATAGTTTATGAACAATTCTATGTTTTTCTGGTACAATTTGACTCGTTCAGCAAGTGCCACTGCAATGCCTTGCCCAAAGAGGCCACCAATTCCCTTGGTTGAATGAATAATGCCTTTGGTACTCCCTCATTGAAAATCTACAGGTCCCCACTTTATCCCATTCAATTTCAGTTGAGATTCTCCTGTCTTGTTCTCCACCCCTACTCCTGGACTTCATTCTTTAGAGAGTTTTTTTCTTTTGTTTTGTTTTTTATTTGTTTTCTTTTTTGCTGTCACACTGTGTATCCTCGTCCATAACTTCTCCTCTACTGTTTAGCCCATAGCACCTTCTATGTGTTTTTTTTGCTTCCAGAATTCTCTCGGTTCAGACTTTGGCTCTTCTCCAATGGCCAAATCCACACTAATCAGTTTCATGCAAATACTTTACAGTGAAGCTTGTGTCTGTCAGATCCTAGACTACAGTGAAAGATGAACATAGGACATTATGTGATTTGGTGCCTGAATTCAGAGATCTTTATATGTGGTCGGGTTAGCATGGTTAACTTGAAGTTGAGTCCACTTTTGCTAACAGATCAGGTTTAGATTCGGGGTCATGTCTGCAAGCCCCCACTTTATCCCATTCAATTTCAGGGGAAATTTTCTTTCTGTCTCACTTTCCACTCTTACTCCTGGACTTTATTCTTTATAGATTTTTTTTTTTTGCTGCCATACTGTGTATCCTTTTCCTTTATCTTCTGTGCCCTGTTTCCCATAAATGCACAATCGCTAAATGAGATTGACAAACATTTTCCCTGGAAACTTTTGATAACATATGACCACAGGTCAGTGGAAATTTGTTTTAGTGAAAGTTCTATGTAACAACCTCTTTCTGTGTCTCTTTCTCTCCTGTCTCCCCCCACTCCTTAGAATTCTGTTATGCTAGTCTTTGTATTGAAAGACTGAGTTCAGGGTGAGATATAAATGCATCTTTTACCATCATTAGGGGCTATATGTGATCCATTTTTTAAAATATAAGTTTTGTTTAGTTGAGATGCTTTGATCTGTTCTGGCATACCTCTGACTCAAAAGTCGTAGCAGAAAGGAACAAGAATTGAACTTTACCTACTTTTCCTTCCCACAGCCTCACTAATTTAAATCTCCATGTATTGGGAAACCTATCCAGTTTCCTTCAAACCTAGAGGAAAAAGAGTCATCTAAAGAAGACACTTCCATTCTTTCAGCGTGATACAGGTGGTAATTTATAAACTCTGCATTAATAATAAATGCAAAGGGGAGCGGGAAAGAAAGAGGAAGAACGAGAAAAGTGATGAAAAAGGCAAGTCCTGAGCGTTTGATGTGAATCCGAAGCCAGCTCAGAAGCGATGCTAACATATAGCTACACGGGATATTTTCCATTCTTTTGCTAATAGAGGATAACATCTCATCCTCACTACAAATAAGATATAAAATGCAGACTTTCCTAAATTGTTCCAAGCATTCATTCATTCAAAAGTTTCTTTGCATTGCTGCTATGCTTGAGGCCAGGTCGATGATTTATCAGGAAACAAAATCAAACCTCGCAGAGTCTCACGTTATTTGTATTCTAATGAGTGACCACTATCCAAATGTCAAGTCATATGACCACATGCATTAGCTGGGTAACTATGGTTACTCAGTAGTTAGTTCAGTGCTAACGTCTTATCTAACTCAGTGCGGCAAAGAACTAAGTTAACTATAAAAGTTAAAGATACTACAGAGAGAACCAAAATGACCTCCATAGTTTCATAGGCTTAGAAAGAATTGGAACTTGGATTTGAAACCCACATTTTCCTAATGGTAAGCAGGACACTCCAATCGCTATGCCAGAGGTTACCTTAAATGACCAAGAATATCAATCACTTCCCTGAAGTTTTTTTGTGTTATAATATAAAACTGGGACTGGGAAAGAATTGACTAGGGTTTTTTAACACTTCCTTCTTAGTATTTATTTTCATTTTGTATGTGCATGCATGTGGGGTTGTACATGTGAGTGCAGGTGTCAGTGGAGGCCGAGGTGTTGGATCCCCTGGAGTGGGTAGTTGCGATGATGGGATCCAAGCCCAGTTCCCCTGAAAGAGCACTGTGCTCTCTTTTATAAAACTTATTTTATTTTTTAACAAGTCATCTTATTATTCCCCACCGTCTCCTTCCAAACTCTCCTCCCATTCTCTCTCAAAATCATGGCCTCTTTTTCTTTAAATAGATGTACATACCCATATATATGCATGTATATGTATGTATGTATGCATGTGAGTAGATATATAAGTACAGACTGCCGAGTTCATGTATTGTTGTTTGTATGTATATGATACCAGGGCTGGCCGCTTGGTGATTAGGGAGCTCATCCCTGGGGAAGACGAACTCCCCTTCTCTTAGTAGTCGCTCATTGCAGATGGTCTTCATCCAGGCCGGTATGCGACACTCCTAACCGCTCAGCCATCTCTCCAGCGCTTTGGTTTTGATAAGACTAAATCAACTTTAGGTCATGAATTTTGTTTTATATAGTATGATTAAGACAGTAAATGATAGTATACTTATTTTAATATCAAATCCTTGATCTACAAAGTTATCTACCTTCTGCCACCTCCTGTAGTGTTCCCAGTTGTTTTCTAAGGACATCTTGCTTTTATACAAAAATGTACAAAAAAATTTGCAAAATATATAAATATACAAAATATACATAAAATATACAAAAAATTCAAAAGTCTGAAAAGAAACACATTCTCCTGATCAGGAATGACAGTCCAGAGCGTCCTTCCTTCTGAACTAACTAGGTCTTCTTCTGGCAGATTCTTATCCTATTAACCTTGAGAGTTATCCAAACCTTGACCCTAGTAGGCTGTAGCAGGAATGGCTGCCTGCAGTACCAGGCACTGCAGCAAGCAGGAAGCTGGTAGCTGCAGGTGTCACCATTTCAGAAGTTTCTTGGCATTAATGCTAGGATTCCTTTACATGGACAAGTGCTTTGCTGCTTTAGAAGGGATAAGGGTGTTCACAAAGGGACTCAGTGGGCCAAACTGCTGGTCATTTAAATCCTCAGCGCCTCAGTGTCTATTTCTTAGAAGCCCTGTGAAGATATGGAAGTGAGAAAAAGTCAGTCAGAAGCTATACTCCGAGGGAGAGCTACTACTTAAGCTGTGGAGAAAGGTTATAACTACAGCACTCACCTCAGGTCAGTTTCTTTCCAGAAACTGTATCATATACCAGTTGGAAAGAACATCCAGAATTAGCCTGCCAGGTTAGAATTCTGCCCCAGCAACTGGCAACTTAAGTGACACCAGCTAGGTCATGTGACCACTGTGTCGTAGTTTCCTATGGACAAGGGGATCACCGTAAAATGTTCCCACAGCATTGCTGGGTGCATTGTTTGAAGGCACACACATTCAGTTTTTGTGTTATATTAATATTGGATGATTTCATATGTATGCAATACTTCTAATAGTGTTTAACTAGGAGGAAGTACCAGAGTAAACACTACATTCTGTTTATTTTTAAGACAGATCTGAAGATCCAATGAGTCATTTCCCTATATGAAATGTGAACTGTGTATTTAATGTGAAAGAGGGCATGTCGTATACAATTTAATTCTTGCAATAGTTTTGTGAAATAGATACAACTTAAAAACTATTTTAATATGCTGAAAACAAAGCTTAAAGAGGCTTAAATACTGTATTATAAATCAAATTGTCAGGTTTTATTTTTTTTTAGAACCAATTTCCTATTATAATTTCTTACTCCCACCTTCATCCATTAAAAACATGTTAGGAGTAATGTTCTAGCATTTGAAACCATGTAGGAGCTAGAAGAACGTAGTTGGCATGTAGAGAGAGAAACTGAGCAGACCTCTGAATTCCCTGATTGCAAGCAACTGAAGTTTGGAAATTAGCACCCAAAGTGGCTTCCAAGTTTCTTTGACCATCGGGAAGGACCACACATTGAAAACCCACTCACACCGTGTTTTACTGTTTGCAGTGTACTTCCCTGGCATTTAGGATAAGGAAAGGAAAGAGAAGCAAAAAGCAGATGTCCTCAGAACACTGTTACGGATGTCTTCATCATATTTTTGACAAGGAAAATAGCAAGGCTAATGGAGCTATAATAAATCTGTTGATGGATAAGAAGAAGTAGAGAAAGGACCGACATCTTTGGCAGATACTCTGAGATGCATTAAAGCAGCAGGTTACTTTTTGAAATTGTTAGCTGCATCCACCATGGTCAGTCCAACTTAGTCTTTAAAAAATATCTAGAAAAGGAAGTGAGCCAGAGTGCTGTTCTGTGACACATCAAGAAAATGTCAAAGTTTCATTAAATCCTTCGGGGGTAGACTGAAAAATAACAAGTTTATTAAAATTACCTATGCATCCTGCTAAGAAAGCTTCTACAAGGACGCACAGATGGGCTTCAATTTGGACAACTCTGTTGCTGCATATTAAAGGCCTTTGATTTTAATATCCAGTAATGAATAAAACTACTGGTGGGTGTCCTTCTGAGTCATAATGTAATCAGGGGAGAATGGCTGAGCCTGGCTCTCATTTCTTTTCACTATTGAATATTTGCTCTCAGCCAGATGTACCTACGCAGAGAACACAACAATGAGTCATTGTGTATGTAGCAAAGGAGACTAAGGGGATTATGCTGGAAGGGAAGTAAAAACTGATTAGAATTGGCCAAAAAAAGGTAGGTTTTGAAATTATTGAAATTGTTGGGTTTTCTTAAAGAGATCAATCTTGGGCACCTTCAAGTGAGCAAAAAAGTTCCCTTAAGTAAAATAGTTTGCTGAGAACTTTGTCTTCATCCTCTACCCTAAGTCCTGGGCCAACCCTGACCACTAAAGCCAGGGCTTAACAAGAGCTTTCAGAAATATCTAAATTCCCAGGGTCCTCAGTGCTGATATAGATCATCTAAACTCTTTGCCAAGTTAACCCCTTCTTTTTACGATCCCATTTATGACTGAGTGGTAGGTGGGACTGTCATGTGATTTTATTCTTGTGTCTTTTTCCTCTTGGCCAACTGTATGACCTTGGTTGACTTGGGCTAAAGGTAAATTCTGGTCTCCACTTTCCATCTGGTCCCCAAGTGAAAGCATGGTGTGGCTCCAATTCTCCACTCTTTTCTCTACGGTAGTTGTGTCAATGTGATTCCGTAGCTGCTCTGTTCAAGCAGTGGAATTATTTCTCCACCCTGTAATAACTTGACTGCGCTTTCACCCGCTTTGTGCCAATATGATGTCAAGGAAGTAAAACATAAAACACCAGCTTCAAGGGACACTGGGATTTTCTGACTTGACACTATGGACAAACACTGACTATTGTGATGGAAAATGAAGGACCAATCACCGGAGTGGAGCCAAGAAAGCAGTTGTTCCATTGACAGTCTACTTCAAGTCAGCAAAGCCACCTAAGTCATTTGAGACTGGAATTACTATGTGCTACTCAGTAGTAGAAAAAAAAAGTCATCCCGATAATTTGTGGGAGAGTGTTCATCATTGTTTTAAGTCACTAGACTGTGTAGTCATTTGTAACACGGTGATATCCAACAGATACAACAGACGCAGTCACTACAGTCTGTGCTCTGATGTGTACCCTGATGCAAGCTGGAAGTCTCATCTACTAGTGTACACCGTTTGACACTCAGTGCTTCCAAATGTGTTAATGCAACAAAGGGCATCACAGAACTCATATCCGTGAGTACGTGGGTTGTTCTTTCATTTGAGATCTAGTAAGGCTAAAGAAGCTACGTCTTGGGAAGTATGCATGTAATTCTAGAACGTGGGAGCCTGAGGTGAGAGGAGGGGGAGTTCAAAGCCACAGTTATGGGCTATGTAGTTAGACTCAGTCTCAAAACCAACCATGTAATAGTACAGCTCCTGTGGCAGCTCAGCAAACGGGACAAGGAGGTATTTTCATAGGCTCAAACTCTGCCAGACCTCAGCAGGAAGCCAGTGCCATACTCAGTTGATAATGGAACCCCCAGAGTCTAAGCTCAGGTGTATGTATTCTTTCAGAACACCTCATGTATTCTACTGATAGCACATGCAGCTCATTAGCAATTAAACAACCCCCACAGAAATCCCACACCTGCAAACAATGCAAAATGTCCTAGATAGCCCCTCACCCAACAGTGTAGAAAACAATTATTTTGTATATAACTAAAAATAAACTTCCTGAACACAACCAACCAAATAACCCCAAACCAAAAAGACTTACAAGTGTCAACCGTCATGTTTTTCTTTTTAAACTGTGTGCCTTTTATACTCTAAGTTTAATATCTTTTCTTCCTGCTTTAATTTATTTAGACAGAAATGACTAATAAATTTGAGAGGTTAAGCTTTCTACATTGTTCTGGGAGAACTGTGAAAGCACGAGGGATTGGGAAAAGGACTCATAATTCTAATGTGAGTTACAAAGGCAAGTTCTCTTTGATGTGGATCTGATAATAAAATTGGAATCACAAAGTGATTGTCAGAAGCGTTATTATATAATAATAAGTCTCTCTCTCTCTCTCGCTCTCTCTCTTTCTCTATCTATCTATCTCTCTGTATATATGTACATGTGTGTATGTATAATATGCTTTCCCTCATGACCTAAATCTTTACATTTTGGGAAAAATAACAGTTTCCCTATTGTTCTTCCTTTCCGATATAATTCACCAAATTCATAAAATTAATTAATCAACGAAAGCTTTATGTCATAAAGCAGTGAGTACCATTGCATTATTGACTCCCCTGCACGTCTGAAGCCATGAATATGTTGCTGGATTCAGAAAGCTACTGTATACTATAAAGATGCTGTAGCTGTTGTTCACTTGAGGCATAACTACTTGCTCCCAGGTTTTAGCAATGTATGAATTTTGATAGATATCCTTCTGGATGGCACCAGTTTGGGGGGGAATAATAAAGATGAAACACAGCACACTAGTGTAAAAGAAATAGAAGTGTAAACAACGGTCTGGACAACTAAGCATAGGCAGAGGAAAGGAAAAATGTACTTCAGTGATCCGGTGTTGTCAGTCTTTAACAACTTGCTAAGCTCTATATCTTTATTTTATACACTTTCCCCTCTATTTATTGTGCTTGCAAGTAAAATGTTAATAGAGTAGAGATATATTCAGAATGCTGCAAAAAAAGAGGAAAAGGACAGAGAGCAAAAAATGATTTGATGCTGCTAGGGAGCGAGAATAATTACATTTCAGGAAGACAATTAAATTGTTATTTCATTTCAGCACAAATTAGACAGGCAGAAAATAAGTAGAAGGTGTTCAGGTAGGATTTTATTCTTCTCACCAGAGAATAAAAATCTGGTCGGTGTGTAGATGTTAGCAATTAGTTCTCTCTTCCACCCTGCGATACAGTCTACAGCTTATTAATTTTTGTATCTCCCAAGTTTACAGATATTATATGTTTGCTCAATCAAAACATGCTGCTTTCTTTAACATGAAAATAAGAAACTCCATTCCATGCAATCAACTTTTAAAATATCCACACCTATATCTTTATGGTGGACATGAAAATTTTAGTTGCATATCTTTCTGTCAATTATTCATTCTTCCTACAAAGTTAGTTTTATTGTTACTTGTTAAATCTCAATATTTACTGGATATTTCCTATGTATTAAATACCATTTTAAGTACTGAGCTAGGATTAATAGACACAGCCCTCTACCCTCATTGAATTCAAGTTATAAAGAAGGAGACTCACAGTGAACAGTAGACATTGAGGAAGAAAGCGTGCCACAGGGTGATAAGATGTGAGAGGCTCAGGGCCATACATGGGATAAGAGACATGATGGCCTACAGACACTGAGAGCTGCTTTGGGTTGGGAGAGAAAGGATGATGAAATCAGTAGATGTAGCAGTGAGAGGGGAAGCGAGAAGTGAAAATGGAGATAAGGAGAAAAACCAGACCCTGAGGAACTTTCTAGAACACAGGAAGACCTAAGTTTTTACTAAGTGCACAGTGTAAGGCTGTTGGAGAGACTGAGTCTAGCTGAGATACATTGTAACTATATTGTTACAATAATTGTTATCAGTTGTTACTAGTAATTGTTACTAAACTATAATGTAAAAAAAAAAAAATCACTATAGTTACTGTGCTGAGAATAGTAGAGGGGAAGTAGTAATTAGATCTCGTAGCAATCCAGGAAAGAGTTCCTAGGGAGTCAGACTAGGAGGTAACACTAGAAAGATGTGGCCAGATTCTGACAATACATCTTGAAGGGTGACTTCTATAATTTACTGTTTGGATATGAGGTATGAGAGAAAGAGAATTCTAGGTTGATTCTATGGTTCTGTGCCTGAGCAAAAAGGAGAATCAACTGAATTATATACACATATGAATTGTCCCAATGAGATCCTCTATCTATAATTAACATATGGTAATAAAAGATTTGAAAATAGACAGCCAAACTTCTAGATTTTTCAGTCTTCAATAATAACTGAAGACATTCATGTACCATCTTTATGCAAAATGTGTTGTTAGGGGCAGACGGAAGGAGACCCCCGAGAAATCACCAGGACTCGAGATCGATGCAAAAGCAAGAGGTTTATTTCTAACACACTGGGGTCCGCTCTCACAGATTCCTCAAGGGACGCAGGTAGAGTGACAGTCAGCACACTCCAAGCATGGTTTATATATGCTTTTCAAAGGCAGAGCCCAGCAACAGAGCACATTCTATTGGCTACACAGTCATGTGGGTACCAACTCTCAAACTGATTGGTGCTGGCATACAGCAAAGTTTTGGGCTCCTAGAAAATGCAAGCTCAGGGTTTTAGTCAATGAGAGTGGGGAGAAACTCCCAGCCCAAGGCTGTCAGTCATCGGTCCATATCTTGTTCCTCCCAGAAACTATCTTTCTTATTCAAGTTCCAGAAACTGTGCTGAATCACTTTGCCCCTGACTTGGGCCTACACAGTTTTGGTGCTCTTAGAAGCCTGACTAAAGTTTGGCTGCTTTGTTCTTGTCCTTTCAGTGTGTGGTCTTTTCTACCATGTGAGTGGAATTACTGGTGATAACATATACGCCTCTTTCATCCTCTTAAACATCCTCTTAAACACAGCCCTTCGAAGTGGCTGTGCAAACTTCTGCTGGAGCAGAATTTCAGGGTTTCCTTTTGTCTACTGGTTGGCACTGCATGACTTTGAGGGATGAAAGTAACATCTCCTCATTGGTTTACTATCTCATCCCTAAGTTACTCATGAAATGAGGTTATCTCTCGAATAGTAATTTGACTTTGAGGTTCTTCTTCAGTAAGTGGCCTGGTCATATATTTGCTCATTTTTTCACTTTGTTTGTTGATGATTTTCACACTGAATCTTGAGTCAAAAGATCCAGAAATGGTAGTTAACTTGTTCTCTAGGGAACTCTTGAGGCAAGCACACAATTTTAGCTTGCTACATTTCCAGACATGTCTTACATCACACAACAAATCTGTCTCATTTGTTCATCTTCCAGACCAGTAGGCTATATTTGAATGGGGAGCTAATCTTACTTAAAACCACCTGAAACAGGGTAGAAATGCAAAATTCATCCTGGTTTCTCTTGAAAATATTCATGACCTGTTTAAGTATTTGTTTAAGTGGTACACATGATGAAGATGTTCTTTCATGAAGAAAAACAACAACACGGTATCGTAACTTAGCAACAGATGAATGGATACAGAACATGTGATACATCCACTCAATAGAATTCTATCTGGTCACATAAAGGTCATGAAAACCTGTCTTTTGTGACAACACTGATGGCCCTGAGGTCATTGAATTTAATGAAATAAGCCAAGCACATGAGAAACAAAAACTTCAAAATGTCTTGGTAAATAAAGTCTTAGAAGTTGAAAGGGAGGACAGTGGGAAATTCAGTCAACAGGCACACTGTTATCCTTATAAAGATGGAACAAGTTCTGGTGTTGTGTGGTACACTGTCGTGAATATAATTAACAGTAAGGCACCAAATATCTCAAAGTATGTAGAAGAGAGGATTATGAATGCGTTTACTACACGGAAATAACCAAAGTAGAGGTCACAGAGAAACTAAGAGATACACTTCAATGCTCTCAGATAAGTAGCTTATTTTATAGACATGGTCACTGGGTAATTCCAGCATATGAGATGTATATTGTTAAATGCAGAGGTAATTTAGTCTCCTTGTTCAATTGATTACTTCTGTGGGTGGCCTTCATAATGCACCAAAACTCATTTGCTTTTTTTTTTTTTTTAACTAATCAAGTTCCTTCACTGCAGTCAAAAGTATACGTCATTGTTCTCCCAACGTAGGTCTAACAGCCTGACATCACAGCACATTTTCTAAAAACATCTACCTCCTAAGGCATGTTACGTGTCTACCTCGATGATGACGATAGTTTCAGCTGCTTAAAGATAATTCATTCATTAACCCTGCAGAGTTATGGGAACGTGGCAGGACACAGAAGGCCTAGAAACAGGAGGGAAGGGAGAAACTCTAAGAAGTTTTTAGTGATCAACAGAGGAGTTTTTCTGGGCCTTTTTTCTCTGTCAAGGAGCTGAGATGCAAGGCTGATCTGAGGAAAGTGAATTATTTCCCTGGGGCACTCTGTCTGCTCTTCTGGTAGCTGCTAACATATGAATATTAATGTCTGTTTTGGATAGCATATCCTCAATGACTCTGCTCACTTCAGGCATGGATGATGTAGAAAAACAAGAAGATGATACATGATTAATTTCCTGATGTTCTTTGCACAAAATAAACTTTAAAATGAAACTACCTAAACTGATTAATTTCTACTTTGATCAATGTTCTATTATTCAAGGGAAGTTTGAAAATAATAACACTGCTTCCTAAATTTGTACCGAATACTCTCAGTGTAAACATTTTACCCCACGCAACACCTACTGTGTGTTGGGAGCTAGAAATCAAACCACTGGAAGTCTCTGCCTTTCAGATGAAACTACGTTCATCTAGACCATGATTTGTGCTGCATGACTCATGAGAGATTGTTCACACCAACAAGATGTCACCCTTACTTCTCATGGAAGCTCAGAGTCTTGTCTGTTCTCTGTCTTCTTATCTTCTGTCATCAGTTGGCCAGCTCCAAATAGTAGCAGAATTAAGCAGCGAGGGGAAGAGTAATGAAAATGTTCTAGGAAAGGTGCCATTTCCAAAAGACATAAATAAATGTAATACTTGGCAAGTACTTGCTAATATGCTGATATTGTGTCAGAGGATTCACTATGCAAAAAAAAATCAACATATCGAGAATTCATAAAACAAGAGTGACAGGTCATAGTACGAGCACTGAACTAACTTAGAAAACTATGTCCTTTGTTGCTGTTGATGATGATGTTTGGTTTGTTGGTTGGATATTGCTGGATAACTTCTGTTCTAATGTAGCCCTCAACTATGGACTACAGATCTGGGTAGTCTCACTGGTTAAAGGGCAAGATTCATTAGATATAGTTACAATAATACTGGGATGGGTCTTGGATGATTGAGGTCTAATCATCCCTATCTATAGTTTAGAGCAGTTAGCAATTGAGACATCTTTCTCATTTCTCTACGTGTTACAGCTTTATCTGGAAACCTGAAAGCATTCCTGATCATCATGACTTCCAATTATTTGAATTCTGCCTAACCCATCTGCAGTAAAGTCTGATGCTCACTGTTGAAAACAAATTCCTCTGCAGAATCATCTAGCTTTAATGTTTAAACAACTCACAGGCTTTTGCTTCAAATGGAAATAAATATTTTGCATTCAACTCTCTGCTTTGAAATTATACTATATAGCACACAAGGAATATTTGCTACTATGGAAACTAAAGTTTATAACTGCCTGCTTTTTCACATTAAGAACTGTAAAAAGAAATCTGAGGAGATCCAGAGTTGAGAAAGATAGATCCTTGTGTGTCAACTATACAACTTCACAGCAATAGTTCCTACAAGAGACAGAGACTTCTTTTCTTTAAGGTGATAGGCTTTCATATTTATTTAATGAAGCATACATCTCTGAGAGCTATTATTTTATCCCACATAGCATTTCTATCATATTACAAATACTGTAATTTATTTTCAATGAAGTAGACTCCAGAAAGGCATATGCTATGTTTATATTCTGATGCCTTTCCTTCTCCGGGACTGAATCTACTTAGCTATAAGGTAGTAGCTTGTTCTCTTTTCATGATTCCAACAGTGTAGACAGTGTCTCCTTTTTACCCCACCCCACCCCCTCACTGCCATGTTCTACCGTAACACCCTACAGATTACAGGTATTCCAGTTGATGGAATCAGCTAGCTGATAGCCCTGGTTTCACAAACTTAGTCTTTTCTTTAGGCTTGTCAGAAGAGCCCACCATAAAGCATTTTGCTTTTCCTGGTTGAGAGAAATGGGAGGAGGTCCAGAATTTGATTTTAGTTTATCAGGTTAGATATTTCCAAACATCTACAACTCCATTTGCATTCTATTGTGGATTTTTACTAGATACTTAAATGACTCTTCTTTTTCCTGCTCTATGTCATTTTATAAATCCGATACTGTAGATGAGGGCCATGTCTAGACACGCTGTGACAGACGGGTGTAGCAAACACAAACCTCTCACCGCATCTTCAGAATATACTAGTTGTGCATAAGTTAGAAGTCTTCATTCGACTCTGGATCTCTCTCCACACTTGTGCCTCTGCAGTCGCCTTGCTCTTCAGCTTCTGCTTTCTCTGAGGCCAGCACTGGGCCTGCAATGAGGAGTTAGTCTCATAGCCTTTTCAATTTATAAAATGTTCACATTCTGAATTGCTCCCTCTGGACACTGCTTCCAAAGTCTGTAGCCTACAGGCCTATTTTTGATTTCAACGGAGACAACTGCTTTGAAAAAGACTGTTTTGAAAGAAGGATTGGTGCCAGATAAACATTTAGAGACAGAAACGGATTTTTGAGAATTTGAAATTTGAAAAATTTGGCTTAAGAAGAGCATGGTTAAAGATCGCTGACACATGCCTAGAGACATGGTGCTGTAAACACACATGTCCCAGTTAGGACCTCTGCATGAGCAGTCTTCCAACATGAATACTGTTGAGCCCAACATGGTCTCCAGTTAAAAATAATTCAGGGCCTGCCACCCTATGCTGACATCTGCAGAATGAGGGCTGGTCATTATTACAATCACTGTGTCATCCATCAAGATCACGGTCCTGACTGACTCAAATTTCAAAAATGAAACACAATCTCTGCTATGGTCTTCAAAAACTACAATGACTGTGGCTTCAACTACACTTTCTGTGGTCTTCAAAACTTGGGAATTTTCACAGCAAAGTGGCCTCTCTGTGCTAGCGTCCTCATTAGGGAGATATATATGTTTACCGTGGCTTTGCTTAACAAATATAGGGAGAGTATTAAAAATGCAAAAATGTGGTCTCCCTATTTGCTTCTCATAGAAAAAGCTAAATATTATCATCCATAATGCACAAGCGTTGGTAAGTTCTTGCATATTACCATTTTCTCATTACTTCCCTATTCAGACTCAGGAAATTAGTTTGGCAAAATGAAATTTATCAAAGGCTTCAGGAGGTGGTTTCTTGGTGTGAGTCATCGGCCTCATCAGCACCAAATCAGAGACAGAAAATCAAGAGAAAGGTCTGGGCAAGATGATTAATTTAAACAAACATATCTGCATCCCACATCTACTGCTTCTACTTAGATAACCTTTATCAAACTTTAGCCATTTCTCCACGCTTCTCCTTCACCTTAGCTTCCTTAATTGACTTGAATTACTTTTGTTTTTTTTGATTATAAAATAATTCTTGTGTTTTTTTTTTAATAAACATTGGGAAAACATAAGAAACTAAAAATATTATCACCTCCTGCGTAGCTCACTTGCTAGAGACAAATGGACCTTGAATTCTCTCTCGATGTCTCTCACTGTCTCTCAGATTCTGTTGAGTTTTATTTTGTTTTCAAAACAAACTTTAGGCTCTTTAATACCGCAAAAGCCATGAAATTACCTTGAAATGCAAAAGGTTTCATATTGTTTGTGATTCAATACATTGTTCTCCTTCTTTGAATTTTAAAATTTGACTTTGCTGAGGGGAATTTCATTTCCTCTCATCTGAAATTACAAACAGATCTCTTTGTGCCTGGGTTAAGCATGAAATTAAGGTAATTAAAGATGAGTAATGCTCAAAGTTCCCTGAGCAAAATCAAAGTACAGAAAAAACAACAGAAACCAAGAGAGTCGTGACTGAAGCAGGCATTGCTCACAGATCCTCTGGGGCTTGTTCCTCTGCTTTTGTTTTCATTTTAATTTTCTCCATGTTTTTCTTTTCAGTGAGAGTAGAAAGATGAGAATTTGAGAAGAAGAAACTGGCCGGGACAAATTCTCAGCCAAACCAGGTCACCGGTTCTTTCTGATTGTGCCATGCTACTCTTAGTGCAAAGGTGTCTGGCCATTGCTAAGTGACCAGCTCCTCACTTACTAAAAGTCTGAAGCCAGAACTCACCCAAACCTCATGCGCACAGCGGAAGAATGTGGATTTCATTTCGGCTCGTCACAGGGAAGAGACGCTGCAGCATGTCATGGGTTTGAACGTGGCTTTTGGGCAATTGATTTGCTCCAGTTCCCTGCTCTTAGAAAACAAGGGCAGTTCTGTAAGAGGTGTTTAGTAGGTGGCACAATGACTGTGCATTTGGTTGTGCATTGGAAAAGCAGAAACCACCTTTCTCCCTTCCACTTCAGCGATGCCTTCAGGGTAAACCTGTCTGAGGTTGGATAAATGTTTATGCCCAATGTGAGAACAAAATGGTCTGACTTTGAGTGGTATATGCAATAACGCTTAAGTCAACATGTGAAGAGCAGATGATTTCCTGGTGCCAAAGAATGCCTGTGCATAAATGTGTACAGTAGTGTGTGTGTGTATGTTTGTGTGTGTGTGTGTAGAAGTTGCCTACCCACACACACTCCTCCCAGCTAGGCGACGACTCCCAAAGACAGACAGTTTTGTATCCTTTAGCCTACTACTTGTATTTACTGCCTTTATTATCTCCCTTTCCAAGTTGCCCCTTCCTGAACAATGACCTGAACCTGAGAGGGAGAAAAACTAAGCCCCTTCTACACTTCCTGGCTCAGGTAGGTTGAGACGCATACTGTAAGTGTATGTGTATGTGTCTTGGAACTAGAATGTTCTAGAAAGCAGGTCCTCTATTTGTCTTCCTCTTTCTCCCTTGGCCCCATAGCTTAACATCTGTCCTGTTTACCTGGTACCATTCACTCATTTCCAGCTCCAGTGCCAAGTCCATCTTCTCTGCCTGTGTTAGCCACTTGGTGTCCTGAGCTACAGAGCAAATGGGCTCTATTGATCAGTTTCTTCTCACACCTATTCCTATGCCATCGTTTCTGGAAACTCCAGTCTCCTGTCTCCCAGAAAAGCCTAGATGACCCTGTCTTACAGATGAGCAGAAGGATGCACCTGCTGGATATTCCCAGAGTACACTGGAGTTTATCGTTCATTACACTTGTCTCTCATTAATGTGATCACCCAGTGTATGCTTCTTTGAAAAGAATATGCATTGTGAGAATTTATCTCTATTATATATAGCTCTATTGCAATGCCTGATATATCAAAGACATTAATAAAAATATTTCTTGAACATAAAAACATGCTGTTTAATTTTGTTACGTAAGTAGTATACCATAAATGCAATTATATTATTTATCAATGCTAGTAGTAAGGCTTACTTAAAATTTGACATATAGGATTAAATACTGAAAAGATAGGTTGCACTGAACTCTGATTGCTGTACTATGACACACATGCTCTGTATGCGATATGTCAAATATTGTTCTATGGGAAGAAGAGACCTCATTTCTGAACAAGTAAATAAATAAGTATATTCTGTCACATAATTCCATGAAAATAGGTGGATTTCCCCATGTATTTTGATATTAAATATTATTTTATGTTGCCCCATTGATTAACTACATTTCTCATTTCCTTTTTTTTTTTTTTTCGACTAGATTATGGAAGCACCAAAGACAATGAGTCTATCATGTATTTCTTCTTTTCACAATTATACTCTGTTTCTGACACATACCAGGACTGGGATAAATTTGTTTTTTAGATTTATGCACTCAATAGGCTTGGACATGGTTAGTAAGAGAACCACTTTCCATGGAAGGGTAAATGACACCTGCCTTTTCTTTGATTTGTGAATTATTGCCCATTCTTTCTTCATTTGCTCACTCGTGTTTATAGACCCTTGTTATTTATGTTATTCTATGTTAAGTATTTGATATCACTCTATGTAATCAGAAAAACAGATAATAGTAATATGAGAGTGATACTAACAACAAGCTTGTAGGAAGAGCAAAGACGTGTTCTCCACAGCGTTGAGGTATATGAAAGAATGCAAGCTAATATCCAGGAATAGTGTAGCAGTTTGCCTACTGGGCAGCACACCAAGGATAACAAGGAGGCATATTCATAGGTCCAATCCTTAGGGTTCCCTCAGCAGAGGGAACCACTATCCTGGCCAGAGCCATACTGGACAGTGGAACTCTAAGCATCTGAGCTCAGGTGTTTTTATTGATACAGAACTCAAGTGTTCTATCGATAGCACGTGCAGATCATGAGCAATCAAACATCCCCCACACAAATCCAACACTTGCAGACAATACAAAACATGAAGGCCCAGGCAGCTCCTCACCCAACAGTGCACAAAACAATATTTTAAACACAACTAAAAATAAACTTATACAACAGGATAGTTCAGATAATAGCATAGGATAAAGCTAAAAAGAAATATTAGATCTGGTTGAGATTGTGGGTTAACATTTCCTCCAATTAGACATTTTTTCCTTTTATGATAGCATCTCACTGTATAGCTCAGACTAGCCTGAAAATTTTAATCTAACTCATGATCCATGATCCTCCTTCTTTAACATGAGTTTTGAGATTAGTTGTATATTATCACATCTGTCTTTCATCTCATTGGGTTATGTGTAGACGTCTTGTGGAATATCTAGATTCTCCTGTAAGGGGTAATGGTTTACACCCTGAGCTTCTTGGAGTGTCACCAGTGGAAACTCTCAGTGTTTAGCCTTTTCTTCTCCTTCTCCTTCTCCTTCTCCTTCTCCTTCTCCTTCTCCTTCTCCTTCTTCATCTTCTACTCCTCCTCCTCCTCCTCTTCCTCCTCCTCCTCCTTCCCCCTCTCCTTCTCTTTTTTTGGCATTACCAATAATGCTGGAAAGAGCCATGTCCAAAATCATGCCTGCTTCCCACTCAATGATTGACTGATGTGAATGCTAAAGGCCTGTGTCCTTGACCATACTCAGGGCATGTCAGAAGAGTGTCTCAGCCTCAGAACTTCCTATAGGGTCATGTCATGTCTTCACTCCTCTGATTAGTTTTCTGAGTTTGTTCTTTCTTTCCCTCTCTCCTTTACTCTTTCTCTTTCTTTTTTTCATTCTCTGAAAGTACTCCTTAGGAAAATCCTTGAATGGTAACACAAGCTTTCAGATCTGCTTACTGGGGGCTCAAACTGTAACAGGTGGTAGCAAGCTATCATCAAGGGTCTTAAGAAAGAGGGTGACATAATCAAATATATATTTCTTCACCATGGGTTTTCCTGAACATATGAAAACAATTAGGCTTTCAACAGAAATTCATATTAGTTTATTTATGCCATCAGAGATTATTCCTGTGGGGCTAAAAAAGCTGGAACAACAGCTGTAAAAACATGTATTGTTTGTATTCTTCAATAATGAATCATTTTTCTTCATTATCGACACCATATTTGTCTTCTCTAGAATATTTTAAAACATTAGAATTCATTAAAGTTTGTCTTTGAGCCAAGAAACTACAAAATAAAATCTTGATATTCAAAATCTGATAAGCAGGAAAGCATCTTGATTAAGAAATAAAATATTTTCTTAGTTTTAACAGCACTGTCTGAGGAAATTAAAAAGTAAGTCATTTCCCACAAAATACACATTAATTTTTGTTTGTTTAAAAATATTTTTGCTTATAATAATTTTTTTTCTTAAAATTACATTATTACCCCCTTCCCTTTCCTTTCTCACATCCCTCTCATGCAACCTCTGTTATCTCAAATTCATGGTCTCTTTTCTCTAATTGTTATTACACATATTCATGAATACTCCTAAGTATATAGAACTATTTTTTTTTAATTCTATGACTTGAGTATGGAAAATAGTTTTTTAATTCTGTAAAACTGAACAGCTTATTTCTACCATTGTGTGACTAAAACTGTTATTTTAAATCACTAAAATGCTCAAATGCATAGAAATTGAGAATATAGTAGAATGGAGTTACTGGGATCTGGGGAGGAGTCTGTAAGAGTGGAGGCAGCTGAATGATAGATACTAAAATACAGTTCTAGTGTGCTTTTGAACAGGAGGGTACCCAGTACAGATAACAATAATGACATATTTTTTCAGAGAGCTAGAAGAAAGGCTGTTGAATGAATTCACCGTAATTAAATGGCAAGTAGAGATATCATTACTCTGACTCAACATTATAAAATGTATACCTGTAAGGAAACAGCACATGTTATCACGTGTGTGTATCTCAGTTAAATATGCATTTGATCCAATTTTTAATGCCCCAGATCCTGAATGCAGATTATGAAGTGAGTGACGAGTCATAGTGAGTAAATCTGCAGCTGACTTCTTGAATTTCTATGTTCTTCATATTACCTATTGAACATAATCGGGCTACCTTTGTGGCGTTTATTTTAACCTATAGTTATTGAGAATTGATATAAGGAAGGCTTCAAGAATGATCATAAATTCAAGTTAATCAAACATCTTTAAAAATGACCCAGTATCCAGTTCTTCCTCCTTACATACTCCTAAGATTATTTTATGAGGCCCCATAAATCCACTAATGGCATCAGCTGCTCATGTCTCAGGGGCTCCTGTCTCAGATCTTTTGCTCTTGCTGAGCCCCACACTCTCTCACTTCTCCAGGAATTGTCTGTGCTCCACAACATCACAGTCTCCTCAAGGGGCCACAGCGGTTTCCAAGGACCTAAAGAGTCTCTACCAAACACCCTGGCATGCTAATTTGGCCTCTAGTTGGCCTTAAGGTGAGACACTAGAGTGTTGCAGTTGTAACATTCTACTAAACTCTCATTCTTGGGTCTATTTTATATGATTTCCTTCCTTCATTCCTTCCTTCCTTCCTTCCTTCCTTCCTTCCTTCCTTCCTTCCTTCCTTCCTTCCTTCCTTCCTTCCTTCCTTTTTGTTCTTTCATAATTAGCTCTCAGACCTTAGGAGATCCAATTTTCAACATAGGCGCTACGTGGAATACACTTGCTTTCGACTCCAGTAACTTAAGGATGTCAAGCTCTCCCTGTCTGTTTTCCCTTAACTTGAGATGCAGTTTCTCCCTGGTGTCCTCCAGGGTCCCGACACATATTGACTACTGGGGCATTACTCAGTCCTCAGTGGTTCTTACCCTTTGTAGAAATCGTGATTGGGGTGGGAAGCGCCAGGTAAACAAGCACATAATGTCTATCTAAAGATATTCCGGAATTTCTAAAGTTACTAACACATCTCAAGATGTGTTAAAACGCCATCAAAATTTGGTAAATAACAGAGGAGATGATAAATTGCTACGATTTCAAAATGATTTATATTTTATTCATTTTTGAAGAATTAAAATTAAAGCTTCTAATCTTTATTAATATACATTTAAAGAATAACTGATTCCTTACTGTTTCAAAATTTAAGAATTGTCTTAGTGTTTTATGTAAACAAGACAAACATCTGTAAAGCAGGGAACAGCTTACTGAAAGGCTCCTAGGAAGTCAGGAAGGCTTAGTTTTTCTTGACAAGAGAAAAAAAAAGATTAAAAATGACTATTGTTTGAAAACTGAAGGAGGAACTTTGATACTTAAAGTCAGGCAAGAAAAAAATAAAAAATTGTTATTGCAGAAAAAAAAGTTTTTCAGGAGAAAAACAATGTGCGTTTGCCATTCAATATATCATCATTTGATATGAAGGACAGCAGAATGCACTCATTATTTGCCTGAATAAATTTGCATTTCAGAATATCTTAATTTTCACTAACATGATTTGGATGACTCAAGTGGAACAAAGAAGTTAATTGAGCACATTATTTCAGGTACAAATTTTGTAGAAATCAAAATATGTTCTTATGTACAACATGTATTTTTATTTCCAAGGTAAATTTTGAGCACTTTAAAATGATAATTATGTCGCAAAAATCATAAAGTTCCAACACATTTGAATAAGTAATTTCAGTAAGATGGTTTTCTTTCCTTCATAATCATAAGCTTCACTTATAACTCAGGAAGTTTCATTGTTCATAAACCATTCTTTTTCACTTGTAATTTTTTCTTCATATATTGGCAGTTTATTTCATAGAATTATGCAAGACACATAGAACTTGTTAAAAAGAAGGAAAAACAAAGTAAATACCAGTCTGCCTTCTGTCTGAACAGACAGCAACAACAGTCACAGCTATCTGGATTTCTACCTCCAAACAAAAAGGTCTGTTTGACGTTCAAAAACATGGGGCTGTCGGAGCCTCATTTTTATCCCCGTGTCCATCAGCTACCGATCGATACTGCGGGAAGTTTGACACAAACACTTGCTGTGACATATGACTAATGCTATGTTCATCTTCAAAAAGTTATTAAAAGGATCTGACATTATCACACAGTGTTTTCTTGAGGAATAAGAAGTCAAAAGGTCTGGCAGAAAGAAATCGACCGATTTCTAACACAAATCAAAGTCTTCACAGAAACGCAACAAAACACTTAAGAAATATTGTGTTCGTTGTGAATTTGAAAATGGTCTAAGCAGATTAGAGTGCCTAATACAAGGTGATGATTTAGAAAGCTCACAGCTATTTAATCCCACAGTTGTACAATAGATTTGCACAGTTTAACAAGCTGGAAACTCACAACCACACAACCCTACTTAGAATAAGTGAGCTGCAGTGTTATTGCACCTTACAGCAAGGGGTTTGTTGGCTCCATGCTGCCGACAGGTGTCCAGGAAAGTCTGCATTATGTCATACCACCTGCCGATGCGGTTAGAAGGGAGCTCGTTCTTGCGTTTAGTGCATATAGGAACTGTTACACAGTGTAGACCAAAAAACAAATTATTTAAATTCTAGGCTCAAAAGTTTTTTCCAAGCCCCAATCAGTTTAAAATTTGCATTTGCATTATGGGGCCTCCTGAAGGGGTGAGGCGGAGAGTATGTCAAATGCATACCTATATTACATATTGTCCTCCATATCTTCAGAAAAGTTTTAGTAATGCGTGTCTTCCTTTTTTTTTTTTTAAACCAAGGTGGCATCACGATTAAACAACATGCAAAAGCTAAAGGGGTATCATTTACAAGTTTCCATGCTATTATAATGTGGCAACAACAGGAGAATTGATGGGCATTTGCAAGTTAACAAGGAGTCTTTCTTTCTCCTTAACTGAACTGTTTCTTCTTACGGCGGTGCATATATGATCCCGGGATCTGGGCAGGAGATTCGTAAGTTAAAAAAAGGCAAAGCAAAATGAAAGGATGTCTCACTTTATTAGAGCCAATGATTTGTAGTTCATCAGCCTTTGTTAATACAATTGAAAAACATTTTAAAATGCATCAAAATAAATTTTATTTCATCAACTAATCTATAATTGTTTAAACTTTAAAGTTGGGTGAATAGTAATATAGTTGAAATACACGTTTTGTTGAAAATATTTATATTTTACTGGGTATTGTTTTTAATTTAGTAACTCTTCTATAAACCAGACAAAACCTTCAGAATATAGTAAGAGTGCTAATAATCACTGTCAATTGAGCTAAAAAAATGTACAAGAGTAGGTTAGATGAGGTTAACAATACTACCTAGTAATAGCATCTCAGTGCACTATCTCCAAGGCTCATCTATAAACAACATGATCTCATTTCAAACAGCGATTCTGATTTTTAAGAGCTCGTATTCACTTTTTACATATAACACATACATCACCTCCCTTTCCTGCCAGATCGGACGTGTAGCTTTAAGAGAACTTTAAAATTGCATTTTAAAACAGCAGCATTATTGACTAACAAATTAAGACCAAAAATGTCCTCAAAGTTTATGTGTGATTCTAAATTTATCCATGTGTCTATCAAAAAAGTATAACCTACCTAGCTTGTAATAAGTCATTTTTATTTGAAAATGTCTTCCATATTTCTATGAATGAAATATAATTAGCATGACCTAAAATTGCAATGCTTTTAAGTTGAAAGATACAAAGAAATAAGTCTTCCTCCATATTTTCAATAATTTGATACATTAATGAAATCATAGATTGGTACTATTTATTATTCATTTGGTATTATTAATATTTATTTCATTTTGCAATGTTTAATATTAATTTATTTTAACCTAATTTAATTCATCTTTGTAACATTCTAATAGCCACCTTCCCTATGGTCTTTGCTGGTACATGATTTATACAGTTCCCAGTGTTGCAAGGATATTCTTCCAGAAGCCTCTGTTGAGTTCTGTTCACTGTGGCCAGGTCTGTTTCTGTAATGCTTTTATTTTCACATAATTCTTAGAAGCCATTTAAAAATTTTTTATTTTACTTTTAGTTAAAGCACCATGAATTACATCATTCCTTCTCCCCTCCTCCCCTCAACCATGCTTCAACCCTCCCCACTTTCTCTAAAATTCATAGATTCTTTTCCCACAATCATTGCTACACACACACACACACACACACACACTACACACACACACACACACACACACACACACACACACAGATAAGTATATAGATACAACCTGGTGAGCACATTTAATATTGCTTGTACGCGTACTTTTTTAGGCTTACCACTTGATGTTGGATAACCAAATAAGAGCCTCAACCCTGGTGAATCTCTTGGCAGTCATTAACCACCAGTAGCTCATCATCTAGGCGTGGGGCCCCTTGAGATTGCTCCATCCATGTTGGCACATCAACTGCTGTCATTGTTTGGGTCTTGTTTAGGTGTTTACCTTTCACGGGTGTAGCTTCCCTGTCATATCTAGAAGACACGGTCTGGTAGCAAACTGTCTAGTCCTCAGCAACTGCAGAAACCAAGAAAGTGAAAAAGAGCCAAGAGGAACCCTTTAAAGATGGGGCTAACAGGATGCAAGTTCTCTGAAGGGGTCAAAGGGGAAAGTGGGGGCCTTTAACTGGGGAGAAGAAGGGAGGACCCTACAAAGGAGAGGGATGAGGAAGGATAAAGAATTCCAAGGATATTTTAAAAGTCTAAGAAATCATATGGTTCTGTTTACCTAAAATTACACATAAAAAATATAAATGTACACACACACACACTGAAGTTAAGTTATGCCAATTGAGATGGTGGTGCTCTTGCCCACAAAACCCACTGGCTACCTAACAAAAACAGTACCAGGCATGAGAAACCTCTCAAGCTGTTGGCCAGGATGTTCAACAGACTTCCCAAACGATATAGGTAATTGATATTGCCCTTCATTACCTCCCAGTGGTTGACAATAGGCCCTGTCTCTGAAAGTACCATGCATTTCAGACATAGGACTCAGGAGACTGAGCTGAATCTGATCAGATGGTGTTTTCAAAATATGCTGCTATAAAATCTTAGAGAATTCTGTACAGCGTGTTTTGCTTAGAGTCACCCATCACTTTCCCCACTAACTCTTTCAAGATCCATCCCTACCTCCCTACCCCTACTCGACTTCGAGTACTCTTTCTATTCTTTTTAATAATGATTGGCTCCGATTAGTTCTGTTCATATGTTCCTGGGAGTGGGGTCATCCACTGGAGAAAGATGGACCTATCAGGAGATAGGTCCTTTAAAAAAACTGATTTTCTCTCCCCTAGAAGTGTAGGTGCCTCTAGTCTTAAAGAAAGTTTATAATATTTTTAACATTATAAATATATTCATAATATATAAACTATTATATAATATATAATATATAATATAATAGGAATATCACAGTATTTATATTATATTATTATATTTAATATGTTTTATTATATTATATTATATTATATTATATTATATTATATTATGTATTATAATATATAATATAATAAAATAGTTTCCAGGAAGTCGAGACCTACAACTGGGTTTGAACATTTGCATCCTGACTGCTGATCCAGAGTTCAATGTCGTGTTAGAAATTGGCACTTATGAATCGTATAACAATTTTCATAACAAGAATTTGCTGCATTGTTTGAATAGTTTTTATATTTTTTGTATCAACTTGAATGTTTTGGTTTCAGTAACTACCTGAAGTCATAATGCTTTAGTTCAAGAAGGAGCCTCCAACCTTTAGCCCCTAACTCATCAGTTTGATGGGCCTCACCACATATTTGCTCACCTCTTAAATAAGCATGATTAATCTGAAAATATTATTTGAAACAACTTTATAAAAGTGTATCGGCAAATTTATTAATAAATGCTTATGTGTTGCTGGTAATGAACTATTGACGATCACATGCAAAAGATAATATAATTCAGACTTCTGCGGAGCTCACTTCCAGTTCTGATGCCCATCCATGCTCTGTGTCACCGAACTGCACCTCTGAAAATTGGCATCTTTGAGTATGTTCATTAACTTCTTTGTGCCTCAGCTTCCTTGCCTATGAATGAGGGCAAATGATTACAGCAATTCACAAGCTGCTATAAAAATTTGCATTAGTTTTCTGTTGCTACCATAACAGATTACTACAAATTTAGCATGTGAAGGAAAAAAACCAAAACAAACAGCGACCAAAACCATCCATTTCTATTCCAGTCCCCTAGCTCAGAATTCCAGAGCCAACACGTCTCAGCTGGGCTGATTGCTGAGTGTCTCAGGAGACCCAACTAGAGTTTCACAGACAATGTTCTCAACTGCATCTGAGCTCATTTAAGCTGTCAAGTACGTTCTTTATAGTTCTAGAACCGAGGTGCCCACATTCTTGTTGACGGTCATCTAGGGCTCCGTCGCTGAGCCTGTCCCCGTTTCTTCTGAAACCGCGTGTGTTCGTTTTCTGCTGTACTTTACTCAGATTCTCTCACATTTCAATTCTGCTCGCTTCTGCTGATGCAGATTTCTGTCTTAGACAAGTGTTCTTTGCCTCTTGAAACTCATGTGATGAGACTGGAGCCATTCTAAAAACTTAAAATCGTGCTTTATATTTAAAGGTCTATGCTTATAGCAATGTCTACAAAGTCCCTATCAGACTTGCGAGGTAGTCCTACACCAGGGGAGTCAGAATGTGGATATCATGGAGAAGTTATAATTGTATCTAAACAGAATTGAATGTCTCAATTCCCACAAAATGTTTAAAACAGAGATTGTAAACAAGTCATTGTAAATTTTTTGTGGCATTAACTGTGAATCTTTTTATATGCCATATGCCATTACATCATCTCTATGGAGCACCTTGTGTGTCTGCATCATTGCTGTTAGTCATTGAATATGACTATTATAACATCAGGATATTTAATAAATATGTTGCTCTTTTATACTACTCTTTTTGTGGTATCATACTAATCTGAAGTTTTTAACTATATTTGAAACTAAAGTCAATTTATGATATCTTTTTCAGTTGTAAACTATCACTTTAGAAACGTCACATTATATAACAAGGAAAACAATCCAATCTGGATATTCCACATACACAAGGCCACTGTTATCATTTTGACACTGGGAAATGAATAGCAATGAGGTGAGTTTATCAATACGTTCTGAGAAAATAGTCACCCTAGACACTAGTTTCACTAAAAACTCAACACAGCCATATTTGTAAACTTATTGTGATTGTTGGGTACAGCAGATTCAGTCTATTGTTTTCAAATAGAATTCTATTAATATTTGTGAATGTCCTCAAAAATCATAACACAAAAATTTTCTTAAGAAATGAGCAGCTGAGCTGTGGTGGCATACACCTTTAACCCCAGCAGAAGAACTCTGTGAGTTCAAGGTCAGCCTGATCTACAGAGTGAGTTCCAGGAGAGCTAGAGTTACAACAGTGAAACCCTGTCTTGGAAAAAAGAAAAGAAAAAGAAAGAAGGGGGAAAGAAGAAAGAAAGAAAGAAAGAAAGAAAGAAAGAAAGAAAGAAAGAAAGAAAGAAAGAAAGAAAGAAAGGAAGGAAGGAAGGAAGGAAGGAAGGAAGGAAGGAAGGAAGGAAGGAAGGAAGAGAGAAATGAACAACCTCTGATTGTATTGTACGTGGATCGCAAGTGAAAAACACTGAGACTTGAATAAAGCTTCCTGTAGAAATACAATTTGTTACTATTGTGTTCTGTGAACCCTGTCCTTTAAAATATACCTTCAAAAATTTTCTACATGGAATGTCTTAATTCAACAAGATATAGTCTATTAAATAATGACTAAGTGAAATTTAACCCATTTCTTAAGTATAGTATGATAAAGTAAAAAGTAGTCAGTCTCCAATAGCCAAGAGTTTCATTCTGGGTTTCACATGAGGTATGGCTATTTCTTAAATTTCATACATCAAAAGTCTGAATGAAATGAATAAAATTTTTTTTCTAATTTTCTAATAGAAATAAGCTACTAATTCTCTTGCTGTCTTTCAACAGATTAAAATACGCACACCCAGAGTGTTATGTATTGTCCACATGTTTTCAAGCATTTACCTTTTTGTTTATTACTATGCAAGAGTCTGTTATTACTTTGATGCAAGAGATGAAGACACCTAAAAGCTATTTAGCATTCTAGAAGCTAGTGCCAGAGCAAATAGACAAATAGACAAAACAAAGCATAAAATACTAAGCAGAAAACAACCCAAAATTCATGATCAGTCTGTTTTCACGCTTGTAGACTGCCAGCTCTTAAGTCATCCTCTAAGTAACAAGGTCATTGTTAAATAAATGTATGCCTTGTTAAATACAATAACAAATTGATTTGTTCTGAAATGACCTCTAGAGCTGAGCAAAACTAATAGTCCTCTTGTTCTGACTCTGAAATCTATACTGAATTGAAAGTTCATGTAGGAAAATAAATCATTAAAGGTGGGTGGTGCAGGTGGAGGAGAAAAAATAGGAAGCATTAAAAGAGAACAAATGAAAACACAATAAAGCTGTTTCAGAATATTATGGAATCATATATAATTCCTGGATATGCTTCGGTATTCAGCATTTGAAGCTCTTGCTTACCTGGGCTCCAGTGTATCACCTGGTCACACTATAAGCAGAAAACAAGGCTAACTAGAGCACAGTAGTGGTCAATAGGAATGAGGCCCATCATATGATGTCAGTTACATATAAAACAAGGAGAATTTAAGGTTGTTCACTGTGCTGAAGCTTGTTTGTTTTATTCAAATATGAAGCCACATGCTAAGAGCATGGAATGATCAGAGCTGAAGAGTCACTAATCAAATGTGAAAAATATCCAGGAGGGTAAAACCACATTCAATCCCTCTTCCCTCACTTTCATTATAGCAAAGCTTTGTTCATGAATAGTGTTGTTTTAATAACGTAGGGAACCTTTAACAGAAAGCAAATCAAAAGAAGACAGGAAATCTGAAATACTGCTTACATAAGTTAAGTTTAAAGAATCCATTAAATACCCATTGGTGGGTAGATATAAAGTAAACTGATTATAAAAATATTGTGCCTAGGGAGAAAGACAGAGACTAGAGATATAAACTGGAGAGTTAAGCATACTACTGATGTCTAGAACCATTGGTAAAGAGTGAAGTGACCACGAGAGTCACAGAAGGAAGATAACCGAGAACTAAGCTCTATAACTCTCTGCCAGCAGGGATCAGGAAAAGTAGAAAAGCCCAAAAGGGTGACCAACTAGAAGCATCAATTAAAGGAAGGAAAATAGACAAAGAAGAAGGAAAACAGACAAAGAAGAGCCCAGTACATCAGCCAAAGGTATTTCAAAGAGAGAATGACGGACAACACGAAAGGCATGACCATGATGATTCGTAATGAGAAAGTCATTGGTGATGTGATTAGGTCCGTGGACCAATGGGGACTAGAACTAAGTAAAGGAAGAATAGTAAGTAGGAAAAGATAGAGACAAGATACTACTCTTTAAACGTTCGAGTTTCGGGTTTGTTGTTGTTGTTTGTTTGTTTGTTTTGTTTTGTCTTGCGTGCTACAAAAAGAATGTGGGAAATATGCTGTCAGATGAATGGCAAGTTTCTGTCAAGGGCCAAAACTGACAGGAGATCTTAAAGGATCTTCTTATATGAATGGTCATCTGTGTGATTACCAGCCCACTTTTGGTAGTAGGTATTTATTGGAAATAAGAGAAGAGGCGGGTTGGCTGGTTTGGCAAAGGAGCTGAAATAAAGTTACCATTCAGAAACAAGCTTTGGGAGATGACCTCTCTAACAATCAAGCCTTGAGTTGGGAGACTGCTAAAAAGGGACAGAACATTCTATCAACAGCAACATGATGAGGGAAGAGAGGATGCCTTTAAAACCTAGAGAGGAGCTTCATTAAGAGAATAAAGGGAAGATGGCCACAATGGGTGAGGCTATGAGGAGGTCTGGAGGAGAATATTTGGAGAATTTCCCTGAACAAGCAAAGTGTATGACTTTTACATCTTGTATGGGAAAATATACATTACAGGTAGCATTGAGAAGCTATCACTGGACAGAATTAATTAGAATCTGTAAAAACCACAGCTCAGCACTGCCTTCTAAACTCTGCCGTACATAGCAAACCAGGGGTAGTACGTGGTAGCCTGACTTCTTCAGGTCTGGCCACTTAGAGTGACCAGAAACTTACTGGACAGACTCATGACCTACAAGTACATGAAGCATAGAGGGAAATACAAGGGTCCCAGATAGACAGATAAGGATGCATAATGAGTACATATCTGTCAGGCAGAGGTTGGATTACATCTGGGAAGGACATCAGGAGCCAAAATTGAAGAATGGATTTTATTCGAGTCCCCTATGGAAATCTTATCTCAGCCAGGATTGTACTGCAGGGGACAAGGTAGTCAAGTCCTTGCTTGTGCTGTTTCAAGTCAGGTCAAGGTAATAGACTTAAGATGGTCAGGAAGAAAATGTATCAGCACATGTGCTCAAGTTAAAAATGGCTAACAAATATCAACATATATAATCAACATTTCGATGATTTTCAATATAATTCTCCAACAGAAATTATCAATATAATTGAAGTCACAGAAAAAAAAGGTCAGAATTAATGGGTGTCATTTTTTGAGACAATAATCTTGGGTCTTTATAGTCTACAGAGCTATCAGAATCTAGGTATCCATTTTGGTGAATTTGAATTTATGAGACATGTTGCCTGGAGAGAAAAATAATGCTGCAGCTGGAACTGTGTCTTTTCCTTTTGTTGGAAAAGGTCTGGGCAGCTAGAGAGGAAGGCGCAGAAGGCCAAGCTTCCGTAACTCACAGCATGACATTTAACCATCAGCTATTATTTCTGAACTGTTAACTTTTATGAAACCTATTTAGATAATGGTGTAATGGTTAATACTGGCTTCAAAAATATCGTCTAATAAAAAACTTGGGCAATAATGTGTCGTGGGCCTATTTTCCTTTGAGTAGAAGTACCCTGCCCACTCACTGAGCATTGTCCAGAACGGTCTCCTGACGGCCCTGGAAGAGGCTTTTCACACTTCAACATTCGATTAGTCCCTTTAGCTACCTATCATGCCACGTAATCTATGGCTTCCAGAACGCCTGGATCATAGTAGGTGCCCACCACCCAGCTGCTGAATGAGCAGAAGGCCAGGAGTCTGTGCTTTATCTCAGTCAGAGCTGATGGACGGCTATGTGGGTAGTCGGGAGGGAGAATCAACAGAAAAACCAGAGCAAGATGCGCTTTCCACTCCCTTGACAGCGTCTGGCTCCATAGCTGTTTTTGTGATTTTTCTGATTTTCATGCTACTATGAACACACTCCAAAGTCCCTATGCCAAGTAAGTTCCTTTTTTTTTTTTTTTTTTGGTAGAAATCCAATTTTGCTTTATAAAAAAGTAAAAATTTCTCCAAATCATGTTGGCAGAATAGTAATTCACTTAACTCATATGACAATATAAGCTTGGGAACTTTTTTTTCTTCTCTCATATAATACATACTAATCCCCTCCTCCCCTCCCTCCACTCCTCCCAGCTCCTCCATCTTACCTCACCCCAAGATCTACCTCCTAGCCTCTACCCACCCCACCTCCCAATTCTCCCCAGAAAAGAGCAGTCCTCCCAGGGTTACCACTCAAACAGGACATGACAAAGATGGAACAAGGCCCAGCACCAATCTCTACATCAAGGGTGAACAAGGAAACCCGGCAGGAACAAAAGGGTCCTGAGGGCAGAAAAAGGTCAGCGACTCCCCGACTCCAACATGTAGATGTTTTGCAAGAACACCAACCAGCCAAGCATAACACACATTTATGGTGATCCTGCGGGTTCCGTGTCTGCTGCTTCTGTCTCTGTGAGTCCCTAAGAGTCCTTGTCAAGTTGACTCCATTGGACTTGCTCTCCTGATGTCCTCGACCCCTCTGGTCCTCACATTCCCTTCTCCTCCTCTTCCTGCGGGTTCCCAGGAATTTGGGGGTTTTTAAGGTGTTTAACTAGGGATACTTCTGAGAACACTTAAGGATTTTATGAACCATAGAAAGGAGTTGTTGCACTCTATAATTTTTCAACTCATTTTTTAAATATCGATCCATTAAGATACTTCATTTCTCTGACCTGATTTTTCCCTTCAGTAGAAAATACATGTATTTGTTTATATAAAGGATCAATAGAAAAGTAGTTCTCAGAAAGAAAATCATTAAACTTTCCTCCCCAGAGGGAGATACACCACTGTTCAATAAGGCATGACATAGTTTTGCTTCTTATGAATAGCTCTAGACAATGGTTTTTGTTTTCATGCTCACATGTATCTGAAGGTTGAGGTTCGAATGTTCTTACTTCTGTGGGCTCAAAACACAAAATGAGCTTGGATTTCTGTGCGTGTTCACAGAGACGCCTAGGTCATCCACTCAGAAGATCTAATTCCCCTGCCCTACAGAATTAATAGCACCCCGCTTTCAGGAGAGATCAAATCCAGAGGGCTCAGAAAAGCAATACAGCCTTCCCTGGCATGTTCCAAGCTCAGCGTTCTCAGGAGGCAACCAGAAATAGCCGATCCTTTCTCAGAAACTCTGCCGGCCAGGGGTAATGAGCAGTCTCTCTTGAACAAGAGCGTGATTTTTCTCCCCCTCATCAATCGTTCATAAGCACTCAGATTTTGAAAACATACCACCTACGAACTACTCATCTAATAACTTGGACCTTTTCAAATTAATTGTAAAGCTTTCATCTTAACAGAATCTGCAAAATATGTCTGTGAGAGACAGTTTGCGTACAGGATACCAGTGCATGTGACAGGAGAGCGTTGTGTCCACCGCCCCCTATAAACTCAATGTTGGAGTCACATTCATCCGTCGCTCTCCTGAATGCCAGCCTGTGTGGAGAACGCAGAACTGGCCTTTTGCAAGGAGAGAATTTAGAATTCATATCTCTGCACTTATGACAGAGACATTTGGAAAACACAAAATCACTAATTATCTACAACCTAAAGCGGAATTTTAGTTAATCTTCCCCATTTATTTTCAGGGGGAAAGTTCAGTGAAGTTATTATGAAAATTATTTCAAAGAATAAAATCACTTGGCAATGATGGAACCTAATGAGCAAATTAAACTACTACATTAGTTTTCTGAAATGAGTGCCCTTTATATTTCTTCCTTAAATGTAGCAATTTCTGTCAGAAGAATTAGGTATTATTAGTCCTTGACATCAAAAGCCACAAGGGACTAATTGCATAAAGTTGAATAAATATTTTAACTTTGTTGTGTGCCAGGCCACAGCCAGGCTTACTTATGGAAAGCTCCCAAGTATATGAAAATGGAAAGCACCTTGCATCCTGAAGCTGCCAAGATGCGTTCTGTGAATGGTCAGCAGCTCACAAAACAGCTCACAGAACCCATCTCTCAGTGTTTCAGCACTACTGGCCACTGCTACAGGTGATATACCACCTAAGCACAACGGGTAGGATCTACAAACCATTAAAGGAACCAGTGCCGATTTCAGATCCAGTCTGTAAGAACCCCAACGCTTTTTGTTTTGTTTTGTTTTATCTGCTTCGTGCTGTCAGCACAGTGACTCTAAAAGCTATGTGTGGAAGACTGTAGGGTCACAAAAAGGGACATGAGCTGAGCCCCGAGTCACCATGTGGAAGGATTGTCCACCAATTACAAGCACTGAGTTTGAAAGTTGCACAAGAACTGCACTGCTGTAATGCTATTGAGCTATTTATTGTCCGTGACGTAGTATCTAGTGATGTCATGTGATGTCATGTTCAGCAGTGTCAGTAACATGCAACAAAGGCATAGGAGTGAAACCTTAACATTATGGGATGTTCAGCAGGTTCCCAGACTTAGAATTATTGTTTTACTTATTATTTATTTATTTATTCCATTTTTAAAGTTATTATTTATTCCGTGGACTTAGAATCAAATAGGGATTAGAGTGGCCTTGGAGGGAACTGGAAGCTTAAAGGATAGTACCACTATCTGCTCTGATGTCCCTACACAAGGGATATTTCTCTCTCTCTGAGCAGGACAGGGACTATCTCCCATTCCCTTGGCGGTGTTCTTTCATGAAGAATGAAAAGGCAATACAAGCAAAATGGGGTCATTTTAATGCATCCCTGTCACCGGCCCTCCTCCAACATCCCTTTGACATAGGAAAACACATGAGGACGTTCTCTAGGTATGGGTGGCTTCTGGACTCAGAAAACATTCTTCGTCATTCCTATGTGTATGTGGAGCAAACATAAGTACTTCAAACGTAGTGAGAGAACGAGAAAAGAGAGAACAGAATTTTTTGTATGTCATGCCAAGAGCAACTTTGTTTTCTTTTCTTTTTTCTTTTCATCCTGAAAATGTGCTTTATCCTATGCGCCAAAGGTAAAATTTAAGGAGATGTCTCACAATCTCTATGTACCTTTAAATAAAATATAGGCTCCATTTAGTAGTGGCTATGGTCAATTCCTTGCTGTAAGTGAAACTTCAAAATTCTTTTGTAAATTCTCTTTGAGTCTCTTGTACCAGTTGCTTTCCTAGTGCTATGGAAAGCACCAGGAGCTACAGCAACTTGGAGAGGAGAGGATTTATTTTAGCTTATGGGTTATATAGCCCATCAACCAGGGAAGTTAGGCAGGAACTTGAAGCAGACACTGAAGTAGGAACAGTGCTTGCTAGTTTGCTGCCAGTGTCGTGTTCAGCTAATTTTCTTATACAACCCAGGCCCGTCTGTTGAGGGATGGCACCCACCAGAGTGGACTGGGGCCTCTAACGCCAATTAGCAATAAAGGAAAATGCCATGTAGATGTGACCACAGGTCACTCCGATGGTAGTAATTCTTCAGTTGTGGTCTCTTCCTCCTAGGGGCCTCTAGTTTATGTCAAGTTGACAGTAAAGACCGATCAACCAGTCCATCTCTAGCTCTGGCCTCACCATTAGACTTGAAGAATTGCTTTTATCTTCTTCCTTTTTTAACTTAATATTAGTTTTAAATGTTTAGATAGAAATATCATTTCTGAATGGCTATAATGTTACTGCCAGTCTTATTATATCAATATGTAATATCTGGCATAGAATAATCTAAAAGCGAGAAAGCATGTATGAATTTAAGAAAATGACTACATTTAGAAAAATACAAATTTAAACATTTTCCTATAATCATGCCTTGCCCAGTATCCATTAGAAAATATTGAACATTGGCTGAAATGCAATTTTAAACCCTGGGCTTTACGTTCTATTCCATCAACAACATTGATGCTCGATTTAGGGAAAATAATACATTTTTCTTACTGAATTATAATTTAATATGAGGATGTGTTACCTCAGGCAAGCTTAGGAAAGAGTACTAAAATGCGATTTATTCTACTATATAAAAAATAACTAAAAGTGCTTGAAATCACCAAAATGATATAAGCAATGAACTGAAACATATTTCCCATCTATTAAACTCCAGAACATGTTCCTTCTACTTCTATACACAAACTAACACTGAGGGAAGGTAAGGCCATTTTTAAAAATCTAAATTACACTGTAAAGGAAAAGGGTTTTTTGAAAATGTTGGTAACTATTGAAGTTGGCTGGGGAATTAATGGCAACTCATTATTCTCTCAAACTTCACATGTGTTTTAAATTTTACAAGATAAAAATTTTTGTTGTGATAACTATGAAATATATTGTTTGAATAATAAAAAATTTACACCCTAGCCGATTAACTTCTTATAGGAAATCCAAATGGCTGTTTCTCTGGCAGTCAATTTATGGGGGAGGAGAGGGAATACAGTAAGTAAAAGAGCCAAAAATATGGACAAAATATAACTGCCAATAAGAGTAGCAGACAATCTTTTCCCAATACCAAGTTTACATGTAATGTGAGAATGAGAAATCACGGAAATCACACAGTGTGTAGGCAACTTTCTTCCAGGTGAAATATCCCAAAGATGCAAGTTGATTGAGGGTGCTATGCTGAATTTAACTGGAGATTTGCACGTCAAGCATTTCTGTCCTCTGTATCTGCCCGTTACAATGCTAACTTTTGTAACAGGAAGCACCTAGTTCCTTGACAATGTAACCATATCGAGATTTATTTCTGAATTATGTATTGTTTAGTTTTGCCAACTTTAAGCCTTCACTCAAATGGAATGCACTTTTCTAGTGTGTGCCTTTCTTTTAAGAGAACGTTTGAGAGATTCTTTGTGATGTGCTTAATGTAATTGAGGCTGTAGGCTTTACTATGTGTGCCTGATATAGTCTGTGAAACATTTCCACCTATTTCCGTTCCATTCCCATCTGGTAGGGGCAAATAAACAGCAGACCCCGCTATCTTCTCCTCTGATCACGCTCAGCCACTAGAGAGGCCCACAAGAAAAGGAGGTGGAGAAATTTTACTTCCTTGGAAAATGTAGTCTGGCTCTTCTCCAGGAGGTCTGGATCTTTCCACAGTACCCTGCTCCACTATTGGGTTTTGGTATGCTGTTATCCTGCAGTCACCTGAGGACTAAGGGGTGTGACTCTTGTCATTCTAAGCTCCAAGGGTACCCAGTTGCCTTTGTGATTTCCTTATACCCTGGACAATTTTGCAACAGTTCTTGATCCACATTCACATCTGTTTCCTGTTGGGACCTGACTGAGACCCTACTGAAGTGGGTCTCAGACTTCAGTCTGCATTAAATTGAAGCATAGACTGATGAGTATCATCTCTGCAGCTTCTAGCTTCAATGGGCTGAGCTGAGAATTTATACTTTTGAGAATTTCCCAAGTGTTGCTACTAGATCACATAAATAAAACAAACAAACAACCCCCCCCCCAAAAAAAAACCTGTATAACACTCCCAGAATGCCTTGTGGTCAAGTGGACTTAGCAACTACTCTTTTGAGAGGACTACCAGATAGCTACTGAAATCCCATGTTCCTTTGAGGAAGCAATGTCTGTTGAGCAGAGAACTAGACCAGGGTGCCTAGAACCTTAGGATAACGAGAGAAGGTTGTAAAGCAGGTTGGGAGTTAACAGTAATGTTCTACCTCTGGTTTTAGTGAGTAGAGGGCTACTTTCATCATTTAGCCCTTTCTTCCTCGCAAGAAGCAAACTCCATTTCAGTTGGAAATTTACCAAATACAAATTCTCCCTCAGAAGCACAAAGAGTAACATGTTAAAATACATAGCTTTAGAGTGTTAATTTTCTTCTCCAAATACCAAGTCAAATAGAGAATGTGTAAATAGAAAAACACCCAGGTGAAAAATAAAAGCATATATTAATGTCTTTAAAACTTTGGGAGGGAGCCAATGTTTATTGAGTGCCTGCTGTTTGCAGGTCTTTCGCAAGCACTAATTCATTTTGCACTCCCCCAAATCAGATTGGTAGTGGTTTAATGAGATAACAGACTGCGTGAAGTCAAATGTATAGTTCAATAACATACAGCTCATGATAAACTCAGTGAGTGGGACCTAACACTGCTCCTAATGAAAACACTTTCTCATAGCACACAGTTTCCAAAATAGGACATAAAGATTATTATAGAGCCTGTCCTGAAAACTAAAGGATGTCAGATGCAGGAGCATTGCTGGCTTACTGCCCTCGGCCAGGAAGAATTGATCTGCAATGTTTCAACTAATCATCAAGGGGTTACTGAGCTAATGTAAAGTCCTGACCCTTCCTAGGAGGCCACAGGCCAGTTACTTACTTCTCCACTCTCTCTTCCTTCTCTTCATTTCCACGATGGCTGGTCCTGAGAGCACTCTCTAAGTAATTTTCTGCATGTTAATTTTCACCTCAACAATTGCTTCTCAGAGAACCTAACCTGTGGCAAAGATAGTCTCTTTACCTTTTTTTTTAATTGATGTGAAAATAAATAATGGCTCATAAAACCATAAATTTCCCTATCTGGATGTTCAGAGATCCATTTAAAATGTGAACAGTGATTTAACTGAAAAGGTCAGTAACTCCTCCATTGCCTTGAATGTAAATGAATTTCAAATATTAAACAAAAAAAAAAATGGAACCCATGTAAAATAGGTAAGACTATCTGAATATGTGTTTTCCTGATCTATTCTTTTGCTGGTATTTATATTCTCTCTCTTTCTTTCTTTCTCTCCCTCCCTCCCTCTCTCCTTTTCACCTTCTCTCTCTCCCTTCTCCTTCTCAAATATCCCAGTATTATCCAATCTGTGTCTCCTTTTAAATCTTATTTTTCTATAAGTATATGCCTTTTGTTTCAGAAAACATATTTCTATTCTTTCCTATGTTTCCTTTTTTCCAACCTGAAAGGTAGTCTCAGCATCTACCAAAGTCATTTGGTTGTGGTTACCTTCTTGCCCGAGGTTATTAAATTCTGAAAACAATCATTTTTCTTGAGTGTGGTAGCAGAAATTTTATGAGCTTCTTGTCCCTGGAGACTCCTAATCTCTTTTGCCAACAACCTTAGTCAACCTTACAAACTGGGTAAAGAGGTTTTGCAAATCTAAAGTTGCTTCTTCAAGGAACATTGATTTTAATCTTGGTGGGAAAGTTGCTCACTTATTTCAACATGATTGGGAATCACAGTTTTTCAGTTAGTCAAGAAGCCAGTCAAAAGGTAGAATGAGCTATAAAAGTAAGAATACATACTTAACTTTTAATAATGCATGGTTATTTGCCAGTATATGTCTACCTTTTGATGACGAGTGCATAGCAGTACGTATAACAAATGGTTAACATTTGTGTCATTCTTCAACAAAGCCTATATTATAGCATCAGGCTTCCAGTTTTCCTTTCCTAAATTAAACAAGATAAATGAATTAATAAATCATAAACTAAATAGCAATAAGGATAAAGAGAACATTTATGAAGTAGCTGAAATCCTCTGTTGTACACTTCTCTGGTTTTTGTTTTGCTTTGTTTTGTTTTCGTAATGCTCATATTGGTATTTATTGAGGCAAGAACTATTTTAAACAACTCATTTTTATTAAATATTTCTAAAACCGTGTTTCATTAGTTTGTATATATCTAATATAAGGATTTCAACACCACAGCCAGTTGCCACTCAGAGATCTAGAAACAGATACAATTGACTGTCTTCACCATAATAATGAGCTGGTAGGAGCAGGAGAACTCAGAGCAGCCAAGTAGCTATTAGCACCTATTCTGCTATGCCCACCATTCAGTATCAAATTAATTTGGTTGGCAAAGTGGATAAAGCAAAAATTGCTTAAGAAAGTTTCTAATTAATGTCCAAACCCAAAGAATTCCCTCATCCATATTAGCTGACAGTTCACCTACTTCCTTTACAAGGGATTTAATTTTCTTCCTGTGACCCTTGACCAAATCTCCTGCAACCAAAATCCATTGCTTTTTAAAATATTGTAAAAGAATAATATTTTGTGTGATCATTACTGTGCTGACTAATCTTGGTTGTCAACTTGACTGCATCTGGAATCAACTAAAAACCAAGTGGCTGGGTACACCTGGGAAAGATTTTCTTGACTGGATCATTGGAAGTGAGAAGATCCACCCTCACTCTAGGCCACGTAATCTGGCAGCAGCCTACATAAAAGACATGGAAGAAGGAAGCATTTGTTTTTGCCTTCTTGCCTTCAATTTCATTTGCAAATCCATCTATCCTGTACCAGGGGTGTTCATTCACTGTTGTTAGGGCCTTCTTCAAAATCCCAATATACACTGAAGACAGGAGTCTCTCTGGGACTTGCTGGGACTCCAGTACCAGACTGGGACTGCTGAGACATCTAGTCTTATGGACTGAATAACTACCAAATCCTTGGCCTTTCCATCAGGAGACAGCTATTGTTGGACTACACAGATCACACCTTGTGAGGCACTCTAATAAATAGGTAGGTAGATGATAGATAGATAGGTAGATGGGTAGCCCTGACTAATACACTCGCTATAATATGTATTTTCATAGAACAAATAGTTTAAAAACAAGTGTGTGTGTGTGTGTGTGTGTGTGTGTGTGTGTGTGTGTGTGTAGCAGCAGCAGCAGCAGCAGTAAGGAAATACATTATAGAGCTAAATTCAGAAAAAAAGAAAATTGTAATATAAATGCCTATATTAGAAATAATCTCTGAATCCTTTCAAGAACTGTCCATGTTTCCCTGTGATACATTTGGTTCTGGTACATATCTCTTAACATCTCAGCTGTTATCCATGAATTCAGAAAATAATTTTAGCCATTTGGATTCATCCCAACACCAGGTAAATCTGTACCTTCTTTGTCCAAATGCTAACATTTTTCAAAATACCATTATTTTTCTGAGAAAGTCAAAGTGAATAACGGTGTCTATAAGATAATCATTAAATACATTCCTTGGGAACTAAGTTTGAAAATGTTCGAGATAAATTATGAGATAAAAATGTAAAATTTTCCTGAAAGTGCAACTTTGCTGAAGGCAGCAAGAAGAATGATAAATTTAGTGTATTCTAACTGTTTACAATGCAATAATAATGGAATTACAATAAACAGTGTCTTAGGATCTATCATTTGTAGGTACAGAAACAGGGTCCCAGAAGACAGCTGCTCTTCCGGGATTATGCATTAATGATAAAATAGAATTAAAACCCAGGTCTGGGCAGAACCCAGACTTGGTCCTTGACCAAGCTCAGCTCTGTACCACCAATGACTCTAGCCATCAGCATATTCTATTTTTAAAGATCTTCAGAAATTCCCATCTGTGGCTGAAATGTATCCTATTTGACACCAACAAAATTACAATGTCAAAAGTATGAAAAAAAAATTTAGTTTCTCTAAGCTATAGAACATATTTTAAAAATATCTAACATTTACACTAGTCAGCATATTCTAAGTTCCCAGCCAGGGACACTGTGAGAAATACACATTTTACCTTTTACCTTTTTTTAAAAAATCTTTTTACCTTTTTACCTTTTACCTCTTACTGACTTAAAAAAAAAAGAGAGAGGAATGAAAAACTAGACAGTTTTGAACATTTAAATGCTTAGAAAAGTGAAAAGGAAGTCTTGTCAGGACATGTCAATAAATAGAATTTTTCAATAACTGTCATATTTAAGATGAGAACCAAATACCAACACATACATGACCAAATTTACCAGGCGCCAAATTAAGAGGTGCAGTGGATTCTTATGCTGACATGGGAGTTTGATGAAGACTGTGTGAAGCAGAGGACCTGCCTGAACAAATAAGAGAAGCATAAGATAATGCCAATAAAAAAAGATGAGGGCAATAGCTTTCAGATGCTTTCTAGAAACGCTTTCTTATTGTATCTATAAATGTGGCATTAACTCACAGGGCTTTTCTGAATCAGCCCTTGAGAAGTCTTTACTTTGGTACAGTTTCATTTACCTTCATACTTGCTTTTATTTCACTCCATTCTTATTCATTCCTTGAGTCCATTCACTCCTTGAGTCAAGGTCTTACGATAAGAGGAAATCTCAGGGCACAGGCCTGACCAGATCGGCTCATTCCTAGCTCCTCTTAATCCGAAGTAAAGCTCTTAACTTCTCGGTTTCCTTCATTCATGAAATAAACAACAGTCATCCCTGCCTTTAACTTTACAGAGAGGCTAAAGCATTAAAAAGAATAAGGAAGGACTAAGATGTTGTGGAAGTCTATTTTTAGTTAGGTAAAAATAGTTATTTTCTGCACTGTTTGGTGAGGGCTTGCCTATATCTTGGCCTTTTGTATTGTCTGCAGGTGCTAGATTTCTGTGGGGGGAGTGTTTGATTGCTTATGATCTGCACCTGAGGAGTTCGGAATCACTAAAAACTCCTGAGCTCAGATGCTTGCCATTCCACCGTCGAGTATGCCGCTGGCTGTGACAGTGGTCCCGCTGGTGAGGTCTGGCAGAGTGTGCACAGGTAAGAACGCCCCCGTGACTTCTTGGCTGAGGCGCCCAGCAGCATACTACAACACTGAGACAAGAGTAGAGTTATCACACGGAAGCCTTCTGTGAAGGTTCTTAAGACTCATTCTAAAACCACCTCATTTCATGGCCCAGAGCAGCTGGAAACACGATTGCATAAAGACAGCCCTCGTTACCGCTTTCTTTTCCTTCCGCCTCTCCAAATAAAACATCTCTTTTCTGGCTTCTTTCATAGTTTCTTTGATAAGTACCATATTCCAAGCCTCTTTACTGACACATTGACATATTCTTCTCCTCATGTGCTTCTCCAAATTACCCTCATTGATCCTTCCTTGAGCCTTCCTCTTCTTCTTCTTGCTATAACCACAGCTTCCCGACAACTCAAATGACAAGAATACTTTCTATAAGTTAAGGAAAAAAGTGGAGTTCTTTTTTTTTTTTTTAAACCAATTTCACATGGACAGGATGGTTTTCAAAATCGCTTTGTCCTGGGGATGTAACTCAAGCAGAGTCACATGGTATAGAGTTTGTCTAACCTGCTTAAGATCATGAGTTTGATCCTCAGTACTATATAATGTAATAAAATAAAATAAAAATCTTAGTTGTGTTTCAAAATCCAAAGCCAGTGAAATTTTAAATTAGCACAAGACATCTGTATGTATATGCATACGTATTATTGAACTAAGTAAATAACTGGATTACAGAGAATACATTACTTCTTTCTTAAATCTTTAGCAATAAATCATCCACACTGATTTATAAGAACTTTAATTAGAGTACTGACCATAGGAAAAGAGGATTTTAAATGCTCAAAAGGCCAGAGGAAAATAGTTCACAATACTGAAGGCAACATTATTTGTTAGTGGAGGGGAAGCCCAGAAACTTCCCAGATGAATAACTTAATAGTGATTCTGGTAGAAAAAGCCCTATGGTCCTTCAGAAGCCATTCTTTCTCCGCAGCATACACACATTTGCATGTGCTGGTCTGAGTGCAATAAATGGCGCTTTCCTCTTTCCTTTTCTACCTAGAAATTATTTCACAGGCAAAACAAAGTAAACAAAACAAAAAAACAAAACGAAAAAAAAATCAAATCCTCTGGAAGGCTTCCACCAAGCTACCAGGCAGCTACAAGCTCCCCTTTCTTACTTCCGAGCCCATTATTTCTCACACTTCCATCATGGTACCTATACTATACATAGTACCTATATACTATCAGATTATAATCCTTCAGAAGTCTATCCCCTGCTCCTTAAAGATGGGCTTGTGTTTTACTCATCTTACTGCTACCAGAACGTCAAAAAAGCCTTGTGTATGATATCCATTATAGATGCTTACTGAAAATCTGAAAGGAAAGATGAGTTAGGTTATGTTTGGTTTGATTATGACTGCAAAGAATTAAATATGCAGTTGGATACACGCATCTGTAGCTCAAGGGGAACGTATATTGATACAGGCACACACGTGTGAATGGGATTGGTTTAAGTTGCAGAAAAAAAGAAGGAAATAAAAATGAAAAAAAAAAAAAGTCATTTTATAGAAATTAAGAGGAGAACAGTTCCCGGTGGAGAAGTTTTTGATGATATCAAATGAAGCTGCATTTCCTCTTCAATTATAAACGACAGCTCTCAACAGGCGAGATTGTGCTGCTGCTAGATCAAATCGTATATGTGACACTGTTTCAAACAATGCCAGGAGCAAAATACTTGCCAAGTAGTTATTTCAAAAATTGAACACGAAAATAACCGAGATGATGAAAACAGATCCAGCAATGAGGAAGTAGATGGCGGTGAGCACTGGAGGAAACACTCCATTAGGAAGGAAGAGACGGAAGCTCTATTGTTGAGAGACAAAGATAGTGACGTGGAAAAGTAGAGTAATTGAGTAAGTGCTTTGTATTTAGCAATCATATTACTGAAGACGCTGAGGGAGAAAATAGCTTGGAAAGTTGCAGAGCAGACAGGGTCGTGTGAGAAATTGTTGGGTGAAAGAAAGGAAAAATTTAAGCATATGCACTGGAAGGAGAGGGAACCAATAGAGAGAAAGAAACAGGAAAGGGAGAGCAGAAGGGAGGGGAGCCATGACTGGATGGCGGTCACTGTATACCCTAGAGGAAATCAAAGGGAATTGCAAGAGCTCTCTGTTTTCTATAGGATGGGGAATTAGATTTCTTGTAATGGTGAGGGGCTTGTGAGTAGCTTGGGTGGTTGAGGGGAGTTAGAAATATGTGAAGCAATCATCCCAGAGAAGGGAAAGCCATTGAGAAGGAGGAGAAGGTAAGAGGACTTGGGAACCTGTTTGTCTGTCAATCTGTGGTTTCCAAACTGCCTTCTACCCACAAGGTTGGCCATTCATCACTGGTGCTCTTTGATCTACAAAGGATGATTCCGGAGATGGTTTTCAAAATCAAGAGTAAGCAGAATGGTGAGATTTGAGAATTGGTTCAATTGTTACCCACAGCACTGAGGAAACCAATTAGGATCACTCAGCTTCACAAGGAATGTGTGTTCATTTGAGCAGAATTTCAGCCCAGGATTTGAACACGAAGCTATTGGCCTCCAGAAGATGACATAAGAAGTCTGCCTCACCAGTATGTAAAAATTGTTCTTAATCACAATCGAAGGAAACAGTTCTCACATGCTTCACTTCATCCAAGGCCTTCAACCTTCAGCACATTTCTGTATCCAACTCAGGGCCCACCCTTCTGTCTCCTTTCCATAATAACCTATCCTAATTTTCGTCAACTCGTCAGGCAACATTTTAAACATTTGATTAATTATTAAAGCTAACTGAAATAAGTTAGGGCTGTATGACCTGTACAAGAGGTGACACTCCCTGCCCCTTAACCTTCAGATGCTCAGAGAGTCTGGAGCACCTTATCTAGAACATTCTGACTTTGCTCTACCCCCTACAAACCCAGATTTCAGCCAGTTTTTCCTCTCCTTTCACAGAAGCCAGCATTCTAACTGTCACGTTTCTGGGCACTTTCACCTACCAAAACTGGACACAGGGTGGGTCATATTCTGTTTCTCTCACCTTCCCTCCTATTCCTCACTTTTCCTTCTAAAAAAAAAAAAAAGCATCTTAGAGTTCTCATATGTGTGCTTAGTACTGCAGTTAAGGGGAATGCAGGCAGTACGCTATCAATGTAACAAATTAGCAGACTGTAAAACTTTGTGTCTCACGATGTTCTTACTGTGAGTGACACTGCTGATGATTTATGACTCACGTGTGAGGTAGCGGTTGAAGCCTTTGAGATTCAGCTGTCTCCGGAGCCCACACAGATGCCAAATATCACCTAACTCGTGTGTAGATGGAGACTTTAATCTCATGTCAGCCAGGCTTCAAAGCACTCTCTCATAAAAGCTCTGCTATTCTGGTTCAAAACAGGAACTAAAGACCTACCAGACTGTACTTACGTACCAGACAAGTGTTACTTTTGAGATCGGAAAGTTATATCTTTCACATGCTTATGTATAAGTGTAGTCCATAAGACTCCAACTGTATTCTGATGTAGATCTCCCAGTGACTTTCTCATTGAAATGCCATCCAGATTTACAGGAAGAAGGTACACCTAGTTCTAAAGTGGTCAGGGTTGCACAGAAAACAACAAAATATTTTCACAGGCTCTCACTTACCTTTGATCCAATGAAGGGGCCCTTCACCAAGAATGAATGGGGTAAAGAGATATTGATAGATGTCCTGTTATTCAGAAGAATATTTGATTGTCCATATAAAGGCTTAATATTCCCTGCTTCAACTAATTATATGAATGTGCAAACTCAATACAGTTTTTCTTTTCCGGTGCTACAGGTATAGAACCAAAATTTTCATATGTGCTAGGCAAGTACAATAATGTTGAACTACACTCCTAACACCTAATTTATGGTCTTAGAAGTTCAACAGATGATTCCATGTGAAGCCCACTGGCACAAAGGGAGCTCTACGTCCCAAGCTTCAGTCCCAGGAAAGAAAAAGTTGGTGCTTCCTTGAGATAAAGCCTACAGGAACACAGGAGAAACAGAGGTTGCAGACCCAGGGTGTGAACCTAATTTGATGCACAGACATGTGAGGACTTTTACGGTTCACGTTGGTCAAAGCTGTGGATGCAGGAAGGAAACCAGAGTGGCCCTAGAGTGAGGACCACAGGGGTAGGGACTTCTGCATCTCCCCAAAAAAGTTGCAAGCCAGGCATGAATCCCAAGCTGACCTAGGACATAACTGACCTTCAGGAGAAGAAAAAGAATATTGTCTCTGGGCTTAAATGCAATCCCACAAAGGGAAGCAGCACCTCAGTGCTACTTAGACTGTATCTTTTCCTGACTATTGTAAATTGTTCTACTGAAAAATAGAAGGAGATTAGAATGTGAAAAACAAATAAAGAAGAAAAAAGACTCAACCAAAACTGACTACACATTTATAAGTTCCAGGACAGAAACATACATGTACATGAACAAACACACATAGGGTAACATGTCTTTCCCCAAAATTCTATAATAATAAATCCCAAGGAGAACAATCAAGAAAAATTTCTAGACAAAGAATTTAAAAGAATAACTGTGTCTATGGTCAAACAACTCAGAGAAAAAATGAATGCACTACAGGAGAATAAAGACAAAAAGCTGGATGAAATAAGGAATGAATAAAAAAAGTGGAATTTGATTTAAAAAAAAAAAAAGGAATGTTGAAGAAAAAATAAAGTAAAATGATGGTATAAATAAAATAACTCAGTAAACTAAATAAAAACACAGGCAAAGCCTCGAAGATAGAAAAGACAGAAGACAAGATAGAGAAATTGATTACTCTGTTGTAGAAGCTTATTTCTAATAATGTTTAAAAGAGTTGTTCTGTGCACTGCTGGGGGAAGGGCTGCCTAGGCCTTGGCATTTTGTATTGTCTGCAGGCGTTGGCGTTATGTAAAAGATGTTTGATTGCTCATGATCCACACACGCATAGGAAGCAAAAGCAAATCTGCAGCAGCAATAAAAACCTACAGAAAATATATAAACTCATAGAAACAAAACAATTCACTGTTGAATAATAACTGTGTCACTGGAGAAGTCAACAAGGGAATAAAAAACATCCTAGAATTGGGAGAAAATGAAAACACAGCATACAGCAAATCTACGGGACATGTTGAAGGCAGTTCTGAGAGGAGCATTTACAGCATTGTGTCTATATCAAACATACTGAGAGATCTCAATAACTCAATAATGAATCATAAGGCATTGGAAAAATAAGAAAACCATTCCCCAAAATATTAGTCAAGAAGAAATAATCAAAGATAAATTTTATAAAATTATAAATATAAAATATAAATAAATTATAAGATTTATAAATAAAAATTAAAATAAATAATAGAATTAAAATAACAATCGTACAAAAAAAATCAGTGAAATGAAGAGTTGGTTCTTTGAAAATGCAAAATGATTGCTAAACCCTGAGTCGAATTCACCTGCAAATAAGAGAGAATATCCATATTAATAGAGTAAGATCAGAAACAAAAAGGGAGACATTAAAACAGATACCAATGAAATTTAAAAATTCCTAATAACATACTTTTAAAAATTATATTCCAGCCAGATGTGGTGCCACCCATCTTTAATCCCAGCATTTGGACAGCAGAGACAGGTGGATATCTGTAAGTTCTAGTCTATTTAGTTCTAGGCCAGCCAAGGCTACATAGTGAGTCCTCATTTCAAAATAAAAACAAAAATAACTATATTCTATTAAATTGGAAAACTCTAAGAGAAATGTACAAATTTATAAATGCATACAGCATGTCCAGGTTAAGCCAAGTAAAATAAATAATTGAAACATGTTTCACAGTCAGTAACAAGATTGTAGTAGTAGTAAAAAGTCTCCCAACTATAAAAAACCTAGGACTAGATGTGTTTGTTGCAGAATTCTACCAGAACTTCAAAGAAGAATCAACACCAATACTAATCACATTACTCCATTAAATAGAAAAGGAAGGAAGGCTCTCAAACTCTTTTATGAAGCCATTATTACACTGAAACCAAAACTAGATATACACAAAAAAAAAGAAAGAAAGTAAATTGCAGACCAAGCTCCTAGATGAACACAGATGCAGCTTGTCTCAATTAAATACCAGCAAAGCAAATCCAAGCTCGTATCAAAAGATCATTCATCAAGACCAAGCTGATTCCATTCCAGAGATGCAGAGATGGTTCAACATACATAAATCAATAAATATCCATCACATAAACAGATCCAAAGACTGATATCAATTGCATGATTTGAGCATCTCCTTAGATGCAGAAAATGCCTTTGACAAAAATCAACATCCCTTAATATTAGCAGTCATGAGAGGTTAGAGATAGAGCGTGCATAGCTCAACACACTAAAGGTCACATATAACAAACCTATAGGAAACATTAATATGCTAAATGGAAGAAAATTCAGAGTCTCCACTAAGTTCAAGAACAGGGCAAATGTGCCTGTTCTCTCCATTCTCTTGACTCCCATTCAACTTAATGCTTGAAGTCTTAGCTAGAGCAATAAGACAAGAGAAGTAAATAAAAAGTACACGAATAGGGGAAGAATTCAAGGTATTCCTACTTGTAGACAATAAGATTCTTAATATAAAAGACCATGAAGACTCCACCCAAACTATTACAGCTGATAATATTTCAGCAAAGTGGAAGGATGCAAAATGAACAAATAAAAATTGGTATCCTCCCTATAGATCCAAGACAAATAGACTGCAAGAGAAGTCAAGGAAACAATTCTATTCACAATGTCATTCACAAAATCCACAAAATACCTAGGAATAGATTTCCCCTGTGATTAAAAAAAAAAAAGATGTAAGACACTGAAATAGTAGTTCTCTATGACAAAAATGTTAAGACATTGAATGAAGTAACTGGAAAAAAAAAGCAGTAGAAGATGGAAAGACATTCTGTTCTGATGGATTGAAAAAAATAATATTGTGAAAATGATCATTACACTAAATGCTATATACACATTCCATGAAATCCCAATCAAAATACCAAAGTTATTTTTCAGATATATAGAAATTAATAATTAAAATTTTCTGTAGAAGTGCAAAAAGAATCCAAAGAACTAATAAGAATATTCTTTAAATAAAGAAAATAAATAAATTTTAAAAAATTAAAAACAGTTTATGGACTGAACAGAAAACTCTCAAAAGAAGAAATGCAAGTGGTAAAAAAATGTTTGATATCCTCAGCCACCATAGAAATGAAAATTCATACTACCTTAGGGTTCTGTTCTAACCCAGTCAGAATGGCCATCATAGGGAACACAGATGAGGGCAAACGCTGGGACAGACGTCAACAAGAGGATGTTTGTGGGAGATGACATTAGTCTAGCTACTTGGCAATTTACTCTGGAAGTTTCTTTAAAAACTGGAAATGGAATTGCCATTTCACAATACACTACCATCTCTAGGCTTACTCAACGCCCTATGACAGAGACGCTTGCATATCCAGATTCACTGTTACTCTAGTCACCAAAGCTAGGAAACAGAATTCAAACTAGATGCCCATAAGCAGATCAATGGAGAAGAAAATATGAAATATCACTGAGCTATGAATAGGAATGGCTCAGTTGTTAACAGCATGGCTGCTCTTCCAGGGGACCGGGGTTCAATTCCCAATGCCAACAAGGCAATTCACAACTGTCTATAACTCCAGTTCCAGGAGAGCCAACATCCTCACATACAGGCAGGCAAAATATCAATGAATATAAAATAACAATAAACAAATTTGTAAAAGAGGAATATGAAATTGTGGAATTTTAAGGCAAATAAAAGGAACTGGAAAAACTACAGTGTGTAGTGTAACTAAGGTCCTGAAAGAGAGGTGCCTCTGTTCTCTCCTTTGTGGATCATAGTTTCAGATCTTTTTGTTTTATATGTTCAACTTGCAGCAGAAGTGGAAGCCAGGACACCAGAAAGAAGTCATCAGGGACACATTAAAGGAGGCTGGACAATAGATTGTAGGTAATAAGGAAGTAGAGGTGTACAACACTGGGGGGGGCAGGTGACTTAAGCAGGGAACAGCATAGAAGTATGGGGTAAATCACAGTGTGGGGGGGGGGAATAACCCCAAGGAAGGGGGTCTGAAGAGCCATACAGAAGCCTGATTTCTCACAACACAATTAAAAAAATAAAAAGCAACTGGAGAGATAGTAGAATACATGTAGAATGAAAGAAGGGTAGAAAGACTAAGTTCAGTTGGGAGGGAGAGGGGAGGAAAGATGATGGGATAGTGAATGGGGTTAGCCAAACTAAGGATCTGCCTGGTGGTGGTGGCGCATGCCGTTGATCCCAGCACTCAGGAGGTGGGGCTGGTGGGTCTCTGTGAGTTCGAGGACAGCCTGGTCTACAGACTGAGAGAGAGTTCTAGGGCGGCAAGAGTTACAACAGAAAAACCTTGTCTAAAGAGAGAGAGAGAGAGAGAAAATGGAAGGAAGGGAAGGAAGAAAACAAAAAGCTAAAGATCTACCAAAAATCTTATGGTTAGTAAGCAAACTTGTTAGTTGTTAGTAAGTAAACTTGTTAGTAAGTTAATTTCAAAATACATTTTTTAATAAAAAGAATTCAAGCAAATTGCCCTGCATGGACGAACAACGTCTCTCTCAGAAGAAAGGAGATATCGAGAGGCTCCCGAGGTCGACAAAACAGCCCGGGCTATCGCCGTTGTCCTTGGTCACCCATATTAACAAAGCAGTAAGACCTTATTATTGAAGATACCTCCTACTTTGGCTGCAGACACAGAAATCAATCTCAGTTTCTTCCCTGCTGACTAACTTTCATAGTGTTAAAGGTGCCAGACAGGCATATCAGTGATCTTCCCCAGGGCTGGAGCCTGCATGCGGCGATATTGACTTTCATATGCCAACTGGTACAATCGTGACATGCTGTTATGGGGTTGCTGACTGCTTTTAGACTAGATTTTAGGTCTCTGACTAGAAAAGGGAATCTCATGTCAGGTATCAAAATCCTACTCAAAAGCTGATGGGCCCTAGGAAAGAACCATCTATTCTTATTTCCATAAATGAGCACGCTGTCAAATTGCCTTCTGAGCATGTATGTTTATTCCAGAGACCTGAGCTACTCTCAACCTTGGTCAAAAGTTTCCTTCTGCAGTGAGCAGCAGCCAATGAAAGATGTCTAACTGGTCAATGTACTGAGAGTAAGAAGCTGGTTGGTCAGTCGTAAAGGAACACTTCTATAAGACTGGCCCCACCCCAGTCAAGGCCCTGGGAACATCCTGGAATAGGAGGTGGGAAGAATGCATGATCAGGAGGGTTGTGAAATGCTGTCTTCTGAACATAAGACAGCTGCGGTACTCATGCACTCAGACACTATGGTTACAAGGTCAAGAGAGCCGGGAGTGGATTGCCTCAGACCTCAGCCCCTGAGAGCAACAATTGGCAGCTGATTATCTCTGTGTTGAGAAGGAGAATCATTCCTTTTGGAAGAGGAGATCGCTGAGAGACTCCTCATGCTTTGGTGGATAACCACACGCCCATCCACACTAGCTGGACTTAGGGGATTATATCCCTGGGTTCCACATTAGGGAACTTACACATGAAGCATAAGGCTCTCATTTCCAGAACTAGCAAAGACAACAGCTTAAGGGGGAATTCTTGAAGTGGAAAACAACGTCTTTCACTTGATTCATTGTCTAATCATTTTCTCTGATTGCCTCCTCCCTCTTTCTCCCCTCCCCTTCTTCCTTCCTCTCATTCTTCCCTATCCCCTTCTTCTACTTTCCTGTCTCTCTCCTCTCTCTCCCTCTCTCTCTCTCTATATATATATATATATATACGGATATATACATATTCATATATTATATATATATTACATATGAAATATATTACATATGAAATATATATATGCACATATATTATTATCCAGTCATTATAATACTATATCTAACCCCCAGCAACTGTACTGAAAGCTGCCCACACTTAAATTTATGTTAGTTCACTTTGGATACAGCTATAACGCTTGCCCTAACATCATTTCCAGCTGGCCCATAAATATGTATCATTCATATATATATATATGAAATATACAGTTTATATATATGAACCCTGAAGCAAAGTTTAGCCAAGAGAATTCTTACAACGGGCAAAACTTTTAAACAACTATCACAGGCAACTGGGAGCTCATCTTTCTTGTCAGGAGATTGGAGCTGCTACTTACCTCTCAGGTTTGCATGATGGTCCAATGAGACTATGGTGAGCTTCAAAGACCAAAGAAAAGGTTTCATTTCTCCATATGGGAGGGAGGGAGATTCAAGTTTTAATCACATTGAGCTAATTGGTGACAATGACATGGAACTTACTAGCTTGGACATCTTTATAATTTTCAAGAGAATATACCCACAAAAGTTTTCCTGTACTCTTAAGGCAAGTCCTGGCAACAGAAATTAACATAATCTCCAACATTGTGCACAATAAAATAGGCACTTAATCATAATTTTCTCTGGCAATCATCTAAAATGGCACTATTCATAGTTACTAATAATGCGAAAAAACATAGTACACTCCGGTCGTTATACTAACATATTTCATCTCTAGCAAATGTGCTACAAGCTGCCCACACTTAGCTCTATATTAGTTCCCTTTGGATACAGCCATAACTCTTGTCCTAACATCTCTCCCAGATGGCCCATAAATTGATTTATTTATATTACTTAGCCTTTGGGATTATTAAATAATTATTCCAAGTGCCTTGAATTTGCCTAAATAAATAATCCACCCTTGATATAATTAGTCCAGACATTATGAAGCAATATGGTATTTCATGAAATATATGTTAGTTAAGAAAGAAACACTTGACTTTTCCTAGTATACTCTAATCAATTTTAGCCTCCTGCCCTCTACCTTTAGAATTTTACAAAGTAGGATCATCAAATACAATGCTCCCACCTGTGCTTATAGATTTTGGGAATCTTGACAATAGGACATGAACTTTCTATAATATGGCTAAATCTACTTGCTAGAGTAGAAATTCTTTAGCAAGGACTTCATCGAATATACCAGAGGGATAGTTTCCTGAACCACTGGGTGTAGATGCTTCTGCCTCCATGGAGTTAATTGAAAAAGCTCCTCTCTGCATCTAATGCCACTGCTCGGGCCTGAAACCTCAGCTTTTTCTTCTAATTCAACAATGGTCTGTGAGATGCTTTAGCTTTCTTACTCTCCATCCTGAATGTTCTACATATATTCAAGGAACAAATGCGTGGAACCCTTGAGACATACATGCTTCCTGTGGAATAAGACTCCTAGGCTGGAGGTGGACTCGGCCCTATCTAGCTCAGGCTGGACACAAACCCACGGTCTTCTGTCTTTATCCTGCCCAGCGCTAGGTCAGGCTTTAGAAATGAGAACGCAGAACCAAGAGTGTGTGCCTCCCGCTGGATCAGAACTGATCTTCGAGCCGAACCAGTGAGAGGCAAGGCATATTGTAAAAGGCGTTAAATTTGTGTTGACTAAATTAATAATAAAAAGTACTTTTAAATTAATTAAAGGATTCCCTTTGTTCTGGGACTAGAAAGTAAAAAATTGATTCTTTCCACGGCAGGGAAAAATGAGCCAATGTCATCTGACATTCCACGGAGAGAGAACCTCAGAATAGTGCTGTTCAAATCGGCACACTCCAGGCCAGCATGCAGTAATCTCTATCCTGAGCATTTAAATAATCACTTAAAAATAACTTCCCACAAATAGGAATACTAGCCAAACTCACCTCTCATTTTAAATTGTTTTTCCTAATTTTTAGAATTCTGAATTTAGTTGGTCAGCTAAAAGACATTTAGAGTACTTGATAGACAAAACGTTGTCTCGTAACCTACTACAGTAGCTGAATTCCTGCAGCTAATGTGTGTATTCACGAGCATGCATGCATGCATGTACATTCATGTTCTCACAGGGCTGTGGATAGCGTTTTTCTCCTCCGTATGTTTGTCACGTGCAAGGAAGTTTTACATAAGGTGAGATATGTAACTACTATTTGTTCCGATCGGTCCCTAACATAATGATTTTCAAGCACTCTTTAAAAAAAAATTGCACACACAATACATTTATAATTAATATAGCCAACTGCCTCTCGACAGTTCAGATTGAGTTGCTAGCACTTTTTCTTCCTCTCCTATTTAAATTCACATGATAATGGCATGCCATAGTATTGAGTAATTCTCTTTTTAATTGTAATAGAAGCACAAGAAGGTGAAAACTGTGGTGCGGAGAACTTTCCGAACCACCTGAGTTCATAAATGAGCACATCTTTCCCCAGGACTGACTCTGATGACTTGTAGCAAACACAGACACAGGGTAAGTCTCCATCCAGTATCTCCTCCTACCATCCCACACAGGGTCAAGAAAGGGCCTCAGCCCTGCCCTGTTGCCCTCCCGCTGTCTCTACCCTCTGCCCTGGGCTTTCTAATGAACTGGAAGAAACTTCCTGTGGAGACTGCATGTGGTTCCAGTCTCATCATCCCCATGGTAACAGTGAAAATGGAAAGAAAGACAGAGGTCACCGCTGAGACTCAACTAGGGTGGAAGAAATCCTTTTCTGCTGATGAATCTTTTTTTTTTTTCTGGTACTGAACCTCCCTGTCTTTAATGTAAGAAATCCTATTTTCGTCGTCACCCCGTAAGTGAAATTCCAGACACCGGCATCACTTGTAAGGGTGGGGAAGAAGATAGCCCAGACTTCATTTTCCAAGTGAAAATTTCGAGTGATGATTTTTTTTTTATATCATATATGCTAGCATCTAAGTGGATGCTTTTGAAAATGTGTGGTTTTTTTTTCCCCTCACTATCTGTATATAGAATCTTTTTTATAGGATACTTCCAACTGTCTAAGTTTATGTTGAAGATAATATTGTTTGAAAACGGTAGGATTTCAGAATCACTTCATCATTTTGTTACATGGAAAATTTGTTGTTCTTGTGTTGGTTCTGGTAATGCTAGTGATCATACCCAGGGCCTTGCGGGTGTTAGGCAAGTCCAATAGCAGGGGTCCACATACCCCAGCCTTGGGAATGCTTTTTTAAAGTCTCGTTCAGCCCAGGCTGATATTGAACTGACTGTAGCCCAGGATGACCTTGCACGTGTGAGGATTATAGACATGTGGCACCAGACTCTATTGATGCCATTCTGGGGACAGAATCCAGGTTTTCCTGTGTGTTAGGCAAGCACCCTGCCCATTAAACAACACCCCTAGCCTCCTGAGAATTATGAAAAATAACTTTATTGTGATTTAGTTTCAGGAGCACACAATTCATCACTTCAAGATGTCCAATTTTACAGATTTTGTGTGCTCAGAGAATTGTGCAATCGTGATCACAATTCTATCTGGAAATTTTTCAGCACTCAGAAAGAGTGATGTCTAGCAACTATCCTCATGTCCTGGTTAAACACGAATCCAGTTTCTCTCTAGAGTCTAGAGTCTGGACATTTCCTATAAACAGGACAATCCTATAACCCTTCTTGACATCTTCTTTCACAAGCACAGTGTTCTTATTCCACATGTATCATTCCTTTGTAAGGCCAGATATTATTTCAGGTGTGTGTGTGTGTGTGTGTGTGTGTGTATGCATATGTGTGTATATGTGTGCATGTATATGTATGTATGTGTGTGAGTAGGCATGTGTGTATGTATGTGTGTGTGTGTGTTTGTGAATGTATTTATATGTGTGTGTGCATGTGTGTGTGTATATTTGTATGTGTGTGTGTGTGTGTGTGTGTGTGTGTGGTTTATTCTGCATTTGAGCCGTCATATTCACCTTTAATCTCTTACAAATATTGGCTTCTATAAAAGTTAAGAACCTGTGTGTGTTGAACTAATATAGTGTACCCAGTGGGCATTTTATGTGGAAATGGATTCTAACTCCCAGATATACTTTGCAAAGGAATTTCTAGGTCAAATGTTAAATCTTGTTTAATTTTTCAGAGAGCTGGCATGTTTTCAAGGAGACCATACCATTATACATTACACAGAGACTTTAATCTAAGACCATTTGAGCTCGCCACTAGGGCCTACCCCAGGTTTCTGAACTGATGCTCTGTCTAACATAGCTGAAGGCTACTTGTTTGCTCACCTCAATTACCCAAATTCCAATAGAAACCAGAAAAGAAAGGGAAGGAAAACCCTAAGGGGCCGAAAATAATACCAAATTGTCTACCTACTAAAATTCACATCAATCCATAGAATATACGTCCAAGCTCAGAGTTAATTCACTCTTTGCCTGGGCCAGTTAAGACAAACTCCTTTTTCTGTATCGTTTTGTTTTGTTTTTGTTTTTTGTTATCTGAAAATGGAAACTAGCTGGTATTTTTTGAACACCAGATTATTGACGGGGGAAAAAAAAAAAAAAAGATGGCTAACCACCTCACAATAGAAGAAGCTAAATCCAAGACCTTGAAGCTCTACAGCCTCCAAATGCTAAAAACCTGATGCTTTAGTAGCAGAGTTCAAATGTCTATAGACTTCTAATCACTCTGAGATCACTCCCCGTGTCACAGTAAAATGTTTGTGGTTATATTTGTAGTTTTCGGTAACAGAAAGAGAGTTGTGCCATTAAGAAATTGGAGGCAGGGGTAGTTCAGAGACAGCTACCTTAGGTAAAGCATTTGATATGCAAGCGTGAGGACCTGGTGCAGCTGTATAAGGCGAGACAGAAGTCTGTATGCTAACTGATCTACTGGTGAGACAAGGCAGAAAGGAGTGTTTCTCCAGAAGTTCATATGTGAGCTAGCAGGACACATACAGTGAGCAAAAAGAGTCCTTGTCAAAGGTGGAAAGCGTGGGCCAGTACTCAAAGTCGTCTTCCACACCTGTGCATGCACATACCCATTCTCTCCCTCTCCCTCTCCACCTCTCCCCCTCTACCCCCGCTCTATCTTTCACATACACACACACACACACACACACACACACTACAGCTGGATGTCATTTAATGTGATGCCAGAGACAAGATCTACTATGCAATTGTGAAGCGCTCGTAGGTTTATAGGCTTGTACGCTTGAGCACAGAATGGGAGTGTTGGGTCTCATTCATCACACACGAAGTGCAGTACTATGAAGGATACTGCGCAAAGCTGCGCGATGACCCTTCTAATTGTCTTCTGCCCCTTCTTCTCAAGGAGAGATGCGTGTGGTGGCTCTGACATAGTCTAATCCCCATACCAAAAAACAAACTGCTCTGAGAACCCTTGAGAGTCATGTTAACTCATAGACTCTTTGATAGAAGGAGGAAGCGTTGAACATCTACTAAGAGATAAGCTTCCTAACAGGTCCTTGAGGCCAAAGGTGAGTGAATGAGCTTGGTTCTCTCTGTGGCATGCAACACTGTTGATCACATCTGTTTTTCCAAGTGACAGAAGTCCACACAGAGGTAACAATGCTGAGGCAGGTTTCAGTGCTGATGGCCATGTTCCTGGAACTGCACTAGGTACTTTACTTGCTTTATAACTAATTTTCTTAACTCCACAGAGCATGTACCCATTATTCTTCTCAGTCACAGACATTAAGTTACTTGATAAAGGTCAAAGAGTGTTTCTGTGTCTGGTTTTGCTGAACTGCACAGCAAAGCTTTAAGGATGAATCCTGCTGACAAATGAAAGTTCCACAGCAGGAGACAGGAAACACCTCCATGGATTTTTCAGGAACAAATTTAATGAAGGAATCAGAAAACAAGTTCATTTTTCTCAGGAGGGTGAATAAGGTATTTATTGACTTGTTGCAAGATTTATGGAAGCAGGTTCTATGGTGAACCTCCAGGAATGGCTCCCACAGTCACACAGAGGAACTGGCCTTGCCAGGGAACTTGGGGCCTGGGTCTTCAGCCATATCTTGCTTTTCCTGGGTTCTGGTACCAACAGCACAATACCTCCACTATAGATTCCTAAGCCATGCAAATTCTGCCAAACTCACTCTTTGGCTAACTTGGTTCTGAATAACTTGGTTCTGAATCAAAGGAACACTTCATGGTCAAGACCTAAACTCCACCTAGAATCCCAAATTCAAACTCAGTCGAGTTACCTTCTCCTTTTCCTCCTCCTTCTCCTTCTCCTCCTTCCCCTCCTCCTCCTCTTCTTCCTTCCCTTACCCCTTCCTTCTCTGCCTCCTCTCCCCCTGCCCTACTTACAGGGAGGTCAAGACACACATTTGGAAAAACTACTTATCATAACCACTATAAACAGGAATAATTTCTAGGCAAACCCAACAGCATTTCATTCTGATGTTTTACAATTCCTTGTGGCTTCTGTTCCCTTGCTTCCCAGGTTTTAAAGGCCTTTATTCTTAAACATGCACCTTATTAAAACTCTATCTTTTTTAATTTTGTTTTGTTTCTTCTTACACATAAATGAACATGCCAGAAAAATATTTAAATAAAATTATCTATATAACAATTTAGTCCCTAAAATTAAGTTTCAAGTTACAATAGATATTTGAAACAGCAAGCATGTGTTAATGTTATTTTTCATACTTCCGGGCTGTTATTTTGTCCACAGAGTTCTGGTTGAATCTAACTAGCTGCCTGAATTTGCTTTTTATTACATTTCAGGATTTAAACAAGAAAAGAGGAAACGAAGAAGATATAAGCTTTCTGTGACTCCTTTTCTGTGAGACTGGCATTCTCACAGAAGCAATACTTGTAGAGGAACACTCGGAAAACGTTTTTTGTTATTTTGGTTTCTTTAGAAATGCAAACTGGTGTGTGGCTTAGGTTTGTGTTCCCACCCCAGCTGTGGTACAGCTGTTTGGGAGCTGGATTTGGAATGTTTGATGCAGGTGGCTCCAATTTGGTATCTTCCTCAGGACAGAGTAATCTTTAGAGTTGCCGTACATCCAGAGGTGTGCTTTATTGAGCTCCTACATGTTTTTTTTTTTTTTATTTTTAAACTCAGTCTAATCAACAAAATTAGCAATCATAATTATCTTGACTCATATCATAAATGCAAAACTTTGGTAAGTAAAAAAAATGTACTTTTGGGCTGATGAGATACCAGCATGGAAAAAGTACTTGCCTGAGCTTAATGTCTGAGACTTCCATTGTAGGAGGAGAGAACAGAACCCTTGCAAGTTGTTCTTTGGCTCCCACTGTGTGTTATGTCATCTGTGTACCACCCCTACACTAAATGAATGCAATTTTTATGTAAATACCACATACGAGGCAGATACAAAACCTAAAAAAGAATCGTGAAATCAAGTTAAATCATGATGAACCACTACAATAAATTTTGGACTTCCAAAGGTCTTAAAGGGCTCCTTAAAGCTATGGAAATATTCTGTCGAAAATGTTTATTATTGAAGGATTAATGAAACACTGATAAAATTTGGGGGAAAAATGGCACCTCATTAAGAGACAAGAAATGAAGGTGATGATGGGCGCCGTGTTCTTCACCAATGTCTTCTTGACTTATTTTTCTCTAAGCTCATGTGCTTGCTTTAATTTTTAAGCCCTGGTCATTTAAAGACAGTATCAGTATGACCCTTCATACCAACAGCTACAGTTATATAGGAAGACAACAGGACTTCAAAGACACTATTTTTTTCTAGAACCTATTCAGTACTCATGAGTCCCAAGTAGTTTCATTGTGTACATCTTTTCTTTTCTATAACAGATACAGCCTATTGCCATTGCTCTTGGCTGCTTACCAGATCTTGATGTTCAATCCTTATTGCTAAAAGCACAGCATATTTTGCTCACAGGTCATGGAGAAACAAATTGACCTAGACCAGGAAGCTTCTTACTTGCTGGCTAGCATGTGTATTATCAGAAGGTGCTGTATAGACTGCTGGGGGGAGGGCTAAGATCATCAACCCAGCTGTGAACATGTGACCTATAGTAATAGCCAGTGTGTCAGGAAATGCCCATGGATGAAGTGGTGCATAAAGGTTATAAAAGCAACCAACCACTTTCTGATTGCACTTAGGGCCTATTGCATCGGAGGAAAAGTATGTTTGGTACTATAAATCTGGTTAAGAACCCATTATTTGGGAACTCACAGGCACCAAGGGTAAATCTATTTTGCTAAACAGACATATATCCAAATGCCCCCTATATCTTATCTCTCTACCCATAGATTAGTGAAGTTGATGGTGGTTAATACAGAAACTCATAAATGGTCAAAACGCAGAGAATAAGTGTCATCGGAATGCTTAGCTATAAGTAGGACATCTATATATCACCCCTCCCCCCAAAGGCTCAGGGGCCATATTAAGTTGGGGAGGAGCGACTGTAAGAGCCAGAGGTCACAGCAAACAGAAGCAAAGCAACGTTTTCTAAACATGGCAGGACTGCTGCACTTGTGAACTCATAGCTGCTGTGGTTACCTGGGCATGGTCTTCACAAGATCACACTGGCTGCTCCACCGTCTAGCATGTATGTGGGAGGGACTCACAATATCCACTCCTGAGGAGATATTGATAGTTGGTGTTTTCTGGGGAGGGCCAGTTAGTTTTCTTTAAGGGTGTGACCTTGGTAAGTAGAGCATGACTCAGTGCATGGTCCCACATGAGAATATGGACATCCACAGGAATACGGACAGTGCGAACTGAACTTGGTGAGTGGGTGAGTTATTGTTTCTTTTTAAAGGATACAAAGTTTAGAGATTAAGAGTTGATGAGTGTGGATGGGTGAGAAATGGTAAGAAACAGGGTGAACACAATCGGAATACACTATGAAATTCTCAAAGGATGAATAAAAATACTATATCTAATACAAACAAAAAGAATGTATCACAAGTTCACAAGGCTCTAAGGCCCTCTAATAATCGCTGGTCATGCTTAGAGTTCATTGAAAAACCAATTCATTATCAGAAAAAGGACAAAATAATGGCAAAGAATCAAACCAGCCTATCCGGTGTTAAATCTAAGGCTGAAGCAGGATAGCAAGTTTCAGGACAGACTAGGTCCTGGGATATATAGAAAGAACCTTCAAAAAAGAGGGAAGAATGTATTCCAAAGTAAACAGTGACTTCATAAGAAACTTTCTTTAGGGACTTCCAGCTAATCACTGCAAATAGATTGACTAAATTAGAAAATGGTAGTGGCGTGGAGTATTAAGCTGGCCCTGTGTACTTCAAGAATGGACACAGAAGCAAGCCATCTGCAGGAGTCATGAGCTGGAGAACTTTACAGTGGATGCACTGGGCTGAGATCATCTGGGCACACCTGGTTCAGGATATCAGTAAAGGAAACAATCTGACGTATGTTCCAAACAGCAGCCTTGTAAAATCCTTACTTAAAATTCTCCTTACATTTTTTTAAAAATACAGCCTAAATACCTAAAATTGTAGAATGGATATCAAGAAGCTACACAGTACGTTAAAGAGCATATTGGAAAGCAAAAAGCTGGACTCAAATTGCTGAACTCCCTTTGAGTTCTTCAATTTTAATAAAGAGAAGAGAAAAAAGCAGCAAATTTTCAAAAAGAAACCAAACAATATATAAGGAACCCAAAGCACAGAACAAACTGAAGATCTTGATTTAGACAAACCAGTTCTAAATGTATTTTTGGAATAGTTTATATGGGCCGAATATGAGATCTTGACAGATTATTCTAGCTATGTTTTATTATGAGGTCCATTTTGTTAAGAATACTTATCAAACCATTTTGATAAGTGACTAAGCATCATAGTATTTAGGGTGTATGCTTACATAACCCCAGTAAGAGTGCATATTTGACTAAACCAAAGTATACAGTGAGACAGACAAAAATAAAATTAGCAATCAGTTATTATTAATGTGAGTTGAGACTGTCGGTGGTCCATGATACATTCTCTCTCTCCTCTTGATATGATTAAATAAAATGTGTGCTTTTTGAAGAAGAGCTACTGAGCCCCATGTGATCTCTTGTTCTCTGCATTTTGACTGGTTGTGGTTTTCTGTAAAGGTTGCAAAGAGAAGTTTCTTTGGTTGGAGCTAAGAACTATGCTTATCTGTGGGTACAAGGATAAATATCTGGAGGAATTATGCTTCACTAGTAAAGTGGCAGTTGTATTTATGTTTTTAGGAATATATATATACATTCACACACACACACACACACACACACACACACATGTAAATGAATGACACCAGTTAAAGAGGCCATGGATTTGAGAAAGAGCAAGGGGGTACATGGGAAAGCTTGGACAAGGGAATTAATTATATTACACTCTCAATAAATAAATAAGCTATTGTTTTTTTAAAAACAATATCTGGGTGGTGGTGGTGCATGCCTTTAATTCTAGCACTCAAAAGGCAGAGGCAGGCGGATCTCTGTGAGTTTGAGGCCAACCTGCTCTACAGAGTGAGGTTCAGGATGGTCAGAATTACAACAGAGAAACCCTGTCTTGAAAAAAAAAAAAAACAAACAAAAAAAACAAAAACAAAACCAAAAAAAAGGAAAAGAAGAGATATACATTGCAGTGAACACCAGTACTTACAAATCATCCAGCCTGTTTATCCACTTAGAATAATTGCTTAGAACTGTAGTCACATATTTTAAGACTTGACATATGTTTTCAGTCTATGTTCTAGAGAAAAGTGTCAGTTTATACTCATTGCAACACAACATGAGAAAACCCAACTTCCAGTCTCTTGCCAATCGAAGTTTTGTAACAGCTCCTTTTTAAATTTGCTGTCAGAAGACAGTAATAGCTCACTGTGTCATTGCTTGTGCTGCTCAGATTAGTGACGATGAGATATAAATCCACAGGCATATACACACTCACATAGATCGTAAATGTGATTCACTGGCTTTTTTTTTATATACTCAAAATAGCTATGATTTAGCAATCATTTTTTCCCCTATACCCATGACCCCTTGTATACATTTCTTTTCAGTAGTAATCCAACTCCTTTTCAATACAGATTGCTCTGTATACTACTGATACAATCTCCAGTCTAGCACATTAATTGTTAGGCATTTAATTTCCCCAGCTTAGTTAATTGTGTGTGTGTGTGTGTGTGTGTGTGTGTGTGTGTGTGTGTGTGTGTGTTATTTCCAGGATAAGAAATGTTTATATGTGAACATTATGAAAGCATCATCTTTATTTTCCATCATCAGTGATTTTATTGTGGCATTTCATCTGTCCTGTCTGAAAATGACTTGTAAAGGACTTCAGTAATGACCCATAGTTTCTAAAATACCTATCCTAAATGACTTATCTGAAATAACTTATCCTATGCTCCTCATTAAAGAATTCACGTTTTCTCTCACACATATATTAATGTTACTTTTACCTTCTATACCTTACCCTATATATGCTTATCTCCTATGTGTACCTGGTTCTACCTCTGAATCCTTGGTCATCTGTTTATACATGGGGATGGAGTTAGTTTAATTATTGTATCTTTGTAATATACTTTTAAATATGAAAAAAGTCATTTTATCAGAACTTACTATCATTGGTGATTTTTCCCAAAATCGTATTATATGATCACTGTAACAAATTTTTCATGATTCAAAAAAAACAAATGTGTACTGGCTAACTTGGTTGTGAACTTGACTTCATTTGGAACTAACTAAAACCCAAGACGCTGGTCATACATGTGAGATGCTTTCTTAATTGGATAATTTGTGGTGGGAAGTCCCACTGTAATCTGGGCTACGCTTTCTGGTGAAATCCCATATAAGAGGACATGGAAGAAGAAAGCTTTCGCTTTTTGCCTGCTTGCCCTCATTCTCACTGGGAAGTTCTTCTGTCTCTTGTTGAAGCATTAATTCTGGGTTATTAGAGTCAACTTCTTCCACATTCCAATGTAGACTGAAGACCAGGTGATACATCCAGCTTCATGGACTGGACTACTAGATTCTTGGCCTTTCCTTTGAGAGACAGCCTTTGTTGGACTAGATGGATCACAAGCTGTAAGCCACTTCAATAAATTCCATATATATAATATTTAATATATTTACATATGACATATAACTTATAATGAATAATATATTTCTATTAGTAATGTTCCTCTAGAAAACCCTGACTACTACAGATTGGGATTTTTTTAAATTAGTTTGGAGATTCTGGCACTTCATAATAATATTTTTATTATTATAAATAAATAAAATAATAAAAATACAGTATGTGTTTGTCAATTGGCATGGGCCCATGGAGGTAAGTAGACAAATAGTGGGATTCTGTTCTTTCCTCCAACCATGAGGCTGTGAGATAAAATTCAGGACATCAGTCTTGGTGACAAGCTGTAAGTGCCCCTACCCACAGAGCCATGCCACCCCATGTGTGCAGCATTTTAAGAAACCAACAGACTGTTTTCCAGTGTCAAGTCATTTGTATTTCTACTAGCAATGACAAGGGCATCCCAGCCCTTCCACACCCTACTGCCATTAGACATGGCTGATATTTTTATCCGTGCCTATTTTAAGTGCACAGTGGCGTACATGTGGAGATTTAAAAAACATCTTGAGGGAATTGATCACTTCCTCCCGTTGTGCATGTTCTGAGGATCAAACTCCAGGCATCAGGTTTAGCAGCAAACACCTGTAGCCACTGAGACACCTTACCACTCTCCCAATTAACACTTTTAAGGTTAATTATTTTTATTTTATATGCATGTACATGCGTTGGCAGTGGGGTGCTTGCAGAGGTCAGAAAAAAAAAAAGTATCAGAACACTGGAGTCGGAGCTGCAGTTGGTTGTGAGCAGTCAAAACTCATGGGTGTCTGAGAGCAAACTGGGGTCCTCTGGAGAATAGCAGGAGCTCCTAACTGCTGAACCATCTCCTCAAGCTTCCCCTCCCACTGATGGCTTTGGATATACTCTTTCGCTTTGTGCTTTTCACATACTCACATAGACCTCAGGCAAAGGTTCATCGTTGTCCATGTCTCTTCGCAGCTCTAAATATCTCTTTCATCTGGATATCTGTGTATTCCTCCAGACTTGGTAATTTTCTGCTGGGATCCCATGGGACAGACTCTCTGGTCCTTTAGTTTGAATCTCAGCTCCTTCTACTGTCCTGTGGGCTCCTTAGCTTGGCCCCTTGACCGCATCTATAACTCTTGGGTGTTGTGGTCATGCTCACTTTTGCCCCCTTCATCACTGTTTAAATATAGCATTTTATCAGCTTCCTTCTCCACCCTGATAATAATTCTCTGATTGGTGAGATCTATCGCTGATGATTCGATTTGGTTTTATATTCGACAAACTGAATTCTTATTTTACAACATTTCGATTTCGTTTTTCACATCTCAATTTACCTGTTAAATTTTTCTTCCATGTTGCTGACTTTCTTCCCGTAGTTCTAATTTCTCGCCCATTTTGCTGCTTTTTCCTGTATCTTGATGGCTTTCCTCTCCAGCTCCTGGACTAGAACCACCTGTGCCCCTCGTAGCTCACTGATCATTTCCACCAGCAAGCTTTGGGGATCTCTTCCCTGCATTTTACCTAGACCAATGTCTTTGAATTCAGTAGGTAGTGTCATGATTTTTTTCGAATCATGTAGCCTAGCCATTTCTTGTATTTCCTGTTGTGGTTTATATCTATTAATTCAAGTAACTCTTCCAGTTTTACCTGGGAATCTATTTTTTTTCTCATTTTCAACAGTTTGAGAATTTGGTGCAATGTATTTTAATCATAATCACCCCTCTCCCCACTTCCCTACAAAGACATGAAATTGTGTTATAGATACAACAAAGTAAAAATACTTGTGGGTGAGACCTTTGCTTCAGCTCCCAGGCGGCTGAGCAGCTGGGCTGGTGTCTGATTACCTGCACTCCCTCCCCTTCCCTTATCACACTGGGTATCCTGCCCCAGCTCAGTGAGTTTCTGAAGCTCCTCCTCTATTTTCCTCTCTGGCATAGAACTCTTCCCCCCTACCCCCTTATTCTGAAGCTCACCTTCACTGTGCCCCCCTGTTCTGCCATTCTGCCACCTCACACAGAAGGAAACCATGGCAGATCACATTTTGAATTGCATTCCTTATCAATGAACTGTTCATCATTTTTCATGAACACCTTTTGCTATCCAGGCATCTTCTTTGACTGACCAATCCCCTTTTCCTCTTCTTTTCTGTTTGGTTTTCATTGATAACTAAGAGTTATTCATATGTCCCAAACACTAACAAGTTTTTCAGTTCTGCTTTGCAGGTACCATCTCTGAGTCTGTGGCCTATCTTTATATCCTTCAGGACAGCATTCTCTAAAGAACAAAGGCTCCACATTTTGTTCCTATCTCGTTCATCAAATTACTCTATATAGATCTTGTTTTTTGGCTTTCTTAAGAAACTCTTTAACCAAATGCAATGGCTTTTCCACCAGAGCTCTTTTATTCCCAGGAGATGTGTGTCAAGATCTGAAGACATTGTTTGGTTGTCACAATGAGGAGAATCTTAACAGCTTCTAATGTGTGGTGTCTCAGGATGCTCCTTGCTGCCCGTGGTATACAAGACAAGCTCTTACCGCTAGGATGGGGTAATATTGAACCTGGTTCAACCCAAAATTGGAAGTGTTTTCTTGTATGTCCTGTCTTAAAATATCTCTAATTTTAAATTTTCCTCTTGGGTCTATAGCACATTTCCACATAATTTTGAATGAGTCATTTATGTGAGGTCTACTTTAAGGGTTGGGCTTTTGCTTCTTTGTTTGTTATTTGTTTTTTGGGCTTTTTTTGTTGTTCTGTTGTTGTTGCCTTTTGCTTTCCAAATGGGTATGTAATTCCTCTCACTATAAAAAAAAAACAAAAACAAAAAACAAACTCTTAGTCTTCTAAAAGGCTTTTTCATTGTTGTAAAAAAATCAGTTGTTCCCATATGTATGCTATATGCAAGACTACTCTTTGTTGTTCCATTAGTAGATCTGACTGCTTGTAAGTATCATATCTCGCTTACAGAAGCCTGAAATGGGACTTAAGAAATGGACAGTTTCAGACCTGTCAGTGTGAGCTTATTTTTCAAAGAGGTTTTTTAGATTCTTTCTCTTTTCACAAATATTTTTAGAATTCATTATGAATTTTTCTAAAAATGTGTGCATGGATTTTGATTGGACTTGCACTTGATTTAGAAAGAGGCAATATTAATCAAGTCTTATTGAATCAAATAATTGAGTCTATTGAATCAAAAATAATAAAAAATAAAAAATTTTCGGTGCTACTAAAAAAAAAGTGTTGGATATTTTATTTGAATTCATGATTACTTGTTGCTACCACAAGGAAACACAATCAATTTTTGAACACTTAATTACAAGTTACCTAAATGGTAATTACTTAAATTCCAAGCTACTGCTTATAATTGTGCTAAGTTTATTATTTTGAATCCCTTGCTGTTTAGATGCTATTGCATTTTCTAGACACATAGGCAGGCTATAGTGCTTTGCTTTTTCTTTCCAATCTGGGCGTCTTTCCTTCTTCTTCTTTTTCTTTTTCTTGCCTTATTAAATTGGCTAAACCTTGAAAGCAATATAGGGTAAATGTGGTGAGAACGGAAATCTTTCTCTTAGGTAAACATGGTATAAGGGTTTGTGTATGCCATTTATCGAGGTGAGAAAATTTCTACTGTTATTCCTAATCGCCTGGAAACTTTTCACAAGAATTAGTGTCAAATTTTGTCAACTCCTCTATATGGGAGTATTAAGAAGATTGTATGTTTTCTTCCTTCATTTTCTATTTATGTATTTTTTTACTAAAATATATATAAAATATATTTTATATTAAAACTTTCATATTTATTAGTCTTATAATTTGCCAATGTCTTATTTTATTGATTTTACTTTATTCCAAGATTAGATTACTTATCATTTCCATATTTCTTCTTGTAAAATGCATAATTTGTTTTTATTTTACTTTTGAAAATTACTTATTACCCCATCATGTAATGCTATGCAGTGTTCTTTTTATGAAATTGAGTGCATTCATCCCTTAACAGAATTCTGCAGAGTGGGTGACTAAGCAATACATATATATATATATCCATATCCGTATATGTATACGTATACGTATACGTATACGTATACGGATATGTATATGTATATGTATATGTATATGTATATGTATATGTATATGTATATGTATTCTCACAGCTCTGAAGGCAAAAACATGCAAGCTCAAGCTGCTAAGATAGCTGGTTTTCTTTGAGACTCACCCCCACTCTGGCTTATAGATAGCTGTTTTCTGCTGTGTTCTCAGCTGTTTCCTTCTCCGTACATAGATATGCCCTCATCATGTGTTCTTAAAGGACCCTGTCTTATTAGACTCCAATCAACACTACTGATCTAATTTAATTACCTCTTTTACGATTTGAAACCCCTACCTCCAAACATTTTTTGAGGTCCTAGGTTTTAGGGCTTCAGCATATGAATTAGTAATTCAGCAAATAATATTACATTACCTGGTAGAGTGTATATTTATATCTTGCAGTTTTTCCCTACTAATATTTTTTTTTGTTTTAATTTGATGTTTTCATTGTTAGTGCTGTACTTTGAGGAATGTTTTTCTATCTACCTTTCACTTGCCTACACGTTTTCATAATTATAGTAAAGCAATACTTCTGGAAAAATTTACTATTCATTAAACTTCAAATTTGTTTTTACATGACACAGATTTTTTTACAGAGTACATGAACTATATATATATATCACACACACACACACACACACACACACACACACACACACTTCTATTCTTAATACTTTGATGTTTTTCTTTCTTTTTCTTACCCACTAAGTTTACTTACTTTTCATTTAAAATTAGTTTTAGTTAGTTTAATGCTTATGTGAGCATGAGTGGAGAGATTGCTCACTGGAATGTGAGTAACTTCTCAGTGGTATATCACTAAGTAAAGTACCATCTGTCTCCCCAGGCATCTACTAGGTCCCCATAATCTCGCTGTGAGACTGAGACTAGAAGAGGACAATGAAACCCCTGGGACTGGTCTTACCAACATGTGAGCCACTATCTGGATTCTGGGGAGCAAACTGGGGTCCTCTGGAAGAGCAGACTGGCCTGAACCACTGAGCCATCTCTCTAGTCCTACAGTAAATTTTCTCTGCAAAAGTTTTGGTGGTGTTTAGCTGGTCCCATTTTCTGCTCACACCATAATAAAGGTCTTGGGTCATACATTTGTTTTACTGTTAATATAGCTTTTGGGGATTATGCATTGGAATTTTTCCATTATAACAAGTATGACAATAAGTACCATTCAAGAGCATTTGGTTATGTAGGGCTTTATTTTACTTTATCTCTTGAAGTACAAGCCTGGACATTCTGTCTTACAAAAGAATTTTAAGAATCTTATCATTGCGTGAAATGAATAATATCCACCAAGGGCCTTCCTATCTAGATAGAAGGGTCATACTGGAAAAGAACACATTCTGTAAGGTTGCTATGCTGACAAATATTTTATCAAGAGTTTGCACTGTGATGCATATTGCTCTTAATATTACTTAAGACTGTTGTTGCAACAGATGAAGTTTCAGTTTTCCTCGTGGAAAGACTTGTTCTGCCTGAATGCCCATTGGGGATTTTGCTTTCTTTGCAAACTCCTGCTTTCTAAGAAAATTACCTGATTTCCTGGCTCAATTCTCAGTCAAAATCTAACTTTCAAAGCAAGTGTAGCTAATCAGTAGGGCTATAATCCCTTTAGGGAATTGTTCTGGAAGCCTCCAGAGGCTGCAGCATGCCTACAGCAGAATTTAAGATTTAAAGGTCGTTCTTTTTTTTTTTTTTTTCCCCAGCCATAAATAAGTTAAATAGCTATACAGAGATGTCTTCGAGAAAATCTCCACTTGACAAAGTGGAAGCAATTCATCTTCTCTCAAACTAATTCCATGATTTAGAAAATACATTTATAGCACAAATCATCCCTTCGACGGCTCATCCAGACAAACAGACTTTAGAAAGGGTACTGAGATGAATGGATACGAGGGGCTGGCCTCTCTTTTTGCTTCCTGGAACATTTATTTCCCACAGGCACATCCACAGTCTGAACTAAATGGCATCAGTCTGCAGTTCACCCCAGAGGTAAAGTCAGGTGGTGACAGAGCGGAGTTTAGGCACCTTGAGTGGCAGGCGAAACAAACATGAAGGATGAGAGATGGTAAATAGACTCACTCCCTCTGTTCCTTAGATAGATGGACTCGGAAACAAATCCGGCTAATCTGGGACTACACTTGGGGACTCTGTTAGCTCTGTATTAAAGCTGGTGTGAAGAATGTCCTGCCTGTAGCAACTTTTATAAGCAGTCCTTCAGGGTTTGTTTCATTGTAGGGGCTGCTGCCATGAGTTCTGTACCAGACTATAGCCAAGGTTGCATTTGAATTTGAGCGTTAGAAAAATTTGAGGATTGTCTAAAAGACTTAAAGATCATGGTTTAGTTACCTTGAGAATGTAATTGTATATAGATAAATAAATCTCACTGTGCTATCCAGTCTTACATCGACTTGACATAAGCTAGAGTTATCTGAAAAGAAGGAACCTCAACTGAGAAAATGAAAATCTCCATAAGATCCAGCTGTAAAGCATATTCTTAATTAATGATCGATGGGAGAGGACTCAGCCCATTGTGGGTGATATCATCCCTGGGTTCTATAAGAAAGCAGGCTGAGCAAGCCAGGAAGAAGCAAACCAGCAAGGAGCACCCCTCCATGGTCTCTGAATCAGCTCCTGCCTCCAGGATCCTACCATGTTTGAGTTCCTGTCCTGACTTCTTCAGTGATGAACAGTGCTGTGTAAGTGTAAGCTGAATAAACCCTTTCCTCCCCAACTTGCTTTTGGTCATGGTGTTTTGTCACATCAACAGAAATCTTAACTAAGACACTCAAGAATAGGAGAACAAGGTAATGAGTGGTCATGTTACAAATGTAAATCAGGATTATAGGAAGAAATGTTATTATAAATAAAGTTCTTTTAAATGTTGGAATACAGGTTCCTTCTCAGCAAGAAAAGTTTGCAGGCTGGAGGGGAATAAGAAGAAAAGGTTTGAAGACCATCCTCAAATGAGGAATTACTATAAATATCTTCACAATATAAACAAAAATACATTCTTGACACATATTTCAAAGTTCTTAATTCAAGAATGCAAAATTACTTTTGAGAAATTTCTTCCATTTGTAATTTCAATAAATACATCTGTATGTAGAGTCATACAGATCTAGTGTCTAATAGCATACTATATATTAGTATATAGTATCTAATTATATATTAGTATATAGTACCTAATCAATATATTGTACATTTGGGAGGCAGGAAAAGAGTTAAGACCTTAATATAATAGCTTCCCTTGAATGTTAGATCCAGCATTAGTCTGGAATCTAAAATTCCCTTAAAACAATCATTGGAGATCTCCATATATTTTTTGAAAGTGAAGAATATTCATCTTGGGAAAAACATTAGGACATTATGAAGAAGGAGTTATGATGGCCTGGAAAGGAAGAACAAACACTTAAATATAACTTCAGTGGTATAAAGATCTTTATGTCATACTGAATATTAATACTAAACCTGTCAGAAGACATGGGACTGAGGTTAACTGTCTTTTGTTATAGAAGCTGAGGAAACTACCAGACCTCACTATCCTCTCAGTTCCTCTCTTTGTAAACCGGGTTCATGTTATTCATCTCATCCTTAAATTGTGGGTAGAGAGAATGCTTCTCATACATAAAAGCGTGCATTCTGGAGAAGGGAGAAAAGAAAAAAGACTAATGCACTTCCTCAAATGAGGAATTACTATAATCGCCTTTACAACATGAATACAAATACACCCTTGACTCATATTTAAATATTTAGTTCAAAAATGTGAAATTTCTACAAGAAGTTGCCACCAATTGAAACGTTCTCATAAGAACATCTGCGTGACTTTGAATTCAGTCGATACACTTCCTAATTGGACTTTCTTCGTTTATGAATTGCATTAACATTATTTATCTCCAAGGGTTATTATAATGATTTGGGTAAAATGCTGAGTTCTAGAACACTTTACAAACTGCATCACAGCTGTCGCCGTTGCCACTCTGTGGCTCTTGCTCATATCCTTTTCTCAGCGAGTCTCATGGAAGCTAGGCAGAGACATCCCCTGTGCGCCATCTTCGGAGGGGCCCCGCCAGGCAGCATTTCGGGAAGCGAACTTCCAGCATATTCGTTCTAAAAAGCCATCCTAGCAATTCTGAAGTTTGCTAAAAACTCTGGGGTTTTCCTTCTACTGTCATGCGTCGGACTTCTGGTTCCCTTATGTTCACAACTACCATGAACCTGAAGGTCCCGGAGCCCAGACATTGCCATTCTGTATCCTAGATACAAGTGAGTGGCCAGCTTATGAAACTTACACAGCGAGGTTTTTATTTGAGGGAGCATTTCAATTAAACAGATGATGGCAAGCCAGTATTTTCTTGGCCTTCCAAATGCTGTAAATACCTGCCTCAGTTCTAGTATCTATTGAGTATCTCACAAAGTCCAAACCTGAAGTTTGTTTCTTTGGAAGCCTTCCATCCTTGCGTAAGAGTCATATTTTCTCCGCACTGCTGCTGCGAGCATGGGTTAGGGTGGGCAGGCTCTGTTTACTACTTACCCCATGCTTTCCCTAAATAAATGTAAGACACACTGCATTCCATAGACCTCTAAACCTGCACAAACAACAGACTGGCCAAGACTTATTTTTTTTCCACGCATCCACCTGTTACATTACAGGCACTCCAATCCACTGATAGAATACACACAAGCGCCATCTGATATTGACTAATTCTTAAAGACTGGAGTCACCGTATTGAAAGTAATGAAGTGAGAAATTATAATTTCATATAGAGATGTGGTAAAATACGGAGGAATAGTATCTTCCTGTTCATTTACATCAACAGCGGAGCTTGCATAGCGCACCACCTATAACGAAGACCCCACAATAAGTCCCACTGATTAATATTGCTGTTACCAACAGTGCCTGCTAACCTCTTCCAGGACTAACCCGATTTATTATAACACCATTTTATTATTGTTTACCAAAACAGGACCCGGTCATAATTCCTCCCTGCCAATCCCATTTGCGCTGCCCCTTTATACTCTTTTTCACCCCTACTCCCCTTTAATGCTCGCTGTGAGAACCTTTCCTTCTGGTAGTTTTCACTAATTTCTCCTTCTCTAAGTTTGGGCACCCCTCTCTCTTGCTCCCCGCTGAAGCACCTGTACCATGTCGTCACTGAGATCTGCCTCTTGATAAAGGTTTTGACTTATCCGCCTCGAAAAGAGCCTGGTTACCTTCACTTTCTTTCTAGATTTATTTTCCCTCTTTCTTCCTAACAGTTATCAATTGTCTAAAATCCTACTACTACTTTATTTGCCAGCGTTTACAAAGTACTTCAGTCTTACTGGGTATATCTTAAACTAATACGCGACATTACATGCTTTCAAATGAACACATACGTTGTCATATTGTGGCCCAAACCATTGTTAGGCTTGAAGTTTCCAAAGAAGATACATCTAAGGACGTTAAAGTATGTGTGTGGCACCTATAGAAGCAAAGAAAACGCAGGTGTCCATTTTTCACGTATTTGAGACACCAAATTATAGTCTGAATGAATGATTTGAACCTCAAATAAAGCCTTGCCATCTTAAAAGGTATCATAGATTGATTTAAGATTAATTCATCTGAATATAAACATGTGAACATGTAAATAATTTCTTCTGCATTATTGATGAAAACAATAAATGAATCAAATCACAAAGCCAATCTCACAATGCTTCTTAAAAATCGATTGTATAAAGAGTTTTGCCAACATTTCCAGACACTTGCTTAGATGTCCATTACACGCATACACACACATACTCTCTTTGTCCTCAAAAGTTTTACACATTGATTTAGGAATGGACTTTTTATGTATTTTTGTGTTTTGATGCATTTCTAGACATATAACATAAAAAAAGTCCTCCATTACTTGACGGTGATCCCTAGCTCTGATCTACAGAGCGATTTCCAGGCCAGCCTGTTCTGCATATGAGACCCTGTCTACCTAACTTCCAAATAAACACCACTAGTTGTATTTTATACTCAACCAAGTCTTCGAACAAAATTTCACCGTTTATTCTTCGTCTATTCTCTTTACCTAGATAGGTCTGTCTCTGTGGCTGAATACTCAGCGTGATGGTATTTTGAGGCAGCGTCGCTGGGAAGTAACTGAGTGATAAGGATTTCACCCTCATGGATGAGATTGGTGTCCTTGTAAAATAAATTCCAACAAGTTTCTTTGGCCTCTTCTGTGCGTGAAGACATAGAAAGACTACAGTAACCTTGAAACATACAGCATATTCTCACATGGCATGAGTTTGATCTTGGACAATGAGCAATAAATTTCTTTTGATTATTTATCACCCAGTCTAAGGATTTTCATCACAGCAAATGTACTGGAGACATCTAGATATTCCTCCATTTTCAACATAAGTGTGAGGTTCTCTGGAAAGCTTTCCCTAACTTCAACAGAGTAATCTCTGTCTGTCATCTATATTGGCCATGCTTACAGTAACATTAATGTGGCCATTTGTATGATCACATGATTAATAGTTTCGCTCTCCCTAGACTTCCAGCATCATAAAAGAGCAAATCTACTTAGTGTTTGTTGATTTATCTCTGGACCTAGAATAATATTTAGCTAAATACTAGAGAGTCAGTAAAAAATGACTGAACCAGTGAATTGCCTGAAGGGAATTTAAATGGTCCTAACTCTAGTGAAGGATTATCACAGCTCGGAAAATTATTTTCTGAATCCACATGATCCCAGCATCGGCCTTCATTCTATAATTCTCTTCCTCCTCAGGAGCCTATATGTTCCCCCTGTGCATCGTATTATTCGGAGTACTCAAAGAAAACACGACCAATGACTGATCATACATTACATAGGGATTTTTTTTCTTTTAGATTACCTTAAATGGTAGATCTGGGTAGTCCAACATTGGCTGCCTGCATCCTGGAGAGGCTGAGGACCAGATAGTTACTCAGTCCAAAAGGCTAGATAACTCAACAGTTCCGAACCAGGGATGATGAGCTGAAAGATACCTGGAGAGCCATCAGTGACCTTTAGCCCAAATGGGAAAGCAAAAGAAGCTGAGTTCCAACGTCAGCAAAGGATGGGAGCGGCGGCAGCAGTAGCAACAGCAGCAGCAGCAGCGACAAGGTAAATGCACTCATCAGCTAGGAGCTAAAGAATGCAGGCAAAAGCATCATTCCTTGCCGTCAGATCTTGGCTGCCAGAAGATGCTGCCTACTCCATGGAGGGTGTCCCACTTCAGTTAATCTTTGCAGGAAATACCCTCACGGACCTGCCCAGAGGTATGTCTTCTAGTTGATTCCAGATGCACTCAAGCTGACAACATTAGCCATCATTGCATCTGGGAAATAGTATCAGTGGAAAATATGAGAAATATAAAGAGTAGTAGAAGACTTATCACTGACTCTTCCATTAGTAATTGATATCTACTTTTACTGTCTGTCTGATTCAACGTTTCTACCCAAACTGTATTGGCATGAGAAATGCGCCCTCAATGGGGTATAGATAACTTGTTGCTCTATCTTTAGGATGATTTAATGAAACCCCACACATGATGTAGCTTCATGTATGACTTAGGAGATAATAACCTGGAAAGAGCTCGATGCTGTTTGCTTGTATGCTATGGTATGAGGCTCTCGGATTTAACTGTTGGTGAAGTGTATTTGCTAAGCCGTACTGTGTGAATTTGAACTATGCTGATGGTCAGTGCCGCTTCACTCAGCATTGACAGGCAAGGCCTGCTTTAGTCCATTTGGCACATGACATTTAAGAAGAGTAACTGTGCATTTTCTCTAAACACACACAATAGATTACAGCCCCAGTAGCTTTCTAGACATAAATGTTGACTCTGGTAAAATTAGCCATGCCCTTGTCTGAATTGATTATACAGCCCTGCGCACATTAGTAAAGCAGTAAGTTCAAAGTAGATAAAAGTAAAAATGCTAAAATTAATACTCCATTCTAAGAATGGTGTATATATACCATTCTTAGAATGGAGTATTAATTTTATATATAATATATTATATCTATATTATATATATATACTATTTTATAGCATATATATATATATATATATATATATATATATATATATATATATATATATACTATTTTAATGAAGATACCCATTGGTAAACTTCTTTCCAACATCATTGTGCAGCTTGACAGTGGTTGGGGCATTCCTATCACTTGTGATTAATTGGTAGCTAAATTCCAAAGCCAAGTCCAATTCTGAGGCCTGGCTTCTGCCTGCTTTCCTCTCACGCACCTCTCCACAGCAGCTTGGGCTTATACTAGCTCACCATAAAATGCTAAAGCCACTCACATAAAAACCACGGATTAGAAGAAGAAATGGCAGCTTAGTAAAATGCTGTGTGATAGTAAATTTAAAATCATTTTTAACTTGTAATGATCACATTGGTCAAATTAAATATAATATGTCAATGCAGATGATAGTGGAAAAGAAAACCCTAAGACACTGAGTGCTTCTCTGTGGATGATGACATCATGGGTGGTGTTTGTATCCTTCAAAAAGCAACAAGCTGTGCTGCTTTCTTTAACAAATTGTGTTCATGTCAAGCAATAATGTTTTAAACATCATTTTAACATGAAAATAGGAAGGATTACCTCAAAAACATCTTTCCATCACCCCCACAAGCCTCAGGGTCAGCTAGGAGCTGACACAGGTAGCAAGAGACCCCCAACACTGTAGCAGTGGGGACACAGCCAGACTGACAGCCATGTTCTTAAGCTGATAAATAAGCCTGCTTCCTAACCAGAAGCGAAGACTAAGCGTCAGCTATCAACTTCTGTGCATAGACGAGCAAGCAGAATAGGTGTGCATTCCTGAGAGTTCAATTCGACAGGCTGATAGAGGACAGTGAGCAAGACAGGTCAAGAAAAAAACTGCAGATAGGTTAGGAAGAAGACAGGAACGGGAGGCATCATGTTCTTTGGTCCCAGCGTGCTACATTTTCATGAATTTGTACTGAGGAATGACTGGAAGTTGCTATCTGAACTCTCCTGTTTATCATCTGTGGCTCTGCTGCCTGCTAAATGCATCCAGCTTCTAGAGAGTTCATTGATCAGCACAAGTTCAGCCAATCTCATTTAGTTATCTTGATGGAATTCATAATAGAAGGACCCTTGGATCTTATTACAGATGGAATTCAAGCCCCTGACTTTCATCATCTCTGTAGTCTGATTCCAGCGCCTAACACAAGCAAAGCAGATAAACTGCCCTTCTTCATGCCTGAATGGCAGTTCCCTCCAGGGCATGCCACATATAGCTATGTGAAGTACAACAAAAGGACCTTAAAGTCTATCTCCTTTTCTTCATTTTTAATCAGCTTACTGTTTAAATATTAGATGAAGTAATGGCAGTGTTCTTTAGAGGAAATTGAGCTGGGCAACCTTTTGAAAAAAGAAAAATCCCTTGAATAGGCTATTTCTAACTGGACTTTCAAAACTGATAGCATATTTATTTTCCTGAACATAAGTATGTTAAAGTTGATCATCACGTGTGTTTTCTAGAATTAATTTGCTCACCTTGATGATTACGTGTTCCGATGCTATATAAAGCAGGTGACGATGCCGTGTGATAGATGGCTGAGAGACTCATTTCACAATATGAACGTATATTAAATTATTACACTGTATGCTTTAGATATATACAATTTCTATTTGTCACTTAAACCTCAGTAAAGGGGAGAATAAAAGAAAAATTAGCCATTTCTTTCAATGCATCAAAGATTATTATTATGGAAATTGCCATCACCTGTTGAGTCCCCTGCTCCTTACAAAATCTAAACACTGAAGTAACTCGCAGGCTAATTACTTAATAAGCACGCCACAGAGGTGCTGTCCTCTCTAAGGAAGAGGAATGTCTCTGAGGGCAACCTAGTCCTAACAGGAGAGACTCGTTTATCCTATCAAACAAAATTCATTCAATGAGTTCAGCCCACAAGTTCTAGCATTTTGGACAGAGAGGAAGCTCTGAAGAGATTTCAGGGAATCAGAAAACTCTGGAGAAGTTGTAATTGAGAGCAGGTAATCAACACCTATGGGCGAGATTACCTCCTGACTCTGGATGCCTGCCAGATGGTGGCGCACCCTTGAGCAGCTGGTTCTTTCTACATGCAACTGAGTATCCGCTGCCTCTTTGCACCATAAAAATGCTTTCCTCTGTTTTTTTTTTTTTTTTTAAATCAAAGTTCAACCAGCATATAACAGGAACCATGTTGATTCAAATGGCTAAGTTTTTAAACATTTTCAGACATGTGTGGGCAAATGGAGAAGATATATATTCTAGTGGAGGGGGAACAACTACCAGATGTTGTTGAGGGAAATTATTATGGCTTTGCATTGTCACCAGTTGCTGAGGTTTGTAAAAGCTTGAAAAGCCTTTAAGTACCCTTCTTTCAGGAGGGTATGCGCACTTTCTTTTGCCTATACATACTAACTGATTCAGGGCATAGTAACCTTTCCTAGCTTAGGAATTAATCGGTCTGTTACCTTCAAAATTCTATTATGTTTTATGACATGCATGCCATAATTAGCTCCCATTTTCTCTGATAACAACGTTAGGCAGCATGCTGCAACTTGAGAGGAACTTCTCACTGGAAAATCTTAAGAATTACACAGTTCATTTGCTGCACAGTGTAAAATATATCTTCTGGGAAGCATGCACAATAATCTTAATATGACTAACTCAGAGCCATATATGGAATTATGATATGTTAATTCAATTTCCATCCAGGGAGAATTCATTGTTTTATTAATGAGATGGCAAGTGCTTTAAACTCTTCCATTCCTAATTCAAGTTTTTTTTTTTTTTTTTTTTTTTTTTTTTCCTGAAAACACTTTACTTAGGTAGTATTTGGTTGATTCTACACTAGCAAGTGGGATGGCATAAATGATAGCTTATTTCTATTTGGTTGTATTTGCAGAGTCTAGAGATTTTCCCACTGGTACAATACAGTGCCCCCAATTCTCATTACTAATAGTTCTTACAAGTGGAGTCTTTTTTATATCTTAAATATTACGTTTCAATTACTTTCCCTCTACTTTATGGTTTAGTTACATTATGATTCAAATATTTTATTATAATTATTAGACAAGTAGGAGATTTAAGTTGCAAGTCCACTACTAATAATGTAGGTGGTAAGACCTCCGGGGTATTTCTCTCAGCACAGGAACTAATAAAAGCCATATATTTTGCAGCCTGTCTGGATGAGATTCAGTCATAACTTCATCTCTAACTGGGGTGGTGCCGAGCTTCACATTCCTCACCTGCACAATGAAAATTAAAAAAAAAAAAACAAAAGCAAAAACAGTGCCTATATAGAAGGTTATTCAAAGATTAAACAAAATAATTCAATAAGGACAGAGCATGTCATAACAAATATTATCAGGCAGGAAAAAAAACTATTTTTTAAAAGCAATGAGTTCCTTTTCTACAGTGTGGAGAACCATCAGGAAGAAAGTATTTTAGAAAACACCTGTAAGCAACATCTCTGTTCTCAGCCTTCAAGGCGGGGGGCGGGGAGACCACATCTTCTCTTCCGCATAAACTGTACCCATCCTGGCCTCTCAGTTTCTCGTTCTTTCAAGTGCTACATGAGCTTGGGGGGGTTAGCTCAGTGGTCAAACACTTGTCTAACAGTTGCAAAACCCTGGGCTCAGGCCTCAACACAGGGGTTGGACAAGAGTGGCACTTGGAACTAGGAGTGAAGTTTACGACATCGGAGCTTTCTTTGATGATGAAATGATGTCTTCCTTTCAAATGAGAAATATTCCTGGAGCATAACTAGTAAAAGTGAATAAAGCTGAAGCTTCTCTTCTCTGTGAAGAACAGAACTTCACCTGCCCCTGCTAGACTAAAATGAAGGTTATTCTTCTAATTGTCTATGATCATGTATGCAAATTTGCTATTTGAAGTGATACATTAAGAGGAAATTCTTAATTACAAAATTTCATACATATATAGAATATGTATTGATCACATCTACCTCTTACCTTATGTTCAAACCTCCCCAGAACCTCCCTCATCACATCTTCTAATTTCAATGCTTCTTTTTATAATTGTTTATTTGTACTTATTTTTCAACCCACTGAGTCCAATTAGTCCATAGATGCAAAGGTGTGGAGTCATTGGCAATCTTCCACTGGCCACAGTCCTAAGGAAAAGAGACTTTCCCTCCTGCAGCAGCCACCAACTGTCCAAAGTTCTTCAGTTAGAGGTGGGAGCTTGGAACCTTGTTGGGGAAGTTTATTTCTAATTACGTTTATGAAAATTGTCTTGTACATTATTGGGGGAGGGGCTTCCTAAGCCTCGGCAGTTGATATAATGAGCAAGTGTTAGCTTTATGTAAATCTGTGATTAAGATGGTTGCTTTCTCATGATCTGCACCTGCTCAATGGTCTTTGGCAGAGCCATTGTGGAAGACCCAAGTTGATGTAAAGAAATTATTGTAGTCACTATCCCATAGTCTCTGGCAACAAGGAGAGAACACGTCCCATAGGCCTTGCAGTCCTTCATGGTTAAGGTAGCATAACTCAGCTGCTAAAGGATCATGGGATGAGACTAGGCTACAGGTTTCCTTCATTATGCAAATAGGCCTTTGGATGAGGGGGTGGAGTTTTGTATCAATAGAACACCTGAGGAGCTTCTGTATCAATAAAAAACCCTGAAATTAGATGATAGGGGTTCTACTGTCCAGTTTGGTGCTTGCTGAGGTCTGGCAGGGTTTACACCTATGAAAATGAAGCCTTGTCTTCCTTGCAGGCCCAAACAGTAGTGTACTACTACAGAAACCCTACACCTATACTGAGATTTTTTTTTTCCTGGCTTGCTCTTGTGCAGGTCTTTGTAGGTAAACAGCACTGCCATGGGTTCAAATGTAGCACAGCCATGTCATGTAGAGAATGCTACATTTCATGCCTCTCCTCCCTTTTCTTATCTCGTACATTTTTCTCCTCCAGCTTCTGGGATGTTCCCTGATCCCTGGAGAGGGGATGTTAATATAAATGTCTTATCCATGGCTGGGAACTCATAGCCCTTTATTTTTTGCATTTTGAACAGTAATTCATTTCTGTATTAACCACTACCCGTGGCTGTAAGAAGCTTCTCTGACTAAGAATGAGAAAAGCCATTGATTTATTGCTATCAACGTAAGTACTTAGAAGGCAGTTTCACAAATTAGAGAAACAGCATTGATAGGTACTCCTTTAGGGCTATGACTTCCCTAGCCTTGGGTTTTGACCATGTTTACAGGACCAGGCATGAATTCCCTCCCATGAAGCAGGCTTCAAATTCAATCAAGGGAGCAGTCGGTTACCTTCATAAACACTCTGACCACTATTTCACCAGTGGGCACATCTTACTGGGAGGTTGCTATTGTAACATGCAGGGCCAGTGCCTGTTAAGACAATCAAGGTCTTTTCTCCCTAGATAACCTGCATAACACCTCCTCACACTGTGAAGGCTAGCCAGCAGGGAGTTTCCAGGCCAATTTAAGATTGATTTCTTTGTGTTCTGCAGCCAAATAGTGTGTTATCTTCAGCAACAGGGTCTTGCTATCTAGTTATGATGATCAACCAATAGTGATGACAATAGTCATTATTGATTTGGGTACCTTGGGTAAGGAAGTAACCAGTGTCTGGCAGTGAGATGTTCATTTAATAATTCATATCTTCAGAGAGCAGCATTATTCATTAACATGGGGAATTTGTATCCAAGCTCCTTTAAAAACATTATATTTTATGTAAGCCAGCAAAACAGTGAGATTTAAGCTTCTCCGCGCATCCTTAATATGATTAACCCATTCTCTACCACTTCTTTCTCCAGTACCCTCCCCATTTCCACCCCTGTTATCACCTCCCACTTAAATATTTAGCTCCCAGTTTTAACTCCCATTCTCCCATGTCACATACGTTCCACTATAGTAGTATTTGCTTGTTGGCATCATTTTACTAGGTGGCAAAACTAAGTTTTAAAGAAATAAGACCCAGTTTTTTTAAATTGTAAAACTTTTCAACCAAATTGTAGTCCATAGAACAATTTAGACTCTGGAACTGTAGAACCAGATTAAGGGTGCATTGTATTTGGAGGGGGCAGGGATTGACAATAGGTAACATAACAACCTGTTCATGGCAGTGTTTTCCAAATTAATTCTATTAGTATTCATTGTGTTTGTTATTAATTATAGTCAACAGTTGAACACCTAGTTAAATGATGCGGATATTTTTAAGCATTTTATACAGGTTCTCAGCCTTAATTCTTATGGCAAGCTCATGGGATTTAGATTCTACGTTACATTTCATATCTTAATGTTGTAGAAGTTTATTTTTAGTTATGCCTAAAATAATTGTTTTGTGCACTATTGGGTGAGCGGCTGCTTAGTTCTTGGTGTTTCGTATGGCATGCAGGTGTTGGATTTATGTGGGGAATGTTTGATTGCTCAGGATCTCCATGTGTTGTCAGTAGTATATCTGAGGAGTTCTGAATCAATAAAAACACCTGAGCTCAGACGCTCAGGTTTCCACTGTCCAGGATGGCACTGTCCAGGATGGTGGTTCCCTCTGCTGAGGTCTGGCAGGGTTTGCAATTATGAATATGCCTCCTTGTCATCCTTGGTGTTACACCACAGCAGCATACAACTATATCTTAGTATTTGCAGTTTGTGTACTTAACTAGGTCATAGAGCTTAGAAAACAGGGATGCTGTGACTTGTATCCATAGACTCTAGAATTCCAATGTGGCCTTAGAAATATCTCAGTGCTCATAGAGGAGTCTAGGAATCACACAGAGAACCCTCTGGGAGCATGCATGACATGGTGGTATTTAAAAATCACCCCAAAACAAATATAATACATGAAAATCTGTACAATTTTTTAGCTGGTGGTGGGTGAAAAAACATTAGCTGCTTTTTTATACTTGATATTTATTTGGGCTTCCTTTTCAACATCTTATTAAAATCTTATTTAAAAATCTAATGTTAAATCGGGTGGTGGTGGCACAAACCTTTAATCCCAGCACTTGGGAGGCAGAGGCAGGTGGATCTCTGTGAGTTTGAAGCCAGCCTGGTCTACAGAGCCAGTTCCCGGACAGCCAGAGTTACATCAGGGAAACCCTGTCTTGAAAAACAACAGTAACAACAAAATCTATTGTTTTTAAAAAGCAGATTAATGCAAATTGTGGAAAACCTTTTGACCCTTTCAAAGAGAAGCTGGACAAAATGTTAGGTTTCCTCTGAACTCTGCCTAGTTCCCACAGCCAGTCTAGGAATGCGCAGGACTACACCTGTTTGGATGGGCGCTCTTTTCCTGTGTGAAAAGGGAGATGGTCAGGTCGTTGCAGCTGGAGGCCAGCAACTTTGAGTTCTCACCAGGTTCTCCACTTAACTTGAGAATGTCCCCATCTTGTGGAAGGGCCAGAAGGCCGGCCACATGGAAATTGCCTTCTGCTTCTCAACAAAGTGGGTAAAGGAAGAGTCCTCGGAGAAGTTAGTCCCTGAAGACTGGGGTCCAAATCCCTGGTTTCCAAAGTCTGTGTGCTTGGAATATGTGGGCTTTGCTTGGGCTCCCCAGCACCTCACCGCATCCACGGAGAGCAGGAGTCGCACAAATGGTTCTAGTCTGTCTTTGTGAAATCTCCTGTGCCTTCTGATTCCTTGGCTTACCACCAGAAAGATTGCATGTTAAACGAATTCACAGAAGATGGGAGAGAGCTGACTGTGCACCCTGTTGAGTAGCGGCTTGGGGGGGTGGCGCTGCTACTTCTGGCAGCCCTGGTCCTTTTCAATGCCCAAACACAGCTGCATGCAAGAGGGGGCTGATGCAGGAAGCGAGGCTGTCAGGGTGGATCACACAGCTCCATGCTACTGTGGTTTGCAATGAGTATTCTTTACCGTGACATTAAATTCACCAGAAGCATAATAGGACTCTAGCTTTAGAAAGAGACGAGGCGATCTAGGTATAAACAGTCAATATCTGAAAAGGAAAGAAATGAATTCAAACCTTCAGGGCCATGAGGAAGAATGTTGCCATTTGTGATATATCAGTTCACATTGTTTCTAACATGAAATCAGCCCACCCCTTCACCATCAGCCACCGTAATCCTTAAGGGTAAGAACCGCTGATAGTCTGGCTCAGGACTCTGGCACAACTTTTTAAAAGTTGCTTAGGATATTAGTGAGCCGTGAAATCAATTTTGTAGTGAGTCGAGAGAAGAAAAGTCACCTGTTTTTAAAAACACTAAGAATAGGAAGGATTCGAACATTCTGAATCCACATTTTAAATGCACTGTTTAATACGTTAGATACTCGATATATGTATGTGTTTATGACAGATAAAACACAAAGAAACCATGACCCACTAGCCCAGTCTCATAAGAGTCAACCACCCCTACACACCAAGCTCCTCAGCACCATTCACGGGTAACAGCGTTCCTCAGCTGTGTTCCTTATGCTTGGTAGTTTCTGTGTCCATTTTAGTGACAGTTTTTAGTGTGTTTCCAGGATTGCTTTTCAATCTTTTAGAAAGAAAAGAATGTGGCGTTTCATTTCTTAAACACGTTTCTCTACTCCTCCCTTCTTTCCCAGAGGTGTCTATAGGCCTGAATTTGGAATTGGCCTGTGCATATTTTTTGTGGGGGTTTTTAAAATATGTATTTGTCCATAACCAATAATTATTACTTTGTCTTGAAATTAATATAAATGGTATGGGATCAGATAATTTTTGCTCAGTGCTGTTTGAGGCTTGTTTGTAACAATACATACATATAAATGAATCAAAAATTCATTTATGCTATACTGCTGCATTTCAGCATAGGAAAAAAAAATATACTATTAATATGCTAATTAATACACTAATAGTGTGTGTGTGTGTGTGTATATATATATATATATATATATATATATATATACTATTTTATTCATTTCCCTACTGAAGAATGCTTAGGTCATTTTCAAAAGAGTTTTTCCTGCCATCAACTTATTTTTAATAGACAAATAAAAACTGTGCACAACTATTATACTCAACACAGTGTTTGAAATATGCATGCATTATTGAACGGCTGAGCTGAGCTAGTTAACGCGCACAACATATTATCAGCTGCTCTTTCTTTTGGCAGCCATATTTGTGTCCATTATCTCCGCAGGGTGTTTCTCATATAATAGGAACACTCTCAGCAATCTTGAGAGAATTCTTTAGCGAAATCCAGCGGCGTATTTCAAGGCAGGATGAGTGCATGTTCACACCATGAATAAGGAAACACTAGAATCCTTTCATGGTGGCTTTTGCTCCAAAATCAGCTTGCAGATGAGGATAAACTTTCATATTTCATGGCTCTATGGATTTAGAAATTACAGTGAAGGCAGCTTAGATCTGCTGCTGAACTTATCAAATTTACTCTCATTTAATGAATCCTTTTTATATTTTGTTTAAAAAAAATCTTTCCATCTTGAGGTCATAAAAATATTCTTTTAAATTTTTTTTATTTGTGACTTTACAGTTCCTACCTTATTTATTTATCCATAAAGTATTTTTGTATGTATCATGATTTTTTTTTTATTCCTCTGAAAATATTTGTTGGAATAAAACTTAATATCATCTTAATTACTTGTTTCCGGTATATGAAGAAGCCTATTACTGAGCTCAGGGTTTCAAACTTACATGAATGGCGAAGTCTCTCAATTAGCTTCAGTTAATAGTAAGCCTGATGGCTAAATCACAGATTTCAACCTTCTCCTCAACCGTTAGGAGTATCCAAGCTCTTCCCAACCCTTCTGTCTCCTATTTAAATATCTTCCTAAGCTACTCAGATCCCCTTTAGAGAGTTTCACCGGACTTGTCCTGAAACTCTTCCTTAATTCAGAGAAAATCAACATCTTATCAGGACTGTCTTCTAACCCTTCTCTCTAGATTCATTTATTTTATAAGCATATTTCAATAAAGTTTTCTCATTTTCTCAACACGGGCATTTAAACTTCTGAGATTTATAATTTTTTCTTACCTGAAAATGGCATTTTCAGTGCTGTTTTTTAGATTTATTTCTGGTATTAGAAACCTTTCCTGTGTTCAGCTTCTTCCCATCTAGTCTCTTTCTTGGGTAGTTGGTTTGTTTTTGTTTCTGTTTTTTTTTTTTTTTTTCTTGTTCATTCTAGCTAGCTATTTCTATTGTGGGCTTTTCTTTTCTATACCAAACAAAAAATATTTGTAGAAGCAGTTTTGTTACTTCCTGTCTAACTTGTACACTCATTTCTTTTTCATTAGCTAAAACCTCCAGTACAATATGAAAAAAAGAGAAAGTAAAAATCTTTGTCTTGCTCTTAGTTTTTAAAAATTTCCCATAATTCCTCATCAACCATAATGTTTTCTGTAAGTTCTATAAATGTGTACATTCCCGTGTTGGAAAGGCTACCCAGACGCTCAGGTACAACAGAAGCTTTCCTTGTTCTCGTGAATGGCTGAATAGTTCTTTCCTCTTATTCTTCCAATCTGGTGAAATACCTTCACCAACCCTATCGCGTTCAGATATCTTTACATTCCTGTGACAAACTCGACTTGATCACGCTGTATTACCATTACCATAGACATGAGTTGATAATATTGTGTTTTTCATTTTGTCATTTATATACATGAGCAAGATTGGTTTGGAATTTTCTGTTCACATAGAGTTCTCATCTGTGTTAGCAAGCAAGTCCTGGGAAGTGTGCTCTTAGTCTAACCCTGAAAAGGATTTATATATGGTTAGAATTATGTTTTTTCTTAAAACCTGAAAGAATTCACTGGTTTAAGTAGTTGTACTATTTGCAATGAGGAGTGATATTTAAAACTACCCATCTGGATTTTCATTGTTTCTTATTGAAACTGTTTTCATAAGTTATGTGATCTACAAATCTATCCATTTGACTTGCTTTAAATTTTATATAAAATTTTTAAGGATCTTACTTATGCCTTCCATCTTTGAGTTGGAAATTCTGTCACAGATTTAATCTGCATTACCTTGTATTTTAAAATGACTAATTTTTTTTTGTTGATACTCTTAGTTATTGCTGTTTTGTTTTATTAATTCTACTGAGCATCTGTTTTTCACCTTTCTTGCACTTGTTTTGTTGATTGCTTTTTTTTTTTAAATACTAAATTACGGAATCAACAAATAAATTCTCAGACTTCCTTTCCTTAGTCTCTCTGCATCACGGTTTTTTCTGTTTACCATTCTTTGTTGCAACTCTGGCTTCCAGATTTTTGTTGCTGTTTTAATCATAGCCTTTATAAATAGAGGCCTTTTAGTGGCAAAAGCTGCCCATTTTAATCTTAAATATCTTTAATATACTTTCATTCTTACAGTTGAATTTCAACAAATGTCTAGTTTTCCCCAGCAGGCTGACACAATGTTCTACTCTCTTCTGGCCTCTATTATTGAGCTGGAGAACTCCCAGCTATTTCATTTATCACCCGTTTATGAGCTGTATGTATTCTTCCTCTGGTCTTTATCAAGATCTGTCCTCAGTCAGCAGTATATCAAAATTTTGCTTTAAAATTGCATCATATGTACTTATTTTTACATCTCTTACTTGAAGCATATTGGAAAGTTTTGTATTCTACTGAGTCCTATTGTCTACCTGGGGCTATTTCTTCAAATTAGATGCATGTTAAGTCTTTGGCTCTTTTCTTCCTGTCTCCATAACCTTCACACTTGCCTTTTCTATGCTACTGTTCCGAGCACGTTTTTAGTTCCATATTTTCACTTATTCTTTGTTAATGTCATTAACTCTGTAATGAATACATCCATTGGGCTTTGGATTTCAGCATTTTTTTTTTATTTGCACATTTAGAGATACTATTTGGATGATTTTCAAATATGCAAGTCCATTTTGACATACTCCTGTTTCTTCTTTTATATCTCATTTGATACTTAATGCTTCATAATTATTTATATTCCACATATATTCTAGTATTCTAGAATTGCTAGTATTATTAGTAATGCTAGTATTAGTAATACTAGCACTAGTAGTATTATTCTAGTATTTTACTCCTTCTAGGTACATATCTGCTACCATCCGTCCTCCCAATGCTTGGAAAACCTAGCTAGCTTCCTTGTACGTTCTTAATTTTGTAAAATCCTAAGGTTTTGTTTTGTTTTGGTTTGGTTTAATCAGTGCACTTCTCTCCAAGGACAGATACGAAAGTCTGAAGGTATGACCATCTTAAAAACTTCTCATGCTTTACGAGTCTTCAGTAACATGAGAAATGCCTCCGATGTGACTGCTAATTCCAGGTTCTTATGTTCTCACTGTCCTTCCTGTTCTGCTGTTTTGTTCCACTGATTTGTTATAGAGCTCTCTAAGGAGAGCAGAAGCCCATTGAAAAATCTATTCCAATTGTTTTCATTTAAAAATGTCTCAACCTAAAAATCATATTTTAAGGAGTGACATTTTAACTGTCTCATGGCCCACATTGACCCTAACTGTATGTGCTCTACAAACCCATGAAGGGTTTCTCCATCATCAGATGAGAAAGCTAACCTTAAATGAATTCTTGGTCTAAAGGGGCAGAGTGAGTGTGTGTCAGGACCAGGGGCTGGGAGACAGGATAGAACATTCACACACTAGGACTTCCACGCAAAGAATGTAATTGTGTGTAATTCAATGTAATATTCTTATCAAGTCAACATTTTTTGTCTAAGGAAACAAACTTTATTTCAATCTATACTATTTTATATGCTCTTCAATTTTATGCCTATTGTCTTTCAAAATTATTTACAAATTTTCTAATTTGTCACTTAGTAGTTTCTCAAACATTATAATGTTTTCCCAAACAAATCAATGGGCATTAGGATTAAATGACAATTTAATCTAAAAAATCATTTTAAACTATAATTTTAGAGGGACTGAGATAACAACAAAATGCTGAGATCCCCCCCCAAAAAAAATATTTCCAATGCTAAAGGGTGAATAATTTTGAAGTCAAAGAGAGAGTTTAGCTTCTATAGAGAGCCTTAGCCATAGTTTCTTCAGGGAATTTTTCAAGTCTGAAAAATAATACTTTATAATAAATACTTTCAAATCCATCACACTATTCATGTGAGCCTAAGCACTGTCAAGCCTGAGAGGACATTTTCCATCTTGCAGACAGTGATACAGCGAAATGTAAGCATCAAGTCGCTTTGGTGAAAGCACAGAAGGTCACTGAAGCTGAGTCACCAGCAGTACATCTCAGCATTAAGTCCCTTTGGCACAAAAGGTCAACAGAAGCTGAGTCACTAGCGGGTAAGTCTTAGAAGCATCTAAGAGAAAAACACCAGCTCCTCAACTTTTTCAATAACAGCACTCAGAAACTTATTAGAAGAGCAAGATCTCAGGTCCCACTCAGAGCAAAGGAAACAGAAATTGACTGAAGCTGTGACTGTGACTGAGAAAATCTTCAAGTGATTCCATCCTGAAGTTTGAGAGCTGTTGCCACCATAGACAAAGGTAGGCAAGACGTGATCGTCTTCCCATCTCCCTGGACTGATAACAAGCTGCGACTGTTTTCAGAAGGGAGACTGAAAACAGGACATGCACAGTCAAGACTCACATGTGGCGACAAGGCTGATTTGCTGCAGAGAGTATTTACAAGATGGGCCTTCAAGCTCAGTGGCCTGTGAGGCGAGCCAACCATTTTTGTTAAGTAACTTACTACTATTAATAAAACACTGACTTCTGTAAATTATTTACTTTACATAAATAGCAATGAACTTAATGATACCTTTACCATAATGTCCCATCAGCTTCATTCATATAGATGATGGATAGACAAAGATAGATGATTGATAGATAGATAGATAGATAGATAGATAGATAGATAGATAGATAGATAGATGATAGGTAGATAGATGATAGGCAGATAGATGATAGAAAGATAATAAGCTTACAACTCGGTGACATTATTGAGTTGAGTCGTGTATGGTGTAATATAATGTAAGAAGTCATTAATACAGCATTCAGCACTGTTTGTAGAGACTGGGGTTTCTCTAGTGCATCCTTCCCCAGAATACTGCAAACCTGAAGATCGATGTGAGTCAAAGGGTACAGTCACGTGAAAGGATGAGCTGACAAAATAACTGTCTCAAAGAGAATGCCTTAATGTTAGCCTGGAAAGACACCTATTAAATAAGTATAAAAAAATTGTAATGATGAATTTTTTAAGGCTCTAACTTTGTGGTGTTTTGTTACAGAAGCAATCCCTTCTCCCTCTACAATTACACAGGGCCACATCAGGTCACTCCCTAACAGGTGCTCATATTTCAGTCTTAATTATAGGATGAGAAGCTGTCATCTTGGTTTCTTCTAATCCCAGGAAGGTATCTTGTAAATTGTCTAACTTCTCCTCCAGATACCTTTGAATCACTCAAATCAATATTCCCTCCTCAAGGGAGAAAATAACACACAAATATGGAAGCCCTTGAGATTCTGCTAAGTAACAATAGCCCTGTTTGAAAATTTCTCAGACTATTATGAAATAGAGTGCTAGGCCCGCCCACCGCACCCTCACACACACACACACACACACACACACACACACACACACACTAGGTTTTGCCTTTGAAATATATGCCTAGATTGTGTATGGACCAGAGCAGTCTAAAAGCCATAATAGGGGCGAGAATTGGGGGCAGTGATATCAGGATTCAGCTGTGACTCCTGGTCAGACAAGGCCTGTCATGTGACTGAAGCTTCTTGTGAACAACTTTGTCCTTTCCTTGAGAAGTAAAATGTTTGACCCTGAAACTTCATCTTGCAGAAAATCTGAGCCTGCAGATTGGCTCAGAAGATACCTCCCAGGGTCAGGTTCTCCCATCAGAGAAAAGCAGAGGAGAAAAGGAAGGAATATAACTTGCACTGTTCAGTCTTTCACAAGGCATAACACAGTGAAAAGTAGACTCCATTAAACTCTGGCTATTTATATAGTCTTATAAACAGAGAAAACTAATAAACCCCAGTGGTGGTAGATTATAGTGTCTATTACGCATATTTATAAACAGCTCAGGTCATTGTTAGAACTACTATTGCCAAACTTTAAAATTTGAAAGATAGTCACAATATTAAATGTCCATCTTCTTTTCTGGGTAAGAAATGGGAAGAACAGAAAGTTTTAAGTGGAACTCATTTGTTCCCTGAAAAAAAAAAGTGGGGGTGTCTTATAAATGTGGGAATATAGCAGTAACTTCAATTTGTAAGGGACCATTATATATAATAACAGAAAATTGTATAATCTTGGCATGACAGGAGAGATTAGCCAATTGGTCCAAATTTGCCATTTGTACTTTACAGTTTCAGAAGTGGATTTCAAACACTCTCACATCTATATGTGAAGAAATATTAAGCATCATCAGTAGTTCCATTCTTTTTTTTTTTAAATCTGAAGTATTATTTCTGAAGCTCAAGAACCAGGTCTGAAATCTCAGAAAAATCATAATTGATACTAAGCAGCTAATAGCACATGGTGATGGCACATCATTACCCCATAGTTCTCTTCCGCTCGGGGAGATCTTCTCAAAGCCTAGAATCTAAAATAATGGTGCTTGTAGAAAACCCAGGATAGGGTGTCCAAAATTAAAGAAGCAAGGTGAGTTAAAAGTAAGTTCAATTTTTTTTTTTTATTGTTTTTCATCCTTAAGACAGGGAAGGCAAGGACTCTCTTCGGAGTCCTTGGTAAGCACGAGACACCACAGTTGTGGCTCTCAGGATAACTTAGAGTATAGAGGGGAAGTTTGCTTCACAAAAGCAAAGGACCCTCCACTCCCAATTCAGTGACCAACCTAGAGCCTTTGCGGTACGTAGGAGTCATCAGGATGGTCCAAGCGGAATTATAAGCTAGAAAAGCAATGCTATAAAGTCTTATACTTCATTCTTTACAGTATTTAAACTTAATATAATCACATAATCTCATAAAACATTTTCCCATATGCTAACCCCGGGTTCTATTGCTAAGCAATACATTCAACCCATAAAAAAAAAATACTACAAAACATACACATGCTAGATAATTTTCTGTGTGCAGTCTAATATCTCCCAGGATTATTTAAAGAAATTACATTTTGTAAAAATTCATACTATATTTTCCTCAATAAAATCAACATAACTGGACTGTTAAACTTGGTGTGCATAAATGTTACACATAAAATGTTCGTGTGCAACAGATGACATTTTGTTTTGTTTTTAAATTTTATTATCTTCTTGTTTAAGACTATCTACTAACAAAGCTTGGAGGGTATTACATTGAGATCTAGATTAAGGGGACTTTTAATTGTGTCACAACACTGCACAAAAACAGGTGGGACAAATTACCTAACACTTCAAATCACAGCAATGTGGAAATTAGGAAGACAGTGCTCCATTTTGTGACTCAGGGACCTTTCCCAGGAGCTTAGGAAGTGGGTTTGGTTGGCTGGTTTCCTTTTTTCTCTTAGAGGAAAAGTAGACTTTTTATCCTTTCCTTGGAAGGAGATCTCAATCCTATAGAAGCATTTCGTTAGCCTTCTCTTTGGTTTAACAAGAATTTCTGTTCAGAATAGTTTCATCTGGTCACCAATATCAAGACCTTTACCCTTTAGAGAGACAATGAGATAAATGTATGCAACGTATTATTTCTTCTGTAATATACTGATTATATCTGAGGGAGATCAGTTATAGATTACTTAAGTGTCATTATGAGTTGCTCAGGTCACCAATAATGGTTGTTAAAACTGAAAATATGAAGGGCATTCACAAGATACATTTTTCATTTTCTTTTCTAAGAAATAGAAGGTTTTTCAGGTACTTCATACGAAAATGGTCCTGAATAATGTCAGATAGGCATGGAAGCCTTTATTCAAGCTGTTGAACTGGATGGAAAAGGCAGTATCACTGAAACAAAACGCAGGACGACACTGCAGGGGAGGAGTCAGATTAATTCATAATATTGGTGGGCACATTGCTCCTGCAGAGGCTGGGTAGCAGGAAAGCTATCTCCTCCCATGTTTACCATTCAAAACTATGGTTTACAGGTCTTTATTGAAGATGCTTTCTGACTTGTGAAACTGGTTAGAAACCGGGAAATTTTTTTCTGTGCATCTCAGAGTGTCAAACAGAGCATCTGCCAAGAGAAGTTTTGAAGAAAAAAAAATAGACGCTAAGAAAGTGAAGTAGGGTGCCTCGCGTAGAGAAGCCTGTCTATAGCGTTCAGCTATGCTGATAGAGAATTTAAAGCCATCTTGGAACTGCAAACACAAAAAGGGAAAGAACTACACCGAGAAAGTTACTTTGGGGCGGTGTTCTAGAGAAAGAAGAGCCTACGGTCTCAACAAAGGGGAGAAGTTGCTGGAAGCTGAAGTGAGGCTTCAGTCGGAAAGATATGACAGGTCTCATCAAGACCTGGGCTCCAGAACAGGAGTGAGGACAGCCATTAGTTGCAGGAAACCAGAGGTGTGGACTCTGATGCCTGTGATTAAGAGTGTTAATTTGGCTTGAGAGGTAATTGGACATTGGCACAGAACTCTGAGAGGGGGAAATAATGCAATCAAAGACGAGCCTGAGGGAGATGGCTGTGGCAGCTGTGAAGGATCCGAGGCTGCAGAAGCTGAGCAGGAAGACCAATAAGGAGGTCATTATCGCACTGCCTGGATGGTTTGAGTGGTCCGTCTCCCCACTCGGCACCCACTCTATCCCTGTCTCTTCACCGAAGCACTTCTGCTGTCTCTCTTCTTAATTATCTTTTCGCACTCCAGTCCTTATGACCACCCTTTTAAAAAATCAAACTGTCCTCTCTGTTTCTTTGAAATCTCTCTACAAGATGAACTTCAAACCGTGGGATCCGAGAGGTAATTAAATCATCGGGTCTTAGAGGCAGAAGCTATGAAAGGATAATTAAGATTGTTTCCTGAGTTGCCCTGACCACAAATCTCAACCTGGAATGGTTTTTAATATGCGTTTAAAAATTGGGGTTGGAGGCTTTTAAAAAGGTGAAATCTTACACTTTGATATAGGAAAATCTGTGATGTCTTTGAGGTCAAAGGAAGCCTTCTCTCTCCCTTCAGATGGGTTTTGACTCTTGATGTTAGGGTGCCAGATGCCTACCGCTGCTCCAAACTTGCATCAGTTGGTAGCTCTGAGTTTTTGTCTTGTAAATCCGAGGAATGAAATTCACAAACCACAGAGGTTGCATTCTAGAAAGAAATTCATTATAGATACATAAGTTGGGGCCAAGGAGAAAGAGAAAGATCAGAGCTCCCATATAGCAGGAGGGGGGGTCCCAGGAACCAGGGTACCGGGCAGTTAATACTTTTGTTGTTGTTGTTTTGTTTTTGGAGATAGTTTCTCTGTGTAGCTTTGGCTATCTAGAACTCTCTCTGTAGACCAGGTTGGCCTTGAACTCACAGAGATCTATCTGCCTGACTCTGCCTCCCAAGTGCTGGAATTAAAGGGGTGCACCACCACTAAGTCTGCCAATCTTAGACATTTTATGTACAAGGTATAGGGGAGAAAAGCTGATTAGTCCAGATTGCTCAACAAAGAGGTGCCTAGTGCCTCCTGTCAAAACCTTTCTTAATAGCTTCAGGCAAAGGTAAGTGATGAGGAGGGGCCGGAGCCAGAACTCTGATCTGGAATTCCTAGACTCTAGCAAGGACATTCTCAGAATTGTTGCTGTGGAGTCCCCGCCCCACCTGATCAGTCTCCTGTTCTCATCTAGCCCATATTCAACTCACTGGATGAGGACTCTCCAAGGGTGCACTGTAGCCGTAAGGCTTTAAAGACCCAAGTGAGTGTTAGGCATTCTGAAATGATGGCCCTGTCTGCCACCAGATGAGAGAAGAGGGCCCTCCTGATGTGGAGGGATATGAGCAAAGCAGTGTGTGTGTGTGGTGTGAGTAGCTCAGTAAAACCCACATATGTGTGGGAGGATAAGCTAAGGGCTAACCTTGACAATGAGGCCATGGACACAGAGCTAGTGAAGTGCTTTAAGTGAACCCCACCTCTCCCTGGCCCTATGCTAGTGTAAACGCTTAGCAATAGATGGTAGTCTAGATGGCAAACCGAATACTACGGCATCCAGGTTCATACAGCACCAACTGACTCAACGAGGAAAATCTCCTCGGAAACTTGGAACCAATTTGAAACAGCATCTTAGAGAGTAGGATTTAAGCTGTGGGATGTTTTCAATCCGCCCAATGTCTCCCCATTAGAAGGAACCATTAGAATATGATCTGGGATCTTCTTGAAAGCAAGTGGGAGGAATTTGGAGAGGCGGGAGGGAGGAAGCACTTACAGTCAGGAATGACACAAGTAGAATGTCTTTGGAGCATTTCCATTGAAGAACTTAGCATCCATTCTGCTTCCTGTTGCCGACACTGTGAGTCTGGTAGCTAAGACAAAGGACTGGAGGAAAGTAATATCTACTTTCATTTGAAACTTGGAAATTGTACACAGTTTCACAAGATGGTAGCAACTCTCACTAACATCTGCCACTTTCTGGAAACTTCTGGAAGGATCCTGTGCATACATGACCATGCATGATTCTTTTGTCTAAATTATTATTCTTCCTCTTCATCTAATTCTGATGTTGTTTTGTGGAAATTGAGGTTTTGTTGTTTTTTTTTTCCAAGTGATGTCTTTTGAAAATCTACCTGATTTTTTAAGCAGAAACAAAAGAATAAGTAGTCTCCGCAGAGCATTCTGGTGTCAAAAGTCCTCACTCCCTAAGCACTTAGGGGAATTATTTATGCAAGGTTCATGTACAGAGCTACGTGCCCAGGGCTAACAATAGTCCCTTCATGTCCCACCGGGAAGGACCCTTAGGACATTTCATTTGCTTTTCAAATGCAATAGAAAAAAAACAGAAAGGTTTGTTTTACTCTACGTTCTCTTTTTTCGTTGAAAGTATTATCTAAAAGGAAGAAAACTTCGTAAAGAAAACAAACAAACAAACAAAAAAAAAAATACTAGTCATGAACCGGCCTGGCGGAAAGATCTAACACACTCTAACACACAGACAGACTCTAGCCGCACGCGTGTGATGGATCAGGACGGAAAGAGAGGAAAAGGCAGCAGAGAGCACATGAAGGAGCAGTGTGTAAGCGGTGTGTAAGCCTTTGGTACACATCGCGAGGATTTACCAGTTCTGCCCACTTAAAAGTAAGATTTCCAGACCTGTCTTTTTAGATAGAGCCTTTCGGCTGGCCCAGAAGACAGAGTTTATGATACTTGGCCATTCACTACTATGATATTCTATTAAAGCAAACGTAATATGTACTTTTAATACTTTTAAACAAGCAACTCTAAAAATCGGTTTTAAGACGTACTTATAAAAGACACAAGCAAAGTTTTTGTGCCAATTCCAAACTTGAAAGACTTTGAAAATTAATAAATGTAGGTTTCCTTTATATAGGAAGAGAGGTAACACAAATCACTAGGAATCAGCGTTCAAATTCTAACCAACATACAGGCCTGAAGGAGAGACACTCAAAGGAGAGCTACCAGCATCGTCTTCCACCACGTGCCTCATGTGGTCATTTATGAATTTTAAAAAGAAGCCTTACTATTGGGTAGTAATAGTCAAAGCCACAAAGGCAAGGTGATACAAACCTCCTACCTCATGCCTGTTAAGTGAAATGGGTATAATGTTCGGAAAAAGTTATTCGGTGACATGCCCTAAAATTTCAAGTTTTCAGCACAGTGCTTAAACTAAAGACTGTACTATATACTATACATAGTTTGTAGTATGCTATACTATAATTCTGTGAGGTAATGCACATGTTAGGAGAATTACAGTAATTTATTAAAAAATAACATGATTTTAAAAAAAAAAGTTGTTACAATGTGAACTTGTAAATCCATTGAAGTGGGAAAATATTTTGCTCTGCTGTTTAAAGAAATAAAAATGTGGATATCTGTAGTTAGGACATGAGTTGTATATTTTAAAATTTAAAGTTGTATAGTTAAACCAATCTTATCTTCATGATCTGTTTCTTCACAGATATGAACTTTGGAATCCCCAAATTCTTTTTCTATTGCAATGGCACGTACTTTCTCCCACATTCAATTACCACATTGCCTAGAACCCATTTTGGTGTTTGCACAGTAGGGGTGCACTTAGGTCTGCTTTAAATACAGCATTCAGTAGCTGCCAGATCCCAATCCACTTGTAATCGGTCGAAGATTTCACTTTTGAATAATCAATCATTGCTTTCTCTTATCCTTTACTCTTTGTTAATTTCCCCAGTGCTAGGACCAAATAGGGTCTTAGTGACTTTATATGAAAAAGAAATTCCAAAAGAAAAATATATGCTATATACAGAAAACTTCAAGTCATTTTAGGATATTTGAAATTCTAAATATTTATGCTGTTGGTGGTGGTGGTCAGTTGGTTGGTTGGTTGGTTCATTGATTGATTAGTTGTTTGGTGGTTGGTTGGTTGGTTAGTTGGTTGGTGGTTGGTTGGTTTGTAGGACAGGGTTTAAGTGCTTAGCTTAAGCTGGTTTCATTATCATTGTGTTAAATACAGTGGGTCCACTGAACAAAGATATTCATTCAAAAGAAATATGGAGGAAAATTGTACTATGGCTATCTATGTCAAATAAATACTGAATGTATCAATAATTTTATCTATACATTTAAAATCAACAATATTGTATCTTATACAATATTTTTAAAGGTTTTGTTTTACATTGTTTTATTTATTTTGAATAAATATTTTATTTAATATTTAATTTTTTAACAACTTTTTTTTTTTTTTTTTTTATTCTAAGAGGCCCACATTGTGGAGGAGCTGATTCTGGAGCCTGGCTGCCAGTCACATCCTGACTTTGTTTTGACTCTCCAGGTCATCATGAGTGATGATTTATCCCCCTGCCTCAGTGTCTCATCTGCAAAATAGAGATAGAGAGTCGTGCTGTGCTATGAAGGAGCCCAGTATAATTATTTTGTTCTAAATAAATGTGTTCCAGAGTGTTCCGAAAATTATATGAACTAAAACTTGAAAATTAGAACCACTTTTGAGGTTTGAAAAGGTTGAACAGTATCAATAGACTCTTGCTGCCTTCTACTTGAAACTCACTACCCCATGTTTTTATTAACGTTATTTTACATATTGTCTTGTAAGTTATATCACTATCGCCCATCTTACAGTCATGGGAACTAGGTAAGCACAAAATCAAAGATGTAGCTGCATACCCTAAGTTCACAGACAGAAACAGAATGCCTGAATCCACCCTCAAGTCTTCCTGAAGACCCCAAGATTAGTTCCTAGCCATTACAGAAAGCATTTTCCTGATAAGTATACTAAATTAATCTAGACCATGACTAAAATTTGTGCCACTCTTTAAACATTCATATGAATACTGATAATAAGAGGTTAACTAATATTAATACCATTTTTAATTCAGTAAAGAGGAAATTCACTGTAAACTTTGAATGTGAGTCATACCTATGGGGGGGGAAAAAAGCTAATGACTCGGGCAATGCAGTATGACCTTATCCCTATTCTTCTCATGATGACTTAAAAACACTTTAGGGGGACCAGCAAGATAGTCCAAGGGTAGAGGTGCTTGCTACCAAGACTGACAACTAGAATTCATTTCCTACAACCCACAAAAGTGCAAAGGGAAAACTGACTCCAGCAAGTTGTCCTCTGATTTCCACACCCATGTCTTGGCTTGTGAACACCCAAGAATACACACACACACACACACACTCACACTCACACACATACACACACACACTCACACACACACTCACACACATACACACACACACTCACACACTCACACTCACACACATACACACACACACTCACACACACACTCACACACATACACACACACACTCACACACACACTCACACACATACACACACACACTCACACTCACACACACACTCACACACTCACACTCACACACATACACACACACTCACACACATACACACATACACACACACACTCACACACATACACACACACACACTCACACACACTTTCTTAAAAAACAAAATTCTTTTCTTCATTTATTTCCTCACTAGGAGAAGGGAACGTGATCACCATGGCAGGGAGGGAAGTCTTTTTGCCCGCTGAGCCATCTTACAGGTCTTTTCCATGGTGAATTTTATTGAAACTGGTCCTGAGAGAGAATAAACAATTCCTGGCGGCTTAATGCAATATGGTAAAAATAAAGAAAGAAATAAGGAGAAAACACCAAAATCTCAAGGACCTAGTTATACGTGTGAGTGTCCAAGATTGCTTTGTGTCTTCTTATTCCTTGTATGCTGATGTATCATTTGAAAAATAACGCAGACAAGAAACTTGGCCCTTTATCTGTGTATTCAGGTATTCTGGTCCTGGTAAACTGGATATCTGTTTGGTGAATTCACTTAGGAGTTCTCAATTTCTAGGCTCTGAAGCACTGATTCTCACTCTGGGAAGGGAAACAGGGAGCTTCAGTCTGCCTTTCCAAACAGGTGTGATTGGACAGGTTTTCAGAATGCAGACACGGAAGAGAAAAAGACCGCTTCAATGATGTCTGAGCATGGAGGGGAAGAGGCTGGCTCACCTGAGACACGGCACTGTTCCAGGGTGTGACACGTGTCCTGAGGAAGACAGCCTCGGAGGACTCTTCATTACTGATAAAGGAACAGTGAAGGGTTGTCAAAGCTTTGGAATTACCTTGTACTTAACACAAATCACAAGCTCTTCATTAGGGTCTCAGAATATGTGCTGAGGAGGAGTTGTCAGTGTGGAGTGGCTTTTCTGCCACTCTCCTTGTTGAGGTCATTGCAGAGCAGGTCAATTCTGTGATGAAGGTGATTAAGGTAATCAGGCAGGCTGATTCCAACTCTCAGTGCAGTCCGTGAGGGTGGGCCAGCTAGTAATCATAGGAGAGTGCACTTTGGAGAATTTCTCTCTCTGAGTACCTTTGTTAAAGAAAAAGTAAGTTGGAGAAAAGAACTAGGCTGGAAAGTTTTCCAGTTCTACGAACTACTGCCTGTATAAAATGTACCCCTGAACAGCAACCCTGACCACCTGGGATGGATACTCTTCCGAGGTCAGTGCTATATTCTAACATGGACAGTGTGTCCCCTCCCCAAATACCATGATATATTGGGAAAGAGCACGGGGAATTCCAGCTTCAGGTAGTCAGGGTCTGACACTCAGGTAGACCAAAGTCTTCTGATTCTATGTAACCAAAGCTACCTTTTTGAGAAAATAAAATGGAGTGGAGATTGGATCTCAGCACCCATTCAACAGGCCAGGTGGGTGGAGGGGCCATCTCTGTACCAAGAAAGGTGTCCCTGTGTGTCTGGGGCCAAGTAGACTCTGCAGGGGCAAACACAGCAAGGAAAAAAAAAAAGTCCTTCTTTCTAGATTAGGCAAAGTTCTGGGCCTCATGAAAATAGCCCTCAGGTTTGTTTACAGAACCTGGGTGTTCACGAGTGGCATAAACTTCTGATGTGCAAACGTTTCCAAAACTCTCAAAAGTATAATCTTCCTCTTGACTTTCACTGGCTGCAGCAGAAATTTCATTAGAGGAGATTTGGGCAGGAAGGTAAGAGCAGTCACAATAAAAGATTATTTAATCTTCTAAGTAAATTTTCAAACCTACTGATCCTTGAGCTAATCCAATAAAATGTTATAATCCTGCCAAGTCACATTTTGAGCAGAGACAGGGCTGATGGAGCGGCTGCACTGATCTTTCAAACAACCACAAGTATTCATTACATGGTCAGCTTGGTGTCGGGAGAGGCTGAGACTCACTCTTCCTATTTCGCATTCTCAATCTGACGTCATGTGCAGACTATGCCATACATTCAGCTCACAGTACCCAAGAAGCGCACTAACAGTGCGTATAGAGAGGGAAGGAGCTGAATGAGGCAAGGTCAACAGCGCTAGAGCTGGCTGTCCCTGCCAGGAAGCAGATGCCATGATCAGGCTGTGTGTGAAGTGGGATCACAACAGTTTCACGCATGTGAGAGTTCTCCCTGGAGATGCTGCAAATACTTCGGTTGATATTTGCGTGAATAAAAAGGGTGACGTGAGGTATAGCTGTTTTGAAGATAGAAGTAACTGATCAATGAAGTCTGATTGTAATACCTACAATTCCACCTTTCTTAGGAGACGAAGACAAGAGGATTGCAAATTTAAAGTCTGTTTGGGCTACAGATGAATTCAGGGCCAGCCTGGGAAACTTCATGGGATCCTAGCTCAAAAACAACCAAAAAAAAAAAAAAAAAGGAAAAGAAAAAAAAAAATAGGGCTAATGATATAGTATGCACAAAGCCTTGGGGTTCGATCCTCAAGATAACCTATTGGTACTTAAATACATAAATAGATGATAGATGATAGATAGATGATGCATATATAGATATACAGATAAATGATAATTAGATGATAGGTAATGATAGATGATATATAGATTTAGAGATATATAGACATATAGATAGCTATAGAAAGAAAGAAAGAAAGAAAGAAAGAAAGAAAGAAAGAAAGAAAGAAAGAAAGAAAGAGATAGATAGATGATAGATAGATGAAGAAAGAAGAAAAAGAGCTTTGTGCCAGTTCCAAGACTTTCTTGATCTACATTTGGCAAGCATATCTCGCCTTACCTCTAGGGAAGATACAGTCGTGAGCACTGCCTCTATAACAAAAGCAGATTAACAGGAGAAATAAATATCACATGACCCTGACAACATTGGTCAGTGGTAGACCACTTGTCTTTCATATTTAACGCCCTAGGATCAGTTGCAGCACTGCAATAAGAAAGTAAATAAATAAATAAATAGTAAGTAAGTAAATAAATAAATAAAAATAAATAAGTAAATGTTATATGACATAGGAATCTTTAAGTAATGAATTTAGTTTAAGCTTAGATTCCATGAATCATGGATAGCCATGCAGACGCATATGATTAAACTATTTGATAATAGTGATCACCTGGTGGTGTCTTTCTGTTCTATCTGTGACCTCCCTAGATTTCTTCTTAAGGAGTACAGACTGCAAGAGGGCCCCTTTCTAGAACAAAGGCCTTATGATCCATTGTCAAACCAACTCTGTCAGAGAGCTTCCCCACATCCAGTTCTCACCCAAAAAGACAGAGGCGGGTTAGAGTAACATTTCTCAGAGGGGTCCTGGGGATCAGAAGAAGGGTTTTACTTTACCTGGTTCACACTCCACAGGGCCTTCCCAGAAAAACAAGTAATTTGAAGCTGTTAGCTCATACACTGGACTCTGATCCTTAAAGGAGAAGAGATGGAACCCTCAGCTTCAGAGAATAAGAGGAAGAGAAGTTGTATTGGCTTGAAAAAGAACAGCCCTCATAGGCTCATAATCTGAGTACTTAGTCAGCAGGGAGTTGAACTCTTTGATAGGATTAGAAGGATTTTGAGGTAAGGCTGTTTTGGAGGAAAAATGTCACTAGGGAATAGGCTTTGAGGTCTTCAGATGCTCCCATCCATCCCAGTGTTCCTTTCAGTCTCTGCATCAGGAAGCAGCTCTCAGCTACTACTCCAGCACCATGCCTTGCCACCATGCTCCCTGCCTTCATGATATGGGATTAAACCTCTGAAACTCTAAGCAAGCTCTCAATAAAATGCTTTCTTTCATAGGAGTCGCTGTGGTCATGGTGTCTCTCCACAGGAACAGAACAGCAACTGAGACAGGAGTTAACCAGCACAATGAATGAAATATTGTTTACCGCTGACCTTCCATACTGACCTTCACCTACGGTGAGTTTTGCCTGCTGTATACAGGTCCATGAAGCTGCCCTGGATCAGAAAGTTGGTATGGAAAACAAAAATGAAGAGGTGAAGTCTGTCACCCTCTAACACTATCTGGAAATCCCCACGCCTAGGGGTGTTTATTCTAAGAGCGTCTGTTGAGATGGTAGCATCTACTGTGGGGTTCACTACCAAAGATGCCCATGGGAAATGAAACTAAATGGCTTTCCTGATTCACAACTTATGTTTTCCTAGAATTATCTCTGTACCTGGTTTTGGCAGCATCTAGTATTTATACCAAAAGAAACCAACACTCTGGCATTTATTTCTTGGTCTATCTATTGTTGATTGGAGAGTTGGATTTTTGTTTGCTTTATATGTGGTCTTGTTTTTCTTCAGTTTCAGCTATCTTTTGTCTACTTTCCTTCTCTAACAGTCCCAAATCCCAAATTTCTTCTGGGTAATTGCTTTCATCCTCTCTAGCATGCAGACAGTATGACCAAGACAGTATGAGTAAGGTTTCTAATAGGAAATAAAGCTAACTCCTTTGCCAGCTTTTCCTGTCATTATCTTCCCTTAAAGCCAAGGAGCGGGCATGTGATCCAAGCATGGCCCGTTGAGCTTTCTTGCTTAGGATTTAAAGACTTGATTATTCATAGATGTAAGAGGCAAAGTCTGCTCTAAAGCAGCAGTATACCTACAAGAGATTTTTAAGCACTCCCAATCCTGAAGACTTTTGTAAACTGCCCTACTTTTTCTCAATGAATTCCATTTTTCACTTCTGTAGAATAATTGCTCTTTATAAATAATATGATTTGAATTGTATTCTATAAATTTCATATATTGAAATCCTAGATCTGAAAATGGGTTCTTATTTGGAAGCTGGGTGATTGGAGAAATAGTAAAGATAGGGTGACCCCTTCTAAAATACAGTAAGTTAAAATACAATACTACATATTGTACTAAAATAAAATAATCCACCATGCCTCCTGTCTTCCTAAGAGGGAGAACTGGGACACACACACACACACACACACACACACACACACACACACACAAAAGCATGTAAGAATTATGTAAGAGGTTTGTTTGGTGAAGCCTCTCAAGGGCAAGGGATGCAAATCACACACACACACACACACACACACAAAATGTGAATGCGACATCAAAGGTTGGGTGATAACTCTCCAGGACAAGGGATACAAATCTTGACAGCCCGCCATCAAAACTCAGACAAGGGTCATGGACTAGATTCTTCTTCATAACACTCAGAAGACCCTTTTGATGGTCAAATGACCCTTTTATAGGGGTTACCTAAGGTCAGTCATCTGCACATAAATATTTACATTACAGTTGATAACCGTAGCAAAAGTACAGTGATAAAGTAGCAAGGAAATAATTTTATGGTTGGGGGATCACCACAACATGAGGAACTGTGTTAAAGGTCACAGTATTAGGAAGGTTGAGAACCAGTGCTCAGGAGGAACCCATCCAGACAGCACCTTGATCTCACACTTCCAGCCTCTAGAGCAGTGAGACAGAGATCTATTGCTTAAAGCACCCAATTGGGCAATTTACTTTGGCATCGCTAGCTAATTTATATGACAAGCAAAATGATCAAAATGATTTTGAAAATAAATATTCTTAGATGGTTTAAGGTTGTAAGTTCACCTGCTGTTACTGGGGTGAGAAAGGCCTCAGGATCCTAAGAAGACACAGAAACCCAGGTAGAGAGTTCTTGAGGTAGGCTCTCGGCACAGAGGTGAAGTCCTCATGGTTTTGTAGTCCTCTCTTTGGTATACCAATTTTTTTTTCCTTTTTTACATCTGTTTGTTCATTCGTTTAACAGACAAGCATGTGTGCTCAAGAAGAGGGTGTGTGGGAGTCAATCCTCTCCCCCACCACTGGGAACCCTGGGGATCAAGCTTGGGTCACTGGGCGTGGAAGCAAGTACCTTTACCTGCTGAGACATCTCACTGGTCCATGAAAATATCACTACCAGTAATAATATAATAATAGTTATAAGAGCAAGATGCAAAGCCTGGATAAGGAAAAACCCAAACACATGGCGGTGAGTAGTTTGAGAGTAGGAGAAACTATCTGATACAAAGCTAGCAAGGTAAACTCTTTTGCTCTTACTCGGTGTCTAAAAAAATGATGGATTATACCCACTATCCTCTAGTCGATACCTTGTTATAATGTTAGCATCTGCTCTGAGTCAGATGTTAATATAGTGTGGGCAGGAGGCCCAGTTTTGATCTGATTAAGGTAACTAACTTTGTCTGTTTAGTGCCCAAGGATTAAATGGTTCCTAATTAACTCGTATTCTTTCAGCAAATGTCTATTAAGAATATGCTATGAGCTGGCTGGTGAGGTTGAATAAGACGCAGGTTTTCACTCCCACGCTGTGGGGAGCAAGCAAATGCTATAGAAATTAATGGTCAGGTGTATTGTGGGGGAAGTAACATTTAATCTGCTAAGTGAAGGTCAAGTGAGAATAGGCAGGTCCAAAGCAGACGTGGAGTAGGGGGTGGAGGGGGACAGCAACTTAGGGAGGAGCGCAGCTGGCAGAGTGAAAGGTTCCGTGAAAGCCTAGGAAGGAATAGGAGTGCTTTGGCAAGGTAGAAGCCTTATTAAGAAAATAAATAAATAAATAAATAAATAAATAAATAAATAAATAAATAAATAAATAAATCAATCTCACCATGAGATCAAGAGCAGAGGCATAACGAAGGAGTTATCAAACCCACGAGACCCAGCAGATACTTTTAATCTGGAGGGGACATAAATAGACATGATGCCATGGTGGTCACAGTAATTGCTGTTAAAAGAGTGAGTTGGGGCCCACCTGCTAGAGCCACAGAAACCAGTTCAAACCGGTTCTCCCTGGTAAACGAGGTGGAGAAGACTGATGGTCACAACAGTCCACATGGCAACAGAGCACCATGGCTGGAGAGAGGAGATGCTATGCCCCTGACTAGGAAGGTCGTGTTTGCAGGACTAGTAGGGGAAACAGCTTTGCTTGGTATTGTCTGTGGACTGAAAGGTGAGTAAAAATCCCAGCTTCCTCAGTGCCAGCGATCAGTGGGTCACCTGACATATTTATCTGGGCAGTGGTCATTTATCATGAGGTTTAAATGGGAACTCTATGGCTTCTGGCAGATACCTACAGATAGCCTTGGATCTGAGCCTGGGTTCGTTGGTCTGCAGCAGATCTAGTGAGACCACAGGTCCTCGCTGACCTCTTTTGTTTTAACCAGACAATTCTTGGAACTAAGAAATACTAGATCTGGGAAAACCCTGGATGTTTGCCTTGAACTCAACTTTCTCCTTCCCTAGAACATCTGTCTCTTGAACTGTTTTTTTTCCTTTCCATGAGAACAGAGACAAGTAGCAAGTGCATTGACCAGGCAAACAGCCAGCAGGCAGGAAAACAAACTCTAGGTACAGTACAGTCTTCTTCAGGAGCACTGAATTCCCCCACACTGAACTCAATCCTTTTCTCACACTACAAGTCCCTTTCTGTTGATTGACAGTCAACCTTGCCATCATGTTTGTTGGGCTTGAATTTCTCACAGAAATTTCTTTGCTTCCAACCCATATTGGCTCTCTGCTTAGAATTCTAAGCATGTCATAATGACTTTTGCTTACAGATTTGGAATTTATTGCAATCCAGAGAGAAAATAAGATCAAAATCTGTTCTACCAGTTGTACCAGTAATCCAAACATTTTACTTTAAAATTCTTTGGGAAACATGAAATTTTAGAAGGACAATTTTTTGATGGCAAGAGAGGTTAACACTCTGCATTCTGAGTTTTTATTTATCTCTTGCAGTGCTGGAGATTGAGCCTGGGCTTCATGTGTGCCAAGCAAATGCTGCACCACTGGGTTAACATTCCAGCCCCACAGCCTTCATTCTGAGACCGTTTCTTTCAAGGATAGAATGAATCTGCTTGGTAGGAAGTTACTGCGTTGTTGGGAATGGCAAATGGCAGTACTTGTTAATGAATGAATTTATCTTTCTATAAATTTTAATGCCATTTAGAGGGCAATTACACACACACACACACACCCCTACACACCTACAAAATAACCCATCTGGAATCCAAAATAATTCACCTCAATATTTTTCATTGAGCTGCGTTGGCTTACCAAAAATAATAATTCTAAAGCAATGTTCCATACATTCTACACATAATGGCCCCAACTTACTGAACTTGGAGTTTTAAACTTTTTTTTAAACTTGGAGTTTTTCATGGAGTGGACAGAAAGTTATTAATACAATAAAGTCCACAGCTTCTGGCTGTCTCTGAGATCACCAGTCCTATGTGGCTGACTGGATAGATTCCAGTCCTGAGAACAGATACTAACACAATTCTAGTGACAGCGATTGCCTTAAACTCCTTGAAGCCTTCAGAATGTAGAATGCTTAATCTCCAGCACTTAGTTAAAATAATTTCAATTAAGACTCCAGGAAATTATGCTTAATACTCTTTTTGGTAGAGGACTCAAAAAATCACATATCAATTCAGAATTTCCTGTGTCTTAAGAGTCCTTTGCTCGTTGTTAAAGCTTTTGAACTTACTTTTCTAAACTCATTCATTTAACCCTTATGTAACCCTCTGTGATTCTAACGGTACAAGACTCCCGTCAAGCCTCAATACAGAGGCTCTGAGCTGACGGCGCCTGGCAACTGATGAGGCATTTTCTTCAGGACTTTGACCAATTACGTCTCCTTAATGTCATTTTGAAACTGGAGCCATACTCCTTTTACAGACCCAAGGGTTTCAGAGTATCCTCTGTAGTGTGTTAGAAGAAAGAGGGGGAGGGGAGGGAGGGGAGGAGAAAGGAAAGAAAAAAGTCCCTCTGTCATACGGAAATGGCTATGACTTGGAGAACTGCCCTCACGAACTGGTCGTGCTTGTCTTCTATTCTGTTCCACCTTCATCTGTCTATCTTCGCTCTCTCCATCCTTATTTACAATCCATTTGCCCCAAAACAGGGCGTTCTGCAACCTTCTAACCTGCAAGGACCCTCTCTAAGGCAGTGCTTGCTCCCTTCCAGGACCTTTCTATCTCACCTTCAGATGAAAAGGCCCCTGTCCTCATTTCCAAGAATCTTTCAGGGAACCTGATATTTAATCTGTTTATTAAAAACTTGTTTTTGTTTTTTTTTAAAAAAAAATAGTTTTTCAAATTTTAGCTTTCACCGTCTTAATCCAAAACAGTGACACCCTAGAAGAGGTAGTGTGAGTCAGAGGAGCTCTGAGGCGCCTCCGTTTGTGTCTTCCAGTTATTCTTCATTTTATGACTGACTTCACTCTCATACCACATAAAATTACATGACCGTAGAGCTGGAAAGGATTTAGAGATAAGTCAATGCTCTCTTTTTAAAGATTAAGAAGCAAGAAGCACATAAGACTTCAGAGAAGAGTCACAGCCGCAGAGAAGCCAGAACTCGTGGCTCCGGGTTGAGCACTGGTTCCCTTTTCTCGCAGACACCCTGCTAATGATCTTTCCAGAAAAATCACAGCTGTATACTAATTCTTCTTCTATTGTTGTTGTTGTTTTAATCTGGGATTTCCAGTTGGATGGAGTAGATGAGGTTGGAGAGAGTATTTCTAAACATCTATAAAGAATAACGTTGGCTTAAAAAATTAACAGTGTTAAACTACGTGCATCCCAGACTGGGGAAATTTAAACTCTATTGCTTGTATGACATAAACTACAAGTAATAATGTGAAATACAATGAAATACAATTGCAGGTAACAGTTTCATCCTTTGCTTTTCAGTGATTCTCGAACTTGGTCAATGGTTGTGGGGGGTGGGGGAGGCAGGGAAGGGACCTGAAAGATCCAGGCCCTAAGCTTTACCTAAAATAAGTGAAGACTTTTAGCTATTTGTCCTTTCAAATTTTTATTTCTAAGTATGAGATACTTTAAAAAAAATAGAAAAGCACAGAAAAAAATATAGCCATCACGTATTCGCCATATTCAGAACATACTATTTCATGACATTTTCTTCGTGTATGTCTTTGGTATGTAAATTTTTAGAGCCATGAAATACACAGACACAGGTGAATTTCCCCCAGCAACATGCCTTCCTGCCTCTCTCTTATCCAGACAAGTTCCTAATCAAGTATAGATACATCTTTGCTTCTTAAGCTATGCCATTTTAGAACATATGCATGTTTCCCTAAATAGATATGTTACTATTTGGTGTGTTCTTTTTAATTCTATGAAAATATTGAGGCTGTGTATATGTTTGAACAATTCATTTTTCTACTAAATATGTTCTCTGAGTTTTATTCCAACTGATATTTGTAGTTTCGTTGATTCATTATAACTCCTGATCTGAATTCATTGTACAGGCGAACTCAACTTCTCTCTCTGTCTACCTAATAAAGGCCGAACGTATTGTTTTTACTTTTGTAAACAGAGAAACAATAAAAGCCTTTGTAGCTAATCTTTTGTACAACAGTGTGAGAGATTTTCTAGAGTATATAGCTAGCAAGAAATTTTAGAATTTTGGAATACATTCAAGGTTGTCATTGTTAGTTAATAAGGTATTGTTTTCTTTGAGTGAAAATTCTTTTTATTTTCAATGTAATTGTCAAAAAACAAGCACTACTAGAATTTTTTAAGAAACTCATTACTGATATTAAATTTTTACTTAAAAAATGTTCATGTCATATATTTTGATCATATTCTCTCACCTCTCCTAACTCCTCCCAGATCCCTCAAGGCCCAGGGATCTATGAAGATTATTGGAAGAGCCAGAGGTGGTGGATGACTCCAAGGAAACAGTACACTCCAGACACAACAAGACGGCTCCACACGTGAACTCATAGAGCCTAGCGCAGCATGCCAAAGATCTGCACAGGTGCGAACCAGATAGCATCCCAGCACTGAGATGGGGAAGAGGATATAAAGTCCTACCCCTAACCATGAAGCTGTTTATAATTAATACCTGGGAAAGGGAAAGCAATTTTCTCCAATGGATACATCCTATGCCCAAGAGTTAGTTGGCCAACACAAAAAAGACTCCATGCTTTGTTGGGTTTTTGTTTTGTTTTGCTCTGTCTTTTTGTGTGTTTGCATTTTGTTTTGATTTTTGTTTTGTCTTTTTTTTTTTAGTTTGTTTTGATTTTCTTTTGTTGTTGTTGCTCCTGTTTTTCTTTTATTTAAGGGGAAGAAAGAAAATGTATTCTAAAGTCCTTGTACCTGTTTATCTTCCTGAAGGCATTACCTGGGTTCTGTTTCCCAACATTTTTTGGCATCTGATGATCTGTTTTTTCTTACCTCTTAGAGTGAAACTCATCTCCTTTTTTAATGGCTATTCTTCATGGACTAGGGTAGTTAAAATTCTCTTTGTATATTTATGAAATCCTCACTTTGGCAAACAGCTTTTTCAAGCTTCCTTTTTTCAAACAGGTTCATTTTCCTACTGACATATAGAAGTTTTTATATAGTTTTTATATAGTATGAATATTATTTCTCTGTCAATTATATAGATGGAAAACACCTTCTTTAGATGTGAGTTGTTTTTTTTTTTTTTTTGCTCTGATTACAAAATATTTGTCATACTGGCTTCTAATTGATCACATTTATTAGCTTTCTTCTTCTTTTCTTTTTTTTTAGAGAAATTTTTCAAGTTGATTTTATTTTAAATTTTTAATTAAAATAAGATTACATCACTTTTTCCCTTCCCTTTTGGTCCTCCAACCCCTCCCGTGTCTTTAAAATTTATAACCCCTTTTCTTTGATGATTACTGTTTTACATATATATATATGATATATAGTGTATATATAAATGTATATGAATCCACAAATATATGAATGTAGCTTGCTGAATTCATTTTTGTTGTTTATATGTGCATGGTCTCATGCTGACCACTTTATATTGAGTAACCAATAAGGGGGCTCATCTCCGGGAAAGGTTAGTTTTCCCTCTTCCAGTCATCAATACTAGCCTGTAGCTCTTTGTCTACACTGTGAAATTTCCCCCCTTCCACATTAGCATGGCTATTGATACTGCCATTGTTCTGGTACTGTCTATGCAGCCGTTTCTAGTAGACAGTGTTTCACAGGAGACTTCCTGATCCTCTCTGGCTCTTACAATCTTTCTGTCCTCTCTTCACCAATGTTTTCTTATCCATAGATGCAAGAGCCATGATGTAGATGTATCCACTACAACCGGGCTCCCTAGGATCCATTGATCTCTGCCTTGTGTCCAGGTGTGGTTTTCTGTAATGGTCTCCTTTTGCTGTAAAGAGAAGCTTCTTTAATGAGGAATGTTAGCTACACTTATCTGTGTGTTTAAGGATATGATTTAGAATGTAGTTAGGAATTATGTTGATATAGCAAAGAGGCAGTAGTCAATTCTTTTCTAAAGTCCATGACTTCATTAATCCTGGGAAGCTGGATACGATTCTAGTACCTGGCAAGATTTCCCTCCTGTTGAGTAGACTTTAAGTTCAATTAGACAGATGCTGTTTTCCACCAATATGTGAGTGCCACTTATTGCTCTTTCATGGTTATTTTGCCAGGTTGGCCATTATTGTGGTCATGGGTGTCACATCTGGGTAGGATTATTAATTACTTCCCTCCTCTGACAGATTGCATACTATTTTCTGGTACTATCACAGATAAACTTTATAAAGGAAACCTCCAGGTTCGATCCAATTGGAATTATCTGAGCCCTGTGTCTTAAGTGTGTGGTATTGTCAGCAATAGGGACTTACCTTCAACCTCTGAGAGGCAACCAAAGGCTCCATCCATGTTCTATATGACTTGAGGACTCACCTGGACTACCCTGACTAGCCATTTGAGAGAAGACTTCTCATGCCTGGTACTGGGGTTTTGTTCTTCTTATTTAGTTGTTTAAGGAATATATCATGTTTAAATACATACAATGTCATTGCACCTTTATTCCTGAAAACTGTAAAGATTTGTTCACATTTGTCTTTTAATCTACCTGCGTCAGTTTTTGTATATAGTATGAAGTGGGGCTCTATAATGCTTTTCTCTTTATGGATAGCCATTTCTTGTAGCACTGCTTACTGACTACTCCAGTTTTCCCGGCTATTTATAAGATCACTGTAGACAGTAACTTCCCACATAGTGAACACTGTCTCCAGACCTGAATTCTTCCTTATTATCTCTTTCTCTCCCTATGTTAATAGTTCTGCTTGACTTAGTCAGTTTACCCTTGCTGTGGCAAATAGCCTTCTTTCTTTTTGTTACCCCTTTTCTATGTTCCATTCTCTGTTTCTTTCTATAAAAATCATTTATGAAATTCTCAGCCCATTTTAGTTTTGTGTAACACTATGAGTTAAATTACAAAGTTCTATAAAGCAGAACTTCATGTTAATTAATTGCAGAATTGACACCCTTTAAAACTTAAGTCTTAGCTGGGCATGGTGGCACATACTTTTTCTTTTCTTTTTTGTTTTTTGTTTTTTTTTTGTTGTTGTTGTTTGGTTTGGATTTTGGCTTTGTTTGTTTGTTTGTTTGTGTGTTTCCAGACAGGGTTTCTCTGTTGTAACTCTGGCTCTCCTGGAACTCACTCTGTAAACCAGGCTGGCCTTGAACTCACAGAGATCCTTCTGCCTCTTTCTCTGCCTCTTGAGTGCCAGGATTAAAGGCGTGTACCACCACTACCCAACTAGGTGGTACACTCCTTTATTCCTACCACTCAGAAGGAAGACACAGTCAGATCTCTGAAAGTTTGAGGTCATCCTGGTCTGTATAACAAGCTCCAGGATAGCTGAGGCTACATAGTAATACCCTGTCCCAAAAAAAAAAAAAAAGTAATTTTAAAGTTAAAATAAAATTAAGTCTTGAAATCTCTGCATATCTTCTCTATTAAAACCCGTTGAGTACTTCATTATAATTTTACAATTGTCCTAATGACGACATTACAATTTTCTTCAGTTACATTTACTATGTTTTATAGAAATACAAAAATTCTGATTTTGAATGTTGCTCTTGGGTCTAAGAAGTTTAGTCAACTATTAGCAGAAATCATGCTACTAATTTATGAATTTTCTACATTTTCCATGTTAAAAGTCATCATAATGGTTATTTTGTTTATGATCTCTTCTCACTTAAAATAATTTGTCTTGCTGTACTAGCTAAAATCCTGGTACAGAATTTAAATGAAGTAATGGCTGCACATATCACCTGCAAAAGACTTACATGGAGCATCTAAAGTTTCCCCATTAATTATAATACTTCCTCCAAGTCCGTACTTGATATTCTATATTAGATCAAAGAATTTTCCACTTCTTTCCATTTTAATTTGAATTTATAAATTACTTTGTTTCTGGTCCTGAATGGGTAGTGAATTTTATCAAGTAGTTTTTCTGAATCTGTTGAGATAATTATGTTTTTCATCTTCAATCTGTTCATATGGTGAATAAAATTAATAAATCTATCTAATGTTTAATCATCCTGACATTTCCAAAATGAATTGCACTTGATTGCACTATATATTTTAATACATTGTTGGATTTGCTTTGTTAATATTTTATCCATGATTTTGCATCCTTTTCATGAATGAAATTAGCCAGAAGGATTTTCTCTGTGGTCCTGCAGTTCTAAATACTTTAGTTTTACATTTTTATTACTCCTATGGAATCAGTTACAGAGACTTCAATTCTCTAGACAGTCTTGTGCCCAAAGGTAACTGTGGCTTTATCCGTGTGACACTCATCTGAAAAATCTGCTGCCTCACAAAACTTTGTCTGACTTTAATTTTAGCTACTGATTAAATTTCTCTTTGTATTCTCATTAACCATTTTTCATAAAGTTAGCCATTTTTGGCTTTTATGCTTCTAATTATTACTTTCACTTTTATTACCATATGGTTTCTGAACACACACATACACCGTTCTCAGTTGTGGCTTTTGATCCCTAGCATAACTTACCTGCTTGAACCCAGAACACCTCTTTTCCCCTCTGAGCCTTAAATCCCAAACATCTCTTCATGGGCCAATGTGATTTGTTTGTGACAGAGTCAGCCTCTCTCCCTCATTATTCACAGTTCTAAATCTCTCTTCCGTTGAAATGCAAGAAAAGAATTACATCTGGTCCTTTGGGCTCAGATATCCAATGATGTCATCCTTGTTACTAATACAATTTCCTGTTTCATTAGGTGTTTATAGAGAAGATGTGTCCATTATACTAGTTTATCATTTTGATGGAACAACAAGTTTGTTGTTGTTGTTTTGTTTTGTTTTTTAACTTAGATTTGAAGACACACGGACCAAATAGTAGATAATATATATACCTGCCCTCCCGGTCAAGTCTACCAATAATGGTTTTATAGAAAGCACAAGTGGACTGAGCTTCACATACCCTACACTGGAACTGGGCTACAGATGCAGAAGCTGAGGACTGGGAGATAGGGAATCAGTATTCTCCACTTCCACACATTTATTCAAGAGTATACCAGTTCAGTCACACCCCAGAAGAGACTGGGATTGTTTTCCAAGGCCGTAGGGCTTTTGTTTGTTCCCTAAAGGACCTGCTCATTTGAGGAGTGCTAGCAAAGCCTTAAAGGCAAATCTATCTCTCTGGATTAGGGTTAGGGAAGAAGGACCTGGACCATTTTGGAAGGCGGGTTCCAAGAGCGAAGTCGTGGTTCGATGTCGCCTGAGGACAGAGAGCAAGCAGATGAGCTGTCTCTCACAGTTCTGCACAGCGCCTCCCACGCTGGCAGAGCTCCTGTGTCCCTGGGATCTGCAGAGCGTGGCCAGCCAAATGAAAGAGGAAGTTTGCAATTAATTAAAAATAAATGAAAACAAAATCTTCCCCCAGCGGCTTGCTTCTCATCTCGGTTGTAATCCACAGTCAACATGGGGCAGCCACGTGGGCATTTACCAAATGGAAAAGGTACGGGACTGTGTCGAAGAGCCCACAGACGGTCGTTCCGGACCACACTAATAATTCTTTTAAATCCTCTCATTCCACCTCGTCAGGAGACATGGCAGCGTTTTAAATCTGAGTGACCCATATAAATTACCTTTCTACTCATCCGGCTGTGAAATTAACAGTCTAGGAAGACAGGTCCTGTCAAGCTTGCATTGCTGAGCTGCTGGGGGCTCCAGACTCCAGAATACTTGTGGGTGAAGAAAGGACACTCCCACCGTTGAGGACACTGGGAGCCAGCGCATCTACTAGCCCAGACAGCTTGGACCTGGGAGCCTGGGTCTGTCCAGCCTGGGACAGCTTGGGAAGGGTGTTCATTGAGAAGACATGAGCTGGGGGAGACACAATCTATTAAGTACATGAGAAATGGCTGTAGTCCTAGCATGGGGGCTGGGACAAGTCCCTCCAATAGGCTAAACCACTAGAATTCAAAGTATAAAACCACAAATTAACTTCCCTTTGTTAGTGGTACCTGAGCTCACTAGTTTCTTAGAGTAGAACATTTAAACTTTCTTGGTTAATGATTTCTACAATTTAATATTATTAAATGTATTTAGTAGACTCATAATGAAGCTGCTTTAGTGTATGACATTCAACATGTGATTGCGTGCTCTGTGAAGGTGTGTTTTAGAAGGGAGAGAACCAACTTGTGCTTCTAAATTCCTGTAATTTCTCACCCATCCCTACAATGACAGTGCTCGTCATTTCTTTCCTGTCTTACGTGTGGACACCAAGCTTGGCTTTAAGGAGAGCTGGGAATTAAAGTCTCTTTACCAGAAAGTAAATCCCAGTTTCACCAATATGTTCTTACACAATCTGCAATGACAGAGGGAGAAAAATCACCTTCGCTATCCATCACACATGCATACAGAGAGAGAGAGGAGAGAGAGAGAGGGAGGGAGAGAGAGAGAGGGAGGGAGGGAGAGAAAGAGAGGGAGGGAGGGAAGGAGGGAGAGAGAGAGAGAGACTAAAGCAAGGAGAGCTGTAAGTGAGTCTTCTGTGAGTGACCCCGTGTGAGTTGGTCAAATGCCATCAGAAAGAGTAAGTAGACCATCAAAGCTTGGTCTGTATTTAGTGTCAGCATCCCAGAGAGGCACAGCGAAGACTCCGAATGCTACTCTTTGCCTTTTTGTTAGTATTATTAGTATAATCATCCTGGTGACATTTAATTTTCAACTCTTTATTTCCCTCAGAAATATCTGAGCTAAGTTTTCTTTGTACCATTTATAGATCTGAGAGGTCACATCAAAGATCACTACCTTTGAGCCAACTTTGGAATTTGAATCAAGGTCTGACTCCTATAGCGACCCAATGTCTTTCTTGATTTGTTTTTCCCATTTGTCTCCGTTTTTAAAATGTATTTATTTACTGAATAATGAAAATAAAAGTTGAAAGGTTTTATTGGATTTTATTGGATCCAAGGGCCCCATAACTCAATTACCTCTTACCTATTGTCCAGAGAAGCACAGAGAGAAGAAAAGAGACTAGGCTTCAAACAAACAATCAAAATCCATTGTAGTTCTCCCTTTCTCTTTCCAAAGCTCCTACTTCTACAAGGAAAACAAGGACATCCTGAATGGTTTGTTGTGAAAACCTTAGAGATCCTTGTCCCTGGCCTGGTAGCTACAGCCTCAGGCTGAAAGGGTTACTTGTAAATGGGCTTTAATGGCAAAGGCAGGGCTAGAAACAGGGCACACAAACACCCAGACCAATGTTCTTTATTCTGTATACACACTTAGAAAAGCATTTTCAAGATGAGGAAATTGTCTGCCTCAACTTTCATCTGGCTCAATGATCCTCAATTCAGAATACTCTAGAAAAAAATTGCAAGACTTGAAATGCTTTCTTCCCTCCCGTAACAGCCGATGTGTTTGTAGCTGGAGCTTTCTTCTACCATGAAGGAGAAAACCAAGGCTATTAATGAAAGTGCTCATACCTTTTCTGAAAGGGAGAGGATAACATTTCAAACAACTATATTCTGTCCTTTCTAGTCCAACAATGAAAGTTTTAATGAGACGCTGATATTAACTTTCTTCCGTTTTAACTTCCCTAGAGAGTTTGTTTTGTTTCCCTTTTCTTTTTTTCTTTCTTTATTTTTCTTTTTTAGTGAGTTTTAGTAAATGAGTTGTGCTCTGATATTCTGGATTGCAGGAAATTAAGAATTACAAGTAATATATTGGAGACATGAAGAAGGCCTGACGTGCACACATTTCAAGTTAGAAAAAAAATAGTTTTGTAAAAGCTAAATTAAAAATAATATTTTTTTAAAATAAGGGGGCGCTAACAGTATAATCCTTGAATCTCAGCTAATTTGGGAATCTGACACAGGAGGATCATAAGTTCAAGGCCTGTCTGCACATATATATGTACATATATGTATATATATATATATATGTTTTATATACACACATATATATGTGTATATATACATACATGCACATGTTACAAATACGTATGCACATATATCCATACATAGATATGAATATATACCTATATATACATATACATGTGTATGTATATATGCACATATATATGTGAATATCTATGTATATACATAGATATGTATATATATGTATATATATTCATGCATGTGTGTATGTATCATACATATACATATATAATATATATATATTCATACACATATATGTTTTATCTGGAAAAAAAAAGGGCTGGAGATATAACTCAGTAGTGGGATTCTTACTTACTATATGGGAGATCCTATATTCAATCTCTAGTACTCCAAAGGGAAAAAATGTAAAATAATTAAAAATAACTAAAACAACTTTCCCATGCAGTGACATATAAACCAACAAGTAAACATGGACATGAAAAAGAATTTTTAAGCCTGTGTTTAAAATATGCTTAAAATTTGTCTACTTTTATTTTAGTTTCTACTAAAAGGCTTAGAAAGGAGCTTTTGAAAGGCCATTGCTATTTTCTCTCTGTTCAGAATCCTTTCTTCTTCCCTCACCTTTCAGAAGCTGGGAGTCTGCAAACTGCATTTCTGCTTTACCAGCTGGATCCTGTTTAGATTTGCCAATAGGAGGCACTGGAGAGAGGGGGAAAGACCAGAGAAGACTAAGTCACTTCTCGATCATGTTGGATCTCCCCTCTGACTTTTTAGTATGACTTAAAAGTATGGTGACCCTTCTTCCTTGGGGTTCAGACCACCAATCAGGGAACTCCAGAATGTGAGTGCCTTTGCCCATGCTACCCGGGGGGGGTGGGGGGTGGGGGGGGGTGATCCCCTTCCAGTTACCTGAAGTCCAGCATCACAGGGCTCTATTCTGAGTGCAGAACATGAAGCGAACCCAACACTCCTCCTCAGAAACCTGCAAAAGCTCTGCCCCCCAAACCTGTCCCCAGTCTTACAGCGCTGGTGGTCTACTACGGCCATGTGCTGTGTGCTACTTCAGTATTTGCCTTTCATACTCCTTTAGCTTCTTTATAACCGATTTCCTCCATTTAGTAATCCTGTGGAGCACCTTCAGTGTCTATGTTTTCTGATTATACCTTGATATATAATTAAAAATGAGCGAATGCACAGAGAAACAGGTGGGATTGCTAGCCCAAAAGGAGGAAGTTGGGATAGGAACACTAAATCGGAAAAACCATTAGTACTACCTTGAGTCAGGTAAGAAAATGAGGAAATGATTCTTTGGTGTGAAGGGCTGTTGTCGCAGCAAACTTACAGTTACATGAAGTACCAAGGTCTTACAACCAAGCCCAGCATAGTACAACATAACAGCATACAGCTCCCTTCGCCACAAGAAAGAAACTTCTAACAGCCAAACGCTTGACAAGATATTATAGAGAAAAATCAATTCAAGATTCTCAAAACCCTAATATTCAATGCTTCTCTCCACAGTTGGAAATAAATGGAAAGGTAAAGAAAAGAATGGGAGCTGCAGGGTAGTAGAAGCTAGGTCTAGTCTGATAGGCCAAAAGCAACCTGAGACTAATTAGATTGCCTGCAGGATCAAATTGATCACCCAAATATCGATCTCTAAGATGTCTGGAAAAAAATGACGCAAGCCATCATTGACTAACTAGCAGCTTCCTGTCAGATACACCAAAGGGCTCTGGGAAAGGCAAAGTGCTGTTTTAAAGAATTTAATAATGCAAGGCCCAGGCACAGACTGCTTTGTTTTGTCTGTTGTTACTGCATCATAGTTGAGTGCTTTGGGGAGATGAGCTGGCTTACGTGAGACATAAAAGCCTGGAAACGAAGCACAGCTCTTCAAAAGCCAGTTCTTCCAATAATCTAAAGCTTCTCTGGGGTTATCATGCTTATTATTAACATTGTGTGAACTTGGGAATGTCTAAGGGTAATTCAGTCTCTTGCAAAGTTTATAATACAATAGCAAAGTAAGAATGGAATACCAGAGACTCTGAAACTGGAACTTTTATAGTTCTGTGGTATAACCCAGGTTGACCTTTTCTTCTGAGAGAAACAGATTATGTGTATTTATGTATATATATATATATATATATATATATATATATATATACACACACATGTATATATATAATGTATATATATATGTGTGTATATATACATATATGTGTGTGTGTGTGTGTGTGTATATATATATATATATATATATACACAAACATTTTTTTTAAATTACCAAATACATTTAACATCCTGACCAGAAATTTGTCAGTACGAGCAAAGAGAAAAGGATCTTGCCCTCCATTTCCCAGCCCCTTTCTGCCATTCCCTTAAGGTTCTCTAGGGTCCCTGGAATTGACTTCTGTGCAGAGAGCATTTGCACTCAACTTCGAGAAGCATCTCTGCTGCCTCAAAGCCTCTTGGGATATTGTCATTTCCACACTCAGCCAGAAAGTAGAGGAGGAAAGAAGGACAACCGATGAGGACAAGGCTCTAAAGTTCAGCTAGGACACAGGGCCCTGAGGAAAGATTGCCCTGCCATTTCATCCAGCCTCTCTGCCCGAGCAACATTTACAAGTGCAAACAAGCCAAAAGCCCTTCCAAGAATCCATATTAGAATCTGTAGCCAAACAGCTGGTTCCTAACACGCTGTGTGATGAAGAGGCGTCCTGGTTTGTTTGTGTCCAGAAGGAAGTAGATTCTGCCATATCTCTGTAATTGTCAGGTTTTTTGAGGGCTTTTTGCATAAAAAAAAAGTTAGTTTATAGGGGTGGGGAAGGGTACGGGGCAGGTGTGTGGAGGTCAGAGGACAACTATCTGAAGCTGGTTTCTCCTTCTCCCATGGTTACTGGGATTGAACTCAGATAGGAAAGCACTTTTACCCATTCAGTCATCTCACCAGCCCAGCGTTCTTCCCTGTACACGGGTTGTTTATAAACAGCTACCATCGCATGGGTTTCAAACTTGGCTTTCCCTTAAGCTACCGAATCTGAGTTTGTAGGGACCCGTAGTCCAGCAAAGCAGAGGCACTGAATTCACCCTAAACGGTTGCAGAGGCATCGATGGCGAGTTGCGGTGCATTTCTTCATTTCAGCAAAAACAGGATCTTGTGTGATTATTCAACAAATTCAAAGACAACTATTGTTTTCCTAAAAGTTCTTACCAAACTATTAGGTGAGAAATCAAAAGAGCCACTTGAAGTTCTCCGGACACCCACATGTCGGTAAATCCAGAGTTGAGGTCATTCATTCCAATATACCAGCCAAAATCGATCACTTATTTTAACAGAGATATGGTAAAGACTATCATGAGTACATGCTTATTACTAATAGAAATGGGTATGGATCATAGCATTTATTCTCACAGTAGTGTGGAGCTGCGGTTCAGAAGGATTAAGTGACTTTCCAAGCTCTCCACAATTGATAAGTGGCAGGTTGATGGGTAGACTGAAATATGATGGTATTATGTTCTTCCTGTGATGCCATCGTGCACAAAGACTGTCAGACTTGATCCTGCCGAGCAGAACTGAATTCTTATTTTCACTCTTGTGAATCTTTCTCATCCTTTAAGACTTAGTCAGATTCTACCTCCACCAATCATTCTTCCTAATTACACACCACCTGTGCGTTCTCTAGCCTCTGCAATCCTTGACATACATTTCTCTTCCCTGTTGGCAATTTCCTTGTCACAGACAAATCATCGCTTCTCTAACTAGGTATTGCTTTTCTTTGTAGGGGTCCAGCCGCTGCGCTCACCAAGACATAGTAAAACTCAAAACTGATTACCGATTGGATGGTTGGTTTAATTCAAAGTCATTCTAAATGTCCTCTCCAACCTTCTTAGAGTAGGAAGAGTCTAGGTGCTCCAGGTAGGTGTCCTCTGTGCTTCACACACAATTTTGCAGGACATTTTCCTTGAGTTGCATGTGCAGGCCAACCCAAGGATGGTATGCAAAACAAATATGATCATTATGTGGGGATCCCAACCAGTCAGAAGGAAGGACACCAGACGCTATCTAACAGGTCAAGTGTTAGTCTTCTAGTTGATGGACAATGAACGTGGTCAAAGTCATAGGGCAACTCTGTCACTGTGAAACAGATCAGGGCAAGGTTTCTCTATCAGCTACTTCTAATCCCCTTGGATTAGGGTCTGGTAGCTTAATAACTGATATGTGTGTGTGAACCGTGCAGACTATTAATTATTAGCCCCGGGACAGGCCCCTAATCTTCAAACACAGTGATGGGCCAACAAGAAAAACTCATCAGCTACTAGGCATGAGCTAAAATGGATTGTGTCCCCACATAGAAGTTTTTAAAAGCACCAAGACTCTGTTTCTTCTCCCAGTCCTTGTGTAACCAGGACTCATCTTTATTTTAGAAGCAATGGAACAAAAACTAACATGACTTTGATTCTAAACTGAAGCTTAAAATAATTTATTATTACTTCTCAGCACCCGAGTCTCAAATAGTTGTATCGGTCATTTCTTTTGCTTCTTTGACCACGCTAACATTACTATGAATACTTATTATTGATATATATTCCACTTAGCCCCAAGAAAAATACTTAAGAAAACTAGGAAAAGATTCAATGCAATAAGATAAAATACAGTTGCTGTAAGTGATCTGAGTTTGATAAAGTGAAAGCAGGAACAGTAGAGTCAGGAGTGGTGTTAGTGTACAGAAAGTCCTCTCTGTGAAGCCTGATAAATTTGGAATAAGTGAACTATGGATTTAGACTCTAATCTTTCTACCAGATAAAATACAGAGGGAAACAAACATCCGCTATAAAATATTCAGAAACCAGAGATAAAAACAAGCCAACTGCTTACAGAAACCAACTGACTCACTCTCTTGAGGCCACCAACAGCAGGAGAATCTGCTTAAAGCAAAACTCTTCTACAGGCTGTATTTTTCAATCAAAAACTTCATGTAAAAAGTTAGTAAGCAAACAAAAAAAAAAAAAAAAAAACTTCATCTGAGTTTCTGCTTGCGTTGAACTTCATTTATCCAAGTCTTTCTTCTTCAGGAAAGTTCCCAGAGATGTAAACTCACCGAGGATGTGAGGTTTATCTTGCCAAGACATTTCAATCTATTGATCAGCAGGACTGATTAGGCTGAGCTGTGCTGGTGTCCCTGTCTTCTGTCTCCACTCCATTCACGTCCTTCCTGAAGCTCCACATTGGGCCCAAGAGGATTGCTCTCCGGTCAAGGGGACAGGAGTAATCTGTGCCCCCCTCTTGTAGAACCTCCAAACAAGCTCTCAAACTTAGTAAAAGCTTAATCTTGACATTCTGAGAATATGGATGTGATTATCCGCTTATTATTGATGCAATAAATTAACCAAAGAGAATCAACTTAAAAGACAGATGATTTGTTTGGGCCCGCTGTGTCAGAGGTTTAAGCACATGGCCAGCTGCCTCACTGATTTGAGGTCTGTAAGAAGGCCAGACAAGATGGTAGAAATGCATGGTGATGCAAAGCTACTCACCTCATGGTTGCTGAAGAGCAAGGCCATGGGGACTGGAGAGGGAGGTACTGGGTGCCAATATCTCCCTCAATGACCTGACTTGCTTTCACTATCCTTGATCTCCCAAAGGTTCCACCATTTCTCAGTACTGCCATCATCAGAGGACATTTAGTATATTGACCTGGGAGGACATTTAAGATCCAAACGATAAAACTGAACAAGATGAACACGCATTTCCGTGAAATAGGTTTGGTGCTTGGATTATATAAAAGAAAACAATTGTCAAAATGTCAAGGCCAAACTCAAACCTTGTAAACATGCCGTAGCATCCGCTGTCTCAGACTTGAGATTCCATTTTGACCAATTATCTGTAAGTCCATTTAATTTGAAATTCAATTTAGGCAGCTCTTAACTCTAAACAGTTCCACCATGAGAGTGCCTTTTACCGTATGCATTTGGGACATGTTCCTTTGTGTTTCTGGGGGCTATGAAATGTGTTTTTGAATATTTTTGATAGATTGAAATCATCAGCTTTAGTGACTCAGAGGCAGTATTCATTTCAGAGGCATTTTCTATAAACGCATATTAATAAGCACAGTGTTGCTCTCTCCCTCCCTGCCCCAAGATGCTCCTCAGAGGAGGTAAGAGGATGAGATTTCTTTCAACTGTTCTTTCTCACTCTCCTTCCCTGTCCCAGTGCACTAAATTAGGGCTATCCGTTATTTCTTTCATCACTGTAACCAAATACAAGACAGGAATCTCCCGATGGAGGAAATGGTTTCTTCCGGTTCGTGGTTTAAAAAAGTAGAATGCAGCAGGGTAGTGAGCAAGAGGGACATGGAGTCACTTGTTCAGATCTCTGAAAAACAGGAAGCAGAAGGCACTCAGCAGACTTGGGGCTGAGCTATAGCAAACAAGGTGGGTTCCCCTGTTCTGGTGAAGCCCTATTTCCTAAAGGTCCAAAGGTTCCCAAAATGGTGCCACTAGCTAAAGACCAATTCTTCAAACACATGAGCCCATGGGGGACATTTCACATTCATATCATAACATGAGGACCATACAGGATGTCATCCTACGGGCAGGCTTGGAAAAGACTTGGGCTTACAGCATCATATCATCACACCGTGTATCTTAGTACCCATGACCATACAGTCACTGCCATTGCAACAGCAAAAGGCTTTCCACTAATGTAAAGCAACAGTAAGAAAGAGAGCAAGCCTATACTGGTCATTTTGTTACCAGTCTGTCACTTTGCCAAGCCTTTTATGACTCAATGGATTTTGTGTGGTAACTTGCCCAGCACATGGTAAGGTTGAATTAATTGTTTCTTCAACTTCTGCTAGTATATATAGAATATACTTAGAATACATAAGTAGTATCTCACTGTTTTTTTTTTAAAATTGCTTTGAAAATACAGAAGACTTAAGGACATGCACAAAGTAATTGAGCTTAAGGAAGTCAGTTTTTAACTTATCTAAGCCACTAATCGTGTTGCCTTTAATAAGCTCATGAGCCAAACTCCCTGGCTCATTAATCCTCGAGTAGAACATCAACTCCAAAGGGAGAAATGCTTAATGTATTTAAAATGTTGAATATTTTTACAGTTCTTTCTTACACAAAAATTATATTTAAATTTACCTTAGGAGAACAAAACTATGCTGGCTTTGAATGTTTCTCCTCGGTGCTAGTACTGTTTATGGGCCCATAGAAACCCTTAGGAAGTAATAGTAAAGAAGAAAAATGGAAAGGAAGGGAGAGATGGGAGGAGGAGGGAGGGAGGGACAGAGGGTAGGAGGAAAGGCTGGTATGCATGATGAAGAGAAGCAAGTTAGTGCTATGTATTGGTGTTACTTGGAACTTCATGTCCTTTAATCTAATGTTTTTATTATTACTCAAGACTCCTTTTACCCTGCCTTGAACAATAAGATAAGATATTGCATTTTCTAGCAAATGGCAATGTCATTATTTATTATCTCCAGATAGCTGTTGACCGGTGACACTTGGTTTCATTCTTTACTGGTCTCTTATTCTGATTAATATTTTTTCATTCTGCTCACTGTAATAAAATTTCAACGTTAGCTGCAAAAACATATCCCAGAATGAGACCAATGTCGCCAAATGTTAACCATAGTGCCAAGGCATGACTTTAGTATTTAACTCCGTGTGCTAATTCTTAATTTGGTACCAAGGCTTAAGACAGAAATTACTCATTTGTAACTTGTGCCTCAAAAGAGCATTGTTCCCTACTTTTTTGTCAATTTCTTCATGATGTTCAAAAAATAAGTTTAATTAAAATCTCTTAGAGCTATCATAGGACAAATGTAAGCTACATCTAAGCATGACATAATGAAGTTTGCTCAGGCTGGAAACAGAGTCATAGATGTGGGACTATGGCATTGGTAATACAATTGCATTACTATTAATTGAATTGTATCCCCACGCCCTTATCTTGAAACCCTAAGCTCCAGTGTAGTGATAGTTGCAGAGGAGGCCTTCGAGGTAACCACAGGAAGATAGGGTCACCGGGGTCTTAGATGCCTCGTCTCCAAAAACATAAACTTAATTTCTCTATTTAAGCTGCCTGGTCCATGGCATTTTTGTCAGATCAGCCCAGACAGAATATTTTACAACAGAAGTTTAACTTGAGGACCCGAACTGTAGCTGGTCTGTGGTTAATGGGATGACTAAGACTGCACATTAGAGCTTTTACGTTTGGGCAAGCGTTTTCTAGCTGCATTTACTCTTAACCATCACAACCGTCACATGTGACCTTTTAGTATTCCTGTCACTTTCTTTTTATCAGCGTGGTCAGGCAGGGTGACGAAAGTTCCGACATGATGTCTGAAGCGCGCCAGGTTAACCACTGAGTCAACTCAAAACCTGATCTTCATCTTGGATTCACAGCTTGATTCTTTGGGCCCACCCAAACGTGCTGCCTCTGAGTGATAGATTCTCAAAGGGTTTCAGACGCTGAGGGGTCAGTGTTAGGAACTAAATTATCTCCACTTGGCTTTGATAATCTTTCTATCAGAGTTTCTATCAATGTAGCGTTGCATCATATTCTTGACATATTGAAGTTGTTATCTTTCGTTACACGTTGGAATTATTCCTCTTTAACCAAAATCCAAGACCTATTTTTCTCACCCCTCCCCCTTTTTTTCCCTTTTTTGTTTTGTTTGCATTTTATTTTAGTTCAGTTGTCTTTTTGCTTTGCAGTTTGGGGAACTGAACTCAGAACGTCTTTCACATTAAGTAAACCCCCTATCACGCTGCTGAACTACCTTCATGGCTCGCTTGCTTTTTTTTGAGACCAAAGCACCTGGCATGGAGCCAAGTACAAATAGGCCCACCACTGTTTTCCTGTTATTGACGGGAGAAAATGGAGCGTCGTGACGCTTACCACAGAAGGTTTTTAGGAGAACCCAATCAGGGAAGAGAACAGGTTTATAAACAGAATGCTAATGCTAGTCACCATTATTGTTATTTCGCTGTCCGGAAAAGTAATCTCTTCGGAAAGCAATTGTGACGATTTCTCAAACACATTCTACCTCTAAGTTTGTGTAAGACTAAATCACTGTCATTTAGGGACGTCTACATTTTTATTGCTTATTTTATGTAAGGCTATAGGCTATTAATGAATCTCATAGAAGGGAATGGGTAGCCAATAGGGATTTTAGAGATGCTATGTTATCAGGGCTGCAGTCAAGCCAAGTTGAAAATAGAGAGCACAGACTTAGAAAAACAAATGTTTATAGCCCACTTGTAAATGTGAAACCAGGTGTGTAGGTGCATTCTTGTAATCTCAGGACCCTAGAAGCTGCAGCAGAAGAATTACCAGGACAGTTCAAGGAGAGCCAAGGCTACGGAGCTACGCTTTGTCTAAAAACTACAATAGCAAGCTCTGTCTTTTCTATTAAGTTTCAATTATAAATCTTCCAGGTTAAACAACTCACTGTATATGCCTGGGAATATAATTAAAGCAAGGAGATGGAATGTAGAAAGTATTTATTTATTTATTTGTTTGTTTGTTTGTTTGTTTATTTATTTATTTATTTTGAGGGCAAATTAGTTTATAAAAATCAGCAAAAACAGCATACACACACACACACACACACACACACACACACACACACTCCAGTCATTACTAATCCCAATCTCTGGTGATAAAGTTATGTAGAGTTCATAAGGACAAGGGTTGAGATGGGGAATTTGAAGCCCAATAACAGCATTAAGGATCAGGCTGTGAGACTGCGGTTGCAGAACACTTTGTTTGGAACCCAGAAATGCAGGTGCTGTTGTTTGCTCAGAAGCTTGTTAGGAAAAGTGAAGGAGGACGGGAAATTGCCAGCTCAGTATCTCTTCATGCAGATATTGATTGAAGTCCTAGCTCCCATCATGAATCTCTGCTCATAAAGTTCAAGAAGCCGGGCAGTGGTGGCACATGCCTTTAATCCCAGCACTAGTGAGGCAGAGGCAGGGGGATCTCTGTGAGTTGGAGACCAGCCTGATCTACAGAGTGAGTTCTAGGACAGCCAGAGTTACAACAGAGAAACCCTGCCTTGAAAAACAAACAAACACAAACAAAGTTCAAGAAAATACAATCTATATTCAATAATTGCAGTTGAATAATACTTCTCAAAATGACACCCCTCAGCGATCCTTGCTAAAAAAATTCTCTTTCTTCTTCCTCTGAGACAGGGTACCAAGTATCCAAGATTGGTCAAGAACTCACTGACTGCTTTCAGGGGCTGAGAAAACACAGTTCACCCCTTCCTTGTCTTCATTTCAACTTAGCTTTGCTTATTAAGCTTTTAATTTTAATATTAAGCTTATTAAGCCTCTTCTAAGGCTTCCTTAGAAGAGTGTGCAGGACAAAGAGCTGAGAAGATACACGTTTTAGCAGTACCTACAACTGTGCTGCAAACCACCTATGTTTAGCAAAATATATTGACACCATAAACTATGTTTCTGACTCCACTGGCAATTTGTGACAGGTCTTTCCACCCCACCTTGCCCAAGTTTACTCCTGAGATTTAGTTTCCTAAGGTTGTCAACTGATCCATCAGTGACATAAGAATGAAAGGGCTTATACAGAGATAGAATAAATTAAGCCCCATAGGCCTTTTGAGTTATATCTCTGCGTATTAAAACCATGCAATTGTGGGTTAGTTCCATTGTCTTAATTATCATCTTTGTCTACAGCATCATGCCTGTGATTTTTCTTCTCTTTCAGTCAATTATTATTGATGACCTTATAAACATACCTCTCATTTGTTTTCCAACACTAGCTTGGACAGTTAGAGAAATTAAATATAGAAAAACTAAATCAGCTATAACCGGCTCCACAGATTCCTAAAATATGAAGATTGGGGCTTTAATACTTCCTCCAAGGAACTGTGTGTCAAACCACAACCAAAAATTAGCTTCTTGGAGATGATCACACATATTGACTTGGCTTGTGGAAATAGCGACGGGTATGAGGAGAGGGGGAAAGAATTTGGAAGATTCACATACTACTAAGAAACATCCGGTTCCCCATAGTGCCTTCGGGTTTAAGACGTTATGTTCAGTCTTCTTCCCAGTTAAAGAGAAACCAAATGAGGTAACTGAAACTTAGTGTGCTTGAAAATTGTCCTGAAAGCTTGCTCAACATGAGGATCTCCAAATCTTGCCTCAAGGAACATTTGGATGGAATCATCAAGAAGTCCAGAGAGTTTATCAAATACCCACAAGTGATGCAGGAGTTTCCCGTCCTGTACTTGACTTCATGGTCCAGAAGTGTGCCTGACAAGTTAGAAAAAAAATGCTAAAAACAGTAAAACCCAAGTCGGCAGAACTGTGAGGAAATGGGTGTACTGGTAATGTCAGCTGCATATTTTCTACAGATTAGAGAAGAATGGAGAACAAAAAAAAATATTAAAACAAGCAGAGTTATTTATTTACCAGATATTTCTACTTAATGAAATTTATCTTTAGGAAATGGCTTAGACTATTTATCTTAGAGGTGATATTTCAAAATAGTTAAATCCTATTAACAATGCAAAAATATTGATAAAAAATAGTTAATATTGATCAAAATAGTTAAATAAGATAGCTTATTTAACAAAGGTTTATGACTAAGAAATATGTAATACCAAGCCTTTCATGGGGATTATCATTTCATAATCAATTTTCAGGAAATAGGAGACTAAGCAAATAAGATTTGTTCACAGGAACACATGCTATGTTAAGTTTCAAATCACAACTTATGTGAGTTGTAATGATCCATGGATATGCATGAAATTATGTAAGACGAAAGGTAGAAAGTCACAGCATAGTGATAAGCTGGCTATAACTTTTTAGTAAAGTGATTGAGTTTATCAAAGAATATCAAGGGGATTACTGAAATGCAAATAGCACTTTTTATTTGATTGTTCCAGTTACATACTTTTTATAAACACATGAATCAGGATATCCATAGGCTAAACAGAGTGAAGCAATTTTTGTATGTCAACAATACAAAGAATTAGAGGATAGAAATTGTTTTAAGATTTTGTTTGAGTGTGTGTGTGTGTGTGTGTAAGTAGGTACGTGCATATGATTGCAGTACTCAAGGAAACCCAAAGAGAGCATATCAGATTTCCATAGAGCTGGTGCTACAGATGATTGTGAACTGCTGGATATGGGAGCTGGAAACTAAACTGGAATCCTCTGGAAGAGCAATCATTGGTCTAAACTTTTGAGCCATCTCTCCAGTCTAGAGAATGAAACTATTAAAAACTGACCAACACCGTGTGTTAAAAGGAGAGAGCAATGACTTTCACATGGAACTAGATTAAGACTTGAAATTCTAAGTAATCCTTAAGAGCTTTTATTTGAAACTTAGAAATACTTCTCAAAGAGTCTATGGATATTTTAGAAGGCATAGGAAGTTTAAATTTCACTGTTTCCCCCTAGTTTCTTGTGTCAGTTGTAGTTAATAAATGCTAGGCAGGTTTCCTTTGCCACCAAGAAGAATACCTTTTTACCTATTCCCTAGACTTCCTACAGGCAGTAATGAATGATGATTTTAATTATTCCATCACAGACCACCAACAAAAAGCTCTTAGAATCCCTGTAAGAATAATGTCTCCAATGCCCAAAATCCAACATTAAATTTTATACATCAGTCATCTACCAAGATTTTAAGGTCTTTCAAATTGGTCCATCATTAGGGAAGGCTGATCTGTTTGATAATTTATTTTAGCCTAAAACAAAATAAACAAAAACACAAACAAACAAAAAAAAGCTATATGTGTATGAATTTGCACTGACATCAAGATCCCTAGGAAGACAAGTTATTTCCAGCTTATTGACATTTAGCCACTTGGAGAGAAACTGGCACATTCATTCCAAAATAATTAATTTTGCTGAAAGCACTGAGAGGCCTGTTTTTCCCGAGGCAGCCCCGTGGGCTGTGTGCAGCTCAGCTAAGCCATACTTCACTGGACACCGTCATTGCCTTCCCATCTGGCAACAGGTGGTCATTAATATGAAATGTTAAACTAACACTGAAATGAAATCCCTGAATAATCAGCCAGTCTGGGGAAGGTGCAGAAGATTTCAAAGACTAGGAGCGGATCAACTTCTTCGTTCCAAACTATAACAGGAGCAAGTAAGTTATTGACATTCAGCCTTGAAAAAAAAAAAAAAAGAAGTTCCAGGCTTGTGTTTTGTAGAAATTGATTTACTTGGGAGGGATGAGGGGTTCAATTAGTACCCTTCGAGCTCAATGCAGGCTGAGTGCTGTGATAACCCACCCCAGCCAAGGAACCCTACAGGAAAGGCCACAGGAGTGCATGTCAATCTGCCACGGCTCCAAAGACACCCAAACAATGCCACAGAGAGGAGCTGTGAGGGCAGAAGTCAAGCCCCTCCCATGCCCACCAGAAATGGCCTGACAAGCTTTGGTGAGTTGGCAATCCAGCTCCTATGCATACCAATCAGTGGACCTGGACCCCTTAATCAGAAGGAACCCACACTCACTATGGCCGTGGTGTGAGTCAAAACCAGGACCTACTAAAGAATGTTGAATTCTGTTTTAACGCTAGTGCTTGCTTTGGTCATTTGTTGAAGTAAGGAGCAGTTTGGCACTGGGGAGATGGTTCACTTGGTCAAGTGTTTGCCACGTATGGTGGCATGGGGAAATGAGGACCGGAAGAAGAACTACTTTAGTAAAACATCTAGCAAAGACCTTTTTTATAAGATTAACTATGAGTCACCACAAAGCTTCTTCGTATAGGGACTGCATCTTGGCGCTTTTGAAAAATTGAAATCTCTATTCACAACAGATTATTTTAGGTAATCTGTAATAGTTCCCTAGCAAACTGTATTGCCCAACTTTTCTTGCTTCCTAGAATAATTACACTAGTATTTTCCTTTCCCTTTTTCTCTTTCTTTTCTTTCTCAGAACTAGAGGATGAACCCAAGACCTTGCACCTGCAAACTCTACCCCTGAGCAAACAACCACAGCTTCTCCAATGTATTTTGAGGCATAGAATTACTGAATTACTGAAGCTGGCCTCGAGCTGTCAGCCCTCCTATTTCAGCCCCCAAGGAGCTGGGATTCTAAGTGAGCAGCAGCCCAGTTCCTGACACTCTTATGTATTTTTTAATTTTATCCTAAACATCATAAAAAGTACTTTTTGGAGATCATGGGAATGAGAGATTCATTGTCCGTAGTCACTGTTACATTTTGCTTCTAGGAAGAAAAAAAAAAAGAGCTGTAACAGAACATTTAGTTATTTTTATAGAGATTTGATGATAGATCCTTCTTTTTATTGTTGCTGTGGATGGTTGGTTTGTTCGTTTTTTGTTTTGTTTTTGTTTTGGCCCCAAGTATTCAATAACCATGATAGTTTGGGAAACTCTGTTTATTTCTAGTGCCCATTGTTCCACACCCGTTGTATATCATCATACGAGCAAGTCCATGAGGAGACTGATAGCTTTTGATTGCACATTCAGATCACAGGTAGGTTGTACTTCTCTCACATATTATCATCTCTCTGTGACACTCTAAGGTCATTTTGAGATCCATAAAAGTTGGTACCTCAAACCCGTCCCAATTGTCATAATGTTGAGTGACAAGGAATGGCAGAACTCAAATTCAGTCCTAATCATCTCTCAAGGAACACGATTACAATTAATTTCAAAGAGAAATCTGTCACCATCAACTAGTTTTTAACATAATATATCTCTGAAAGCAACTTAGACCTGCATGCTGGTATCAGTTGAGAGGCCTAGATGGGTGAGGGAAATTTCACAAGGACCCAGCTCTTACATGAAGAGCTACCAGTAAATGGTGGTGGCTGAGGGGAGATTCGGGTATCCAAAGCCAAGTAGTGAGTCCAAAACACACCTACATATGAGCAATAAACTCCGAGAACTTAGTGCAGAGGAGGTCATGTAGACGTGTGTGTAACGATAATGACTAAAGAAGAATTTGAAGGGAAGCCAGGGGCCATCAAAGGAGTTGAAAGGGTATAGGAGACATTGTGAGAGTCTCCAGAAACTGTATGAAATTTTTTTTTAAAAAAGCTAAAAGACATGAATGTGGGAAAGGAATTTACAGGTAGGAAGCAGGGTTGACAGGGGTAGGAGGGAGATAAGAGAGGGTGAGTGTGCGAATAAATAGAATGCGTTATCTACATATATGGATTTATCAAAGAAGAACTATAATTAATAACAATAGAACAGTGTGGCTGAGCATAACAGCAAGGTGAAGGCCAAAGGACCATAACCTGGAGTGCAGGTGGGCTACATAGACCCGGTCACCAAAACACTGATTAATTAGTTAGTTAGTTAATAGAATCATTGGATTCATTGATCAGCTTCTCAAACTGACTGCTTTAAAATATTCCCATCTGCAATATTCTATTTAGGTGTGTCTCTCTTAAAACTGTCAAAGCCTTGGAAATCGCCCACACAAAACATACGGTCAGAAGCTGAATGCCTAAATTTTTGACAGGTCCAGTGGATCGGTTATGTGTGTGTGTGTGTACATTTTTCCTTCCCTTTTTATTATTTTTTTTTAAGTTCAATTACAACGTGGGTTTCGTTCATGGTGTTGGAATAGTTTTGGTTGGCACAGCCCCTATTCCTCCTCCCTCATCTCCTACTCCTCTTCCCCACTTCGCTGTCTTTCTCCCTAGTGCTTCCTTTCCCACTTCCACATGGTGGGTGTTCTCTTGCCCTCTCTTAGAGCTTCTCATGCCCCCCTCTCTAGCTTCCCAGCATCTACCCACATTCAGGCTTACATGAATACACACGCATAAAGGGTAGGTGCTAAGAGTCTCATCAAAGACAACCTGCAGTGTCTGTCTTTCTGGACTTGGTAGTCCTCCATTTCCAGTTCCATCTGCTTTCCTGAAGATCTCCTCATCACGGCATAAAATGCCATTGTACGAAGGCATCGTGTTTTCATCCACTCATCTGTCGATGGACATCTAGGTTGATTCCATTTCCTTGATATTTTGAGCAGAAGAGCAACAGACATCGATGAGCGAACACCTCTGTAGCAGGATATAGAACACTTTGGGTATACACCCAGCAGTGGGCTAGCCGGATCATACAGTAGTTTTTAACTTTAGCTTTTTGAGAAACTGCCACGTTGATTTTCATAATGCACAGCACATAATGCACACAATGCCCAGCACAGCACTCCTACAACAGTGAAGGATTCCTTTTTTCACGTGTGAATATGTTTCACTGTAACTTTGAACATTGTACACACCACTGCACCAGACTACCTGTATATTTACCGTGTGTCCGAATAAAGCACAAATTAAAACTCAAGAAACACTGACAAGTAGCCTGTTCAGGCTAGCCGAAACAATTGCAGCCAAACACCAATGTCCCTTAAACCCATGCAACGTTGGTGTTAAATGAACCTTAATATGTAAAATTATCCTCACTTCCCTTATACAAAGTCTTGTGAAGACCGGGGCACATTTAATGAATGTTCTTGGCTTTACCGTGTCCCTTTGGTATAAATGAGCCTGCAGACCCAGCCTGTTGTGTTGCCTGGGATACCTGTGTTCACTTATATTAGGTTTTTCTCATGAGAGAACATTTCCAAGATTGCACACTTAGGGTAAAGTTTCTCTTTTTTAATTTCCTTCCTTCTCAAACAAATCTTGAGCTGTCAGAAGTATGAAAATGGAAGTAATCTCTTACAAAAGCATTTCTGAATACCAGCAAGTCCTCGTGACTTCAGATGTCACTGGAGCCAGCTGCCGATAGTAACTCAGATAACAACGCACTTCAAACGGCTAATCTAGCGAGGCTTTCTAAAAATATTAATAACAAAATCCAAGTGATTGAATGCTCTACATGAGCACAACACAGGCTCACGGGCTGCGTGCGTCATTGGGCTCTGGTTGCTAGGAAATCCATGAATAGAACTTAATATGCATTCAGCAACAGGCTGCCGACGCCATCCATCTCCATGGATGCTCCTTCAATTGCCTTTGAAATGGCATTAAGATAACTTTGAAGCATTCTTGAAAAATCAGTCGGTGAGCACAAAGGAAACAAACCATTTTTGGGCAACCATCTGCACTTCCTGTCTAGCCCTTTGAAGTACACATTGTCCTGTGTATTTTGTTCAGGTATCAAGGGACTGAGGGTGAAGGCTGTATTGTGAGGGCAGATAAGACACAAAACAGGATACAGGGGTGTAAGCTCTGGAGACAGGTGCGTGAGGAGTCAGTAATATGCCAGTTTGGCTACACCAACTTTTTGTTTGGGTGTTTTCTTTGGGTTACTGGAGGTGGTGGGAGTGTGTGTGTATGTGTATGTGTATGTGTGTGTGTGTGTGTGTCTGTCTGTCTGTCTGTGATATGTGCAGATACTTGTGTGCCCGAGCAAATGTTTGCATGTATACAGAAGCCCGAAGACAATCGTAGGTGTTTTCCTCTGTTCGTGCACAACTGTAATTTTTGAGTCCAGGTCTCTCACTGTAGCAGGATCTCACTCATTCAGCTAAGCTGGCTCACCACGTAACTCCATGGTGCCACCAGTCTCGGCCTTTCCATCTCCGGGACCACAGCTGTGCACTGCTGTGTTCAGCTTTGACACTGGTGCTGAGGATCCAAATTCAGGTCTTCGTGCTTGCCCAGTAAACACCAAGCGAAACCGTCTCCCCAGTCCAGTCATCATCAGCTTTTCTGGGGCCATCTGTCCTCTCTTCCAAGAGTAATATCAGCCATTACACAAAATGATTTTAAGCATCAAACACCGTGTACCCAGAGCTTCTGACACAAAACAATACAATGGTATCACAATAACGGTTAAGAGTTAGGTAGAACGCATAGCACCGTAGCGGCAGGCGTGGTAACAAGGTAACAACTGCAGCTTGAGTCATTACTATGGCAACTGCTGTTACTGTTACTGAAAGTAAACAACTATGTAAGAAGGGAATCATGTAGTTTTAAAGCTTCGCGTCTGTCACTGTGATTTAATAAAGACAAACATTATACGCTTCTGGGGGATAGTTTACAAACATCTCCAAAAGCTGTCAGTTGCACTACATCTAAAAAGAATCCTAGAGGCGACTGAGTCAGAGAGATGGGGAAACGCCGGCGCTAGGTCACGGGCTGGTAAGACAGGCGGACTTGGTCCAACCCTTGCATCCTCGTGGGCGTCACTTTCAAGCTCTTCCGTTGGCTTCCTACATCGGCGTATTGTGTCCTTCGTGCGTCAAAATTCCACTCTGGGGCAGAAATTCCCAGGAGGAAACGGAGAAAACGGGAATGAGAAGAAGATCAAGAGGAAGCTACGAGGGTTTCCTGGCAAGCACGAAGGTTCTTGAGTTCTCCTGTACAGAGAATGTTGAGTGGTGATTTACATGTGGAGAGCACTAAACCTGGACGTGTTGGAACTCTCCTCACGTGGTTATAAACTATGAGAAGTGACAGCTGGGGCCTATGCATTTGTGCCCAGCTCAGGAAGTTCAGGTTGGCTTTTTGAAATTTTGAAAAAAGAAAAAAAAAAAACCTTTTTTTTAATGCATGATGAGCCAGGGGGGGTATTTACTTGATATTTTTACTTACTCTCAGATAATGAAGCATATCTAACAAGTGAGAAGGTCATGAAAGAAAATTTGTTGGTACTGGACCCTGTTTTCTGGATCAAGGGTAGCAACTTCAATACATTCAAAGATATTCACACGTTATTGTTAGATTTGTCCGAGAAATAAAGAAAAAAATCACAAGTGACATCCAGATAGCTAGCTTCGTTTTTCTTCAGTGGTTCAGACTGAACATTTTCCAAATTGAAAACAGGAAATTACAAAGCAAAGGAGTGAAATCATACTGAGAGAGGCCCGGGCCTGGGCCTGCTTTTGGCCTCTGCCTGCTGGTAGCTGACGGACAGGCATGCTGCTTTGCCAAGCTCCGGCTCCTCATCTGAGAAATGAGAAAATTAAAGCTGTGTCCACAGCCCTCTGAGATTGCTGATGAACGAGACAGGTTAGAAAAACGACTTCCAGAAGAGTCCCAGGAGCTCCTGAGTTCACAAAACTAGGACAAGGAAGGGCCAAGTTCAAGGCTAGTCCGGTCATAAGCGGGTATTCATCAACTACACCAGAGATTTTTTTTTTTTTAACTTGGGTTACCTGAAAGGTTTCAGCTAGAAGAGAAAACAGCTGGCATGGGCCAGAATTTTCCATGTCAGGATCATTTGTATTTACTGAATTTTCATGTGCAGTTTTGTTCAAGAATTTGTCCAAGAAATGGGAAGATGGCTCAGCAGATAAAGTGTCTCCTGCACAAGCTAGAGGAACTGAGTCTGGATCCTCAGAGCTCAAATAAAAGCCGTGCTTGACAGGACATGCCTGAAACCTCAGCCACGGCAGGAGATTGCCAAGAACTCACTGAGCAGCCAGTCTAGCCAAAACCTGAGCTTCAAGTTCAATGAGAGGCCCAATCTCAGAATGGGGTGGGGAGGAGAAGAGGAGGAAGGGGGTGGATTTAGGAAAGACACGGGTATCAGCCTCTGGTCTACACACACACACATACACACGGGCACACACAGGGGTGAGTGCACCCACAGGCATAACACACAGACAAGCACACACAATTTTTAATTAAAATTTTCTTTTGAATGTTTGCATTTTAAGATTTCTTTTTATTTATTTATTTGTGTGTGTGTATGTGTGTGTGTGTGTGTCTATCTGTGTGTGCATGTCTGTGTCTGTGTGTCTACCTATGCACATCTGTTTCTGGTTGTTCACAGAGGCTAGAGGAGGGTGTTGGATTCCCCTGAAGCTAGAGCTATAGATGTTATGAGCTGCCCAATGTGGGTGCTGGGAACTGTTCTTAGGTCCTTTGAAAGATCAGCAAACACTGAACTGTTAGGATTTATCTCCAGCCCTAACATTTTTTTGTTTTATTTTTAAAAGAAAACAGTGAGCCACAGAGAGGCCTCCCTAGGTAAAAGACCTAGCCATGCGAGCCTGGTGACCTGAGTTCAATCCCTAAAACCTAAGTAAAAAGCTGGACACAGTGGTGCGTTATCTTTAATCCCAGCATGCGTACAATGAGGTGGAAGGCAGAGACCGGAGAATTTTCCAGAAATTCAAAGGCCAGTTTGCCTAGAGTCCATAGTATAGTAGTCGAAACAGCTTGAGCCTTGGTTGAGGCTGCATCAACAAGGGAGAAGGTGAGAACATACTGACCTCTACATGTGAATCTTGACATGCAGTCTGTGGCACCCTGACACACACACACACACACACACACACACACACACTCAAGAAAAATTTATATCTAACTATAAATACTGCTGTATCCCAACATAAAGGCTTTTTTCCCATAATGGTGCTTTTCTGGTAGCAGACAATGACAGTGAACAGACTCATGTTTCCACTGTTCACAGTGGCCAGAAGCCATTGTGACTGTTGAGCAATTATAAAACAAGTGATATCTGATCATGTGAATTATTTATTATGATACATTTTAATTTTAAACTTAAAGAGCCTGGCTATTAGATCAGAAAGTCCATACATCTAGTGAAATAATTTAGGGAGGAATGTCCTGGGATTGTCCATGATTGAGACATGTTAAGGACAAAACTTTCAGTTTAAAGAACACTATTTACTAAGAAGAACGGAAAGCCACGGTTGTTTCCCTTCAAACTAGGAAACAAGCAGACAACGTATCTTTCCTTATGGTTTGACTTTTGAGGATGTGGTTTTCCCGCAGACAGGTGAGATGTATTTGTCTACAGGCCCGTGAGAGTTAGAACTGAGGATGGCTGTGTTTTCTGCACAGCGGTTTGCCTCCACTGAAACTGGAGCTGTTTGTCTTCCTGCTATTTTATATTCATCTTCTCCATAAACAAGCATCAGTATTCGCCCTTTGAATGGGCTAAGTGACAGGCTGATTTCAATGTGCTCGCTTCGCGTGGTTGCCTTGTTTGCTTCTTTGCTGGCCTTCTCAGCGGCTCCACATCTTCTCTGGGGCTGCATTTTTCTTCCCCCTCCCTTGGAGAAAGTTATCATTCTCTCTGTGCTGGGGAGCTTTCCTCCAGAGGAGGAGAGAACTGAGGAAAGGGGCAGCCCAGTGAGGAACCAGAGCTTACCTCAAGAAATAGTGTTCAACTCAAATGTCTGCCTCTAACGGGTCACTGTTACCAATGAGTTCTTTCCCAATGGCTGAATTAACACAGTCAGATTTCCTTGATTTCAGAGCAACCAGTGCATTCGTAGCTCAATTCTCTCCCCACGGGCACACCTTCCGCTACCCGCTTGACATCCCTATGCAGCAGACCACCTAATGGCAAAAGCGGGGAGACCAGTTCTCATATTGTCATTGGATGACTGCCAGAACAATACATCGTTTAGACCAAGTCTGAGTCTCATGACTTCAAAACGCCGACATCTTTTCTCCTAGCTGTTCCACACTGAGCCTCTATTAATTCATCCAATCCTGCTATGATTAGACATTAAAATCAAAATAATCAGACCCAGACCATTCTCTTTATTGGAATAAAAAGAGGGGCCAATGAATGAAGCCTAGATGGTATAATAATGTAGAATCCAGACAGGACTAAGCCTAGCTGAGTGAGGAGTCTTGAAGGGCAACCACTCTCACTTGCCTTTCTCCACCAGAACCTTGACTTTGATGAACCGGCCAGCACTCAGGATGTGTCTATTCTCATATGCGTAGATACCATGCTCAATGTGTGATGAATCTCGGACACACAGCTTGAAGGGTCATGAGAACTTCACTGCACAAGATAAGTCTATACCCTCAGAGAGCCGAGGTTTAGTAAACACATAATGGGATTCAGAATTTTATCCACCTTAAGAGTCAAGAAAAAGCATTAAGAATTATGCTGTGAGGAGTGCAGTCTTCTGATTTGGTAATCCAGGAGTTCTTTCTGAGGTAGCAGGGTTAATATTAGGAACAAGTTTGAATAAGAATGGCCCCCAGAGGCTCATATATTTGAAAGCTTGGTCATCAGGAGTGGCACTATTTGAGAAGGATTAAGAGGTGTGGCCTTGGAGGAAGTGTGCCTTGGGAGGAGGTGTTGAGGTTTCAAAAGCTCAAGCCACTCCCAGGGTTGCTCTCTTTTTACTGCCTATGGATCCAGAAATAGAACTCTCAGATGCTCCTCCAGCAGCAGTGTGTCTGCCTGTGTGCTGCCATGCTCCCTGCCATGATGATGAGAGATTGAACCTCTGGAACTGTAAACAAGACCCAGTTAAATGCTTTCCTTTATAAGAACTGCCATGGTCATGGTATCGCTTCACAGCAACAGAACACCAAGTCAAGGTGCAAGTCATGTGATTTCTTGATGGGCACAGATCCCATCAACCTCAAGAATCAAAAACCTGGGTCAAACAGACATAGCTCTGATGGGGGAGAGGAAATTTCTGTGGCATGCCAGGGGAAAGACAAACCATGACAGTGATGTGTAGTAGTATGCCTACTGCTGGGGAGGCTCAGCAAGTAGGCAAGGAGGCATACTACTACTACAAATGGCGTACCAATGTGGGGCACTGACGTCACGCTAGCTAATCCAAGTGGAGTCAAGGAAGAAAAAGAAATTCAAGGCTTTGCAGAATCTGGAAAAGTATGCTCAGAGAAAACTACCAGAGGATAGAAATAAGCCTCTATGAAGAGAAAAGACAGTGAAATTAGTAAATAAATGAGAAAGAAAGCTCTGAGGTGAGAGCCATAGAATAGAGGCCCCTAGAGATAAAGAATTCAGGTAGGAGCAGGAAAGAGCAAGGGTCTTACCGCTTTTCCTGATCATGGAGCTGATGCCCCCTCCTGCCACTGGTGGTAGCGTGCTGTTCCACAAATTCTGTTTTCTGATAGCTGTATTGTATGTGTATGAAGCTCAAGATATTGTGTTTAGATCTATGGAAGGGGTTATAATTTCCCCATAGTGATGGTAAAAAAAAAATGCCAAACCACCAGAATGTTTCAAATAGAGATTTTTCCCACTGTCCCAGGACGCCCTGTTGTTGTGGAAGCCAAGGCTTAGTGCCAAAAAGCCACTTAAACTAAACTAAACTAAATAGTTTGTTTTGTTTCGTTTTCTGCAAACCTGTATACAAGAGGTCCTGATAAGACACATCTGCTGTGGTGATGAGAACTCCACCCACGATAGAACCCTTCCTGCAGACAAACGACTAGTTATTTCCCTACAAACCAGATTCTATCTTAAAATCTGGAAAGTGTTTCCTCAGGGTCAGTGCATAGAAGCTATCTTCAAGGACTGACCAAGTTTGTATCTATCTCGTGCTGGCAGCTGAACTTGATGCGATAAGAGTTACCCAAGTGGTGCTGGTTTTGAAGGCAATGAAGGGGTCATGGAGAACAACTGAGGCTTGATCCTGTAAGAGACCAAGAGAAGCCATTAGTGAAGATACAGCCAAAGTAGCAGTTGAAGGCCCAGATTGTAGAGAAGTTGAGGCTTAGCACCATGAAAAGAGCCCAGGAGAGGGTATTGGTGAAGGTGCAGCCCAGTTGCAACAAGGGACCCCAGCAGCATTTTGAGATGCCAGTACGATAGGATGACCATCAAGAACAACAGCAGCAATAGAGGGGAGCCACCCAGAACCTGAGACACAATCTGTGTGTGCTGCAGAGAGCAGAGCCAGATCCAAGCCCTTTGGAGGAACCCAGAAGATTGTGAGTGAATTCCAGATAATTGGGCATTAATAATGTTTTTCTGCTGTCCAAAGACATTATGAAAAGCTTGATAGATGTTTGGTTTCATTTGGTCCTGTGCATTAGCAACTCGTGATTGTTCCACTTGTAAATAGTTTTGCTAATGTAGTGTTAAATTGTGTTGTAAAGGTAAAGCATTTTTTTTTAAATACAGAAAAGAGGAAATTTTGTGGAAGTTTATTTTTAGCTATGTTTGTAATTGTTTTATGCACTGTTAGGTGAGGGGCTGTCTAGGGTGTTTTATATTGTCTGCAGGTGCTGGATTCATGTGGAGGATGTTTAATTGCTAATGATCTGCATGTGCTATCAGTAGAACACCTGAGTAGTTCTGTAAGAATAAAAACACCTGAGCTGAGAGGCTCAAGGTTCCACTGTGAGCATGGCACTGGCCAGGATGGTGGATCCCTCTGCTGAGGTCTGGCAGAGTTTACACCTGTGAGGGTGACTCCGTGTTGTCCTTGCTGAGCTGCCTCACAGCGGCTTGCTACTGCAGTGATGAGCTGGAGAGATTGTAGGAACAAGACCATCAGGAGCCTGATGACCTCATGAAACAGTGAAGTAATGCACCCCAGATCCCTTTCAGTTATGTCAAGGCCTGGTTATGACAAGGGTGATGAGCTGAAGTGGTGATTTCTTAACTTCATGATTAGTCTACGTGATTGGAGAAAGTTCCAGGCTCCTTTGTGTAGCATGTCTATGATATCATGTTGCAAGCTTCCCACAGGCAGATCTCCCTCCTCTACCTCTGCTTGGTGCCAATCCCTGCATGTTCAGTTTTCATTTGCTCACTTGCTTTCTAGAATAAACTTGTTTCTCTACAGTTCCACAGTCTAAGTATTCCCTTGCTTTCTTTCAGGTCTCTGTTCAGCTTTCACACAATTAAATGGCACCCTTTCTCATAGTCCCCCTGACTCCTCGAGCATGTTTATGCTTTGTCTTTTCACTGATGGCAGTAATGATCTAGAAGTTTGTTTTGAGTTATGTATAAAATAATTGTTCTATGCACTGCTGGGTGAGGGGCTCCTTAGGTCTTGGCATTTTGTATTGTTCACAGGTGTTGGATTTCTGTGTGTGTGGGGGGGGGGTTGTTTGATTGCTTACGATCTGCATGTGCTATCAGTAGAACACCTAAGGAGTTCTGGGTCAATAAAAACATCTGAGCTCAGGCACTTGGGGTTCGACTGTTCAGTATGGCACTGGCCATGATGGTGGTTCCCTCTGATGAGGTCTGGAAATGTTTGCTCCAATGAATATGTCTCCTTGTTGTCCTATTTGCTGAGCTACCTTGTTAGGTGTATACTTACACAGTAATAACTCTATGGTAGACACAATATGCTGTTTGTTCTTGACCTATTTCTTGTATGCCTCCCATAATAGAATACTAGCTCCTGGAGGACAGGGCCTTTGTCTGGACAGTAAGCCTCCTTAACTTAGACATGCCTGCTAATGCAGCAGAACACCCACCCCTTGTCGTTTATACCAGAGAACTGGGGGTTTGCTGCAGTGAAGGCTCCTACTCATGAGCATCTTCTTTGGTGGAAATCCCATTGTCATGAAGATTCATATTTGTTTGGACTCTAAATTCAAAATGGACTTACCCTATCCGTACACTATAGATACATAAATCAGCTAGAAGTGAAAATATCTAGTGTAGTTGTATTAGATGTATTAAAATCCCAGGGGAAGCGTGCTAGCTGCCAATATCCCTTATACTATGGTTTTCTGAAAAGTAGGTGTCTTAGTTACTTTTCTATTGCTATGGTAATACACCTTGACCAAAGCAACTTACAAAAGAAAGAGTTCATTTGGGGCTTACAATTTCAGAAGGTTAGAACCCATGACCATAATGGCTAGGATCATGGCACTAGGTAGACAGGCATGGTACTAGTACAGTTGCTGAGGGCTCACTTGTTGAGACACAACTACAAGGCAGAGAAAAAGGAACTCAGATGGCCTGTCTTTTGAAATCTCATAGCCCCGTCCCAGTGACACACCTCCACTAAGAAAGCTACAACTCCTAATTCTTCCCAAACAGTTCTACCAACTGGGGACCAAGTATTCAAACTCATGAGCCTATGGGGGCCATTCTCATTGAAACCACATGTGAGGTTTAATGTTGACTAGGACATTCCCACCACACAGCTTTGAATAAGTCTAAATAAGGTGTACACATGCAAAAAAGTGATCGGGTAATAAGCCCAGTACAATGGGACTTGAAAGCAAGTCTTGGCAAAGTTAACACTATTAAATAAGAGTGCCCCAGAATACAAAGCCCCACACATGCATCAAGACGCCTCCCATAACTGCCCCGGTCCAAGTAGGACTTCTGTGGCTTTCAGAACTGCCATTTAAATTTTTTTTTTTTCTATCCAAGACTACAACATCTTGGGAAGTTGGAACTGTACCAAACATTTCTCCTGAAGCCATGTTGGCAAAGTAAATGATACACACAGTATTTTCTGGGCAGGCTCTAGTTCACTAACAAGTCATTTTTTTTGTTTTTTGTTTTTTTTTTTTTTTCTCATTTCTGTTTTCCTAAGCCACCAGCAACAAGTTTTTACCGCTCCCATTTGCATATCCATTTACAATGATATCACGCTTTACAAATATATGTTCATTTTGCTTAAACATAGTCAATTCATTTTGCTACAATTGTAGAGGAAATGTTAGCCTCAAGAGCATAGAATTTCCCATCTGGTAGCAAATCTCACAGCAAAAAGCCTTTTTGGAAGCATAGTTAATCCTTTAAGGAGATGTATTTCGCAACTTCACTTTTATCTGATGGCAACAGAAACATGTTTTTTGCAAAATGTGGCTCAGATGCAAAAGTGCTAAAATTCCTAGTTTAAAATATAAAACATGGGAGAGGTTGTGGATTTTTTGCTTGTTTGTTTTGTTTTTTAAGTAAGGGAGAATAGCCTAATTACCAAACCCCTCCTTAGCACCCTCGAACCTGACTGCCCTGGTCTAAGCAGGACCTCTGTGGCTTTCAGAATTGCTGTTTTAAAAAACGTAAAAATAAATATTCTCTCCAAGATTGCAACATCTTGGCAAGTTGGAACTGTACCAATCATTTCTCCTGAAGCCATGCTGGCAACGTAAATGGTAGGCACAGTATTTTCTGAGCTCCTAAATGTTTAGGTATCTTTTCTGGAGATGATTCCCTGCTGGAAGGTTAGTGAGAGGGGTTCAATTGGAGAATGTAGATTTGAAAAACAAATAGAAGATTCTAAGAGAAATGAGCATTTCCCTTCTTCCCAGATGAGGATTTAATTCTTTCTGCTCTTTTTCCCAAGCTCCCATGAACTTTCCATTTTCCCACTCTCAGTCGAACCACCTTCTTATTTCAACAATAGGAAAGGTAAAAGAGGGTGGGAGGGGAAGGGGAAAAAGAAAGAGAAGGCAGGAGACACTGAGAATTTCCTCCATCACCCTCACTAATTTTCTGAGCTGTCACCATAGGGACCCATCTCTCCCCACTGTGTCGCGACTGTGCATGAACAGGCAACATGCCCTAAGCGTGCAATCCTGCTGTTATTTGCTAACAGACAGTGCTTATTGGAGAGTACAATAGGTCTCAGCAAGTGTCCTGTCTCTAGTGGGTGGCTCCATCATCATGCAGACACAAACAGGATCCCCCACACTGCCCCTGCCTGGATTCCCTACCTCTTTAATGCTATGGTGCTGAATAATATTGTCTTCTATGCTGTCTCCACTTTTGTTCTTGAACTTCCTCTGTCAGGCATCTGAGCAGGTGAGCCAATCGCAGATGACGTCTCTGGTGCCCAACTTAGTACAGTTCCACAGGTGGGCGCTTAGATTTCATCTTCCTCGGCTTATCATCCCAGTGACAAAATTGGAAACAGCATTCATTTCTGAAATACCCTCTGCACTCGTCACTGTCTCTTGGGTCTTCTTCCATCTGCCTCGCTTCGGTCCTGTTATTTTCTGGGCTCATTTTTTTCTTGTCTTTGCAACATTCAAGTGGCTCCCGGGTTCGGTCCACAGATTGCTTCTCTTTTTATTCTCATGCTGAGCCAATCTAATGAGTTTTAAATGCCCAGTACACACATATTTAAAGATTCTCAAGTATATACATGTCCTCTTGTATGTATTATCATATATAAATATATATATATAAATGTATAAATATGATATATTTATGTATAAATGTATCATAATTTATAAATTTTATGCATTTTATACAAATGTATGTGTGTGTGTGTGTATATATATATATATATATATATATATATATATATATATATATATATATATATATGTGCCCCCACATGGCATTTCACAGTCATCAACATATCAAAAACTTCATTCGTTTTCCAATTAATTTATTTATCAGTTGATGTTAACAAGTAAAATTGTAAATATTTACTATGTGTCATGTGATGTTTTGAAACTCCTATACATTGTATAGTCAATCAAGCTAAACAGTACACACATTGTCTTTATACTGATATTTGTGTGTGTGTGTGTGTGAGAGAGAGAGAGAGAGAGAGAGAGCGCACACTAGAGACCTCAAAGTCATTTCTCAAGCATACAATACGCTGTTATTTGTATAGCCACCATGCTGTACAATAGATATAAAACTCATTCCAAAATGAAATTATTGATTTTTGCCCTCCAAAGCCGCTCCCCTTAATGTTTTCCTCTAGAAAACAGAAAGTCAGTTGTTGTAGTTGCTCAGACCAAAGTACAGGGTGGAAGGTGATTTTGATTGGAGTCTTTTCCTTAGTCGTCCGTGCCCCATATCTAGAGTGCTTGAGGCACAGAGAGTGATACACAGATAGTAAAGGAAAAGTAACATGATACATTTACAAATGATGGACGTTTTAAATAAGCAATACCTACCATAAAGTAAGCATTCATACTTTATTATTTTTTCTCTTGTTTAATACATCCCAACATCCTTCCATCCCTCTCTCCACTCTTTCCAGCTCCCCCCATCTCCCCTCTCCCCAGAATCTACCCCTGCCTCCATCCACACACCCCTATCCCTGCCTCTCCCAAGAAAAGAGCAGTCCTCCCAGAGTTACAGCTCAATCAGGGCACAAGATGGAACAAGGCCAGGCATGAATCTCTACATCAAGGGTGGACTAGGTAACCCAGTAGCAGTAAAAAGGTCTCAGGGGCAGGCAAAAGAGTCAGTAGGGAGCATGAATAGGGCATCTCCTATAATCAGGCAAGGCTCCCAGTGTTGGGACTGGGATACCATCAGAGTCACAAAATCTTTGATCTATAACCTGTCCTTCCTACAGGATCCACTGGGACAATGGAAGGACAGAATCCTGTGCCAAAGGAGTGAATCTATGCCCGATACTGCAGGCTAAGCCAGGAACTAGAGACTGGACAGCAAGGGATGATTTCTAATGATAAAACGCTCCACTCATAGATCGGTGCCTAGCCCAATCTTCATCGGAGAGGCTTCCTCCGATACCTATCACTTAAAAGTGCAGAAGAAAAGCAATGGAAACACAAAATTTAAAAAAAAAATGGTCTTGAAAGATTAGCAGTAATGCAACAGGAAAAGTAGGGGAAAATATTCTCACAGGGTAAACAATAGGATTAAAACATACAAACGTGAAGAATTGTGGTACTTTCAGACAGCCACGTCATGGAGGGAGATGTCATACGGTAAACAGTTTTGAAGGGAATACTCAAAAAAAAAAAAAAAAAGCTGTAAAGATTCTTAAGAACAAGAATAGAATTGCATAGCACCTTGAGGCTGTATGAGTACGTGCTAAGGCACAGAATGGCTAAATGATGGCGAACGGCGACCGTATGTTTCCAGACTACTCGCTAAGGCCTCCGCTAAGTTGTGATACTAAGATTGGCCAGTAGCAGGAGCAAAACTCTTCTAACCTCCACAGTTCTTCCCCCAGAACCCTCAAATCTTTTACTACAACTGGAGGAAGTGCAGCACAAGTCCTTAGCACTCTCAGGGGCTGAGAACCAGTAAGCAAGAGAACATCTCCAGACCAGAACAGACTCTGGACCGGTCCATTTCCTTTGCTCTGTGATCCTAGGTGGAAACAAAGTAGCCATTTGATTCACCATCATGGTGTGCCTACTGATGGGATTGCACCACAGTGGACTTCCTGAGGGTAATGGAAGCTGGATAGAAAAGACTGGGGGCTGAGATAAGATTCCACAAGCACTAAATTTCTCCTACTGCCAAACTCGCTTTCAAGAAAGAAATGAAAATCCCTTTCCTTCTTGTCTTCTGCTTTATCGTATACTTTTGTGCTCTCCAGAGCCCCCAACTCTCCCTTGTACTATTAGTTTTGTACTGACCTCTCTATATTATAGTTTACAATAAATTCTGAAGCAGAAGATAGCTTACACGACTCAACGTTATCCGTAAGACTAATAGGACTGAGAAGAATGCATTGAGTCTCTAACTACTAACTTATCCATAAACTTTAGGTACTTTATTAGTGAAGGAAATGGGTTTCCTATTCTGTGCTTTGTGATTCATATTTTCACGGCTCGGTCAATTATTCATTATTGTGTAGCTTGTAAGAGGGCACGAAGTTAACAATAACAATTACATTAATGATAGAGTGAGTTATTAAAATTTACTTTAATAGCCACTATATTTGTGATGATAATTATGGTTATGACTAACTATGATTACAACAGCCATTGTAATCATAATAAGCTCAAGGATGGTTTAATGCTAATTGCTTCATCATAAAGAAATTAGAATATAGGACTGTAAGTGAATATGGTTATGATTGTCAGAAGGGTGTTTGTGGATCTCGGTTACTGGATATTAACCTTCTCCATGAAACCAAAGACAGTTTTTAATAAAAATAGAGTTGGTTCAGATGCTATGATCCACAGGGGGAAAGTGGGTGGCACTCTTAATTGAAAAAGCTTTAAATGGAAACTAATTTGAAATGTAGGAAATATGCTGAAATGATGGTGGCATTTTCTTTAATTTCAGATGATCAAAGTAATAATAGGAGTCTTTGAAGCACTAATGAAGAACCTGTCAAGCCGCCATGATCGTATGGAAATACCCACAAATGGAGCTTCCGGGGGTCATACCTATGGAAAAGTTTTCTGCAATGTTCTCCTGCTTTCATAAGCAGAAGAAAGTTTTCCTTGTTAGTCAAAACAAGAACACATTGCGCGTGCCTCCTGTTCAGAAAAATGGATGGGTGTGGTTTGGCAATTTATAAATCTAACAAAAGTCAATATGGTTGCCTGCTGTCTACCCTTAATTCTCCCTCCTCACATTTCTCATCATGTCCCAAAGGCATGTTGTTTTTGCAAGATTTCTTGAATAATATGGTAAAGCTAGTAATTTGGAGCAAGTTCACCTTCAGACATGCAAGGTAGGAGACGGCAAGCTGAGCCAAACTGCGTTTTATAATAAAAACAAGATACATTCATTTCCACACATATTTGCCACAGATGGAAATCTTGCTTAATGATGGCTGGCTGCGGAATCCAGCCAAGGGTTTGTAAATTCCAAGAGGATATCAGTACATGAGATGGCCTCATTAACGAACCAGTCCAATACAAATCCTCAAGCACACCATCAGAGCTGGTTTCTAATTAAATATCTGATGGAGAAGACACCAAGTCACTCCATTTGAGCCAACATCCCATGTCGCAGAACCATAGTGAAGGTTTCCAAGGGGGTTGCAAAACAAAGTCGTTCTTAACAGGAAAGACCTGGGCAGAAGAGAAAGAAGGAAAGGAATCTCCCACACAGGATGAGGTTAACAAATGAACATTAGAAACCTCGATTCCCAACCTGGAGTAGGATGCTGCCAAGAGAGCTTTGTTGAGTCTCCACTCTCCGGGCTACCAGGGTCTCAGAGGCATTCTGACCAGCAGAGGATGCTGTTCTTCCATGCACCATGTGGTACCTTGTCCCACTACTCCGACCCCAATCCCAGTAGGGCCACACAGGAAAAAGTCTGCTCTCCACCAACTTGTAAGTGTGGTTTTACACCTCAAACAAGGAAAAGAGACTCCTACACTGGCTGATGTTAACTGACATATTTTAGTGGTGATTCCCAAGTATATCGTTTTTTTAAGGAAGATTATTGGGGTGATGTAGAAATCGTGAATGCTGCTCTCTGAAACAGACAAACGAGACGCCATTTGCTCTGTTGTGATTCCATAACTCCTGTTGAATGCATCTGAAAAACATACATTTCGAAGATGCTCCCAGACTTGATTGGAATTCTCCTCCTGAGAATAAATGAAACCAACACAAGAACTGAGTGGTCTAAGAATAAATGGAGACAAAACATCAAGTCATTCAAAAAGCTAGAGGAGGGGAAATTGATCTCCAAAGGGGGGAAAATACTTTTAAAGATACGATTTGCCAAGAAGAAGCATTGTGGGGAAAGGGACCTCAGAACTAGATCCAACGAAAAGGGAAATAAGAAAAGGAAATGTTTCCTTAAAAAAAAAAAGAGCCATGAAAATACAAGCGGGATAAAATTAGACAAGTGCCCTTTCCTTCCCTGCTTAAAGTATGGCAAGCTCTGTCGTGAGACTACCACACCTGTAGAGAACCCTATAGATGGTCGACACTCTGATGAACAACCCCTGGCCTCTGGCTCCTGGCTCCAGGCTTTGCAGGAATCAAGAGAAGAGATAAGCTGTATAAAAATTAAATGTAAAGGGAAAAAAGTAATACTCTGGTGTGGTGGTACCTGCCTGTAATATCACCGCGAGAGGGACCGAGGCAAGAGAACCAAGGTTCAAAGCCAGCTTGAGTACATAAGGAGATTCTGTCTCAGAAGGAAGGGGAAAAGCTTTTCCTTTCTTTCTTTCTTTTTTTTTTTTTTTTTAAGAAGAAAGTAATAAGTGTCATGAGGAAATAGTTATAAGGTATATAAGTGACAAGAAGCGAGAGGCCATCACCCCTGTGTTGATGGATGAATCAAGGAAGACTTCATAAAGGGAACAGCCTTTCAGTTCAGCCACGGAAGGGTGACTAGGCTGTCAGTAAGAGGATTTAGACATTTCTTATAAAGAGGAAGATGACGTGAGTACAGGTTCAGAGTTGGGAATGTAATTTGTTTTTCAGCTATGAGTGTCTGAGACAAGAAGAGTGAGATAAAAGAGAGCTGAGAGGCTCTCAGAACCCAAATCCCGAGGCCTCTGCAAGGCAGGCTGAGACGAGTGAACCTCATTCTTCAAGGGAGCGTTCTTAATTTTGCTCTGCACGTAATTTTCAAAGGGCCAGTGAACCTGTTACTCATTTCTGTGATTGCATACTTTTCTGAAGAAGAGAGACATTTCATTTCATCAGCTTGCAAAGTCTGGTCTTATTTCTATTTTTTTTTTTTTTTTTTTTTTTTTTTAGCTCAGAAAATAGCCCTCTGATCTACTCGGAGCTCTCTTTTCTCTTAGATACCTACCCTAGTGCACAAACGCAAGCCCATGCTCACCAGTGGTAGGGTCTTTCCTGGTCCAATAGTCACAGTCCAGTGGTGCTGGGTACCAGCTCACTCAAGTCAGCTCAGTCAGAACCTGATGTGTGCAGATAACTTATAACCAAAGAATGTTGATTCCAGAATTCTACTGTCATCACGACAATGAGGCAGTGAGAAGTTCTGAAATGTTCGTACAAATGCATGACGTTATACAAATTACATAGTTAATGAATTACATTAACATTCATCACATGCAATTATAAATAAATGCAGCACTGGAGAGATGGCTCAGTGTCTAAAGTGCTTGCTGCACTTTAGGTTCAGATCTCCAGCACCTATTTTAAAATTCAGGAATGCCTGTAATCCCAGTATTTGGGGAGACAGAGGCTGGAGAACTGCTGGAACTTGCTAGAAAATCGGTCTAGCCTAGCAGTGAACCAGTGAGTTCTAGATTCAGTGAGAGATCCTGTCTGAAAATGTAGGGTAGAGAGCTATAGAGGAAGACGTCTAATACAGAGCTCTGACCTTTGCATGTGCACACATGTACACATATGTGCCTCTTTCTGTTGCACACACACGCGTGTACACACACCACACACACACACACAACTCCAGAAGTACCGGGTTGCCCATCAGCTCTTGGTTTTCTCCTGTCAATCTTCAGCATTAAATCAGAATGACACACAGCCATTTAACCCGTGCAAGGTGTCAAATAGCCATTCCTCCAGCCAGTATCCTGGCTCAGATCCTTAGCTATTGAAATAAGCATCTCAACATTTCCTCCCTCCAATCCGCTACCCCCACTGTTCACAAGTATGTTTTCCAACTCATATAAGATTAGATAGTGTGTATTAGAGCAAAAATCTTAGGAGACTCATGTGGGGGTGGGCGGAAAGGTCTACACTTTGCAATCACATATTCAAGATATTTCAGAGCTTGGTCACGGTCTGCTTGTCAACACTTGTCTTCCACAAAGACATTGGATCCAAAGACATTGGACTGTATTTTCCTAGCTTCGGGGGTCTATACATACTCCTATACATCTAGACTGGAAATGCTATTTGTTTTCTTGATCTGGTCATTCAGTTTACATGCCATCTCTGTGGCTCTTTCCTGGTCCATCCAGGCTGCATCATCATGGCCCCATGTAAACCCTTGTGGCAGGAGATTATTATGACTAGACCCCGCTACAGTTGTTACGTACTTGAGCTTCCCCAGCTCTTCTTTCTTTTTATATTTAGGCCATAAACATAGCTACTTGATAAATGTGTGAGGGTTCTGCAGAAGGTATCCGTAGATGAGAGTTAGTAAGGATAATAGACCAGGAGGCTGAGACAGGAGGACCGTTAGTTCAAAGCCAGCCTATGTTGCATACAGTGAATTCCTGGCCAGCCTGAGCTAGAGTGCAAATCCTGTCTCCAATAAAAGAGGCATAGAGAAGATCTGCTGAAACCATGTGCCCAGTCTGAGAGCAGGGCAAGATGAATGGCTTGGTGGCCGGTGGCCTGGTCTGGAGAAGTCCTCGAAAGGGTGGAGGCCTCATTGAGCTCAGCCACGGGGGCAATTGCTACAATACATTAATATTAAACATACGTAGAGGAGTGTCCAGAGAAGTGAGAACACAGATGTGTGAGAAGGGGGCCAAGACCCTAAAGCAGGAGACCCTACAGCAGCCACAGGCAATTGTTTAGGCAGCAGGAGCACAGACCCACCCCACAGCATCGCAAGGAGAAAAGTCACCTTAGACTGAGACAGGAAGGCGGGGAAGAATCAGCATTGTCAAGACAGAGAAGAGCTGCTGCTTCTTCCCTGGGATACAAAATGGGTACGGATTCAACAATTACTTTGTAAGAAAAATGAGGTCTATTAAATCCAGGAAGGGATTAAATAGAAAGAACAGGTCCCAGGTGTAATCCATTATCACTCAGTGGTACGAAGAGTTATTTCCACTGCCCTTTATTAAGAACTCTCCCCCAAGCAAGGTTCACATAATATAGAGTCAAGACAAACGTAGCATAACTATAATCGTATAAAGCGGGAACGGACATTAGGACATCAGGGCGGTGACGATCACTCAAACCGTATCTGTCTCGCATCCAGGATGCCCATATAATTACATTTTGTGACACATGGGTAGCTGTGGAAACAGCTGTATGGACCTTAATTTAATTTAACTAATGGATTTATTGGTTTCATTAATTGTTGTCCAAGGATACAGATAATGTCCCCGGGGGCCACGGTTTAGTTGGCCATCACTACAGCTTCGAGAGAAGTAATTGGATTTCTTCATTTAGCCCTTAAGGTGAGCTATCAACGAGCAAGCAAGATTTAACAACATAGTGCCACCGCAAATAAAGACAGAGGCCTGCAGACTGGTATAGACAGTGTCTCCTGGCCTCTCAGTCTCTTCCATGACAAAGTCCCTTTCTATCAGTCTTCTCTAATTCCTTTTCATCACGGCAAATTACTTTCATTTCAACCTGAAGCACGCCCACCCACACTGTCCACCCCCCCACTCCCCCACCCCGTCCCGTCTCTCTGTCTCTCTCATCCTTTGGATTTCTTTTTTTTTTTTTTTCATCTTTAAATTAGACTTTTCTCTAACACAGGTACCACTTCCTTGTGTATAAACAGGATAGTGACTGGTAAATAATTGATAGTTACTAATTCAGAATCACATGCTAACTTGTTTTCCATTGTTAAATTTCAACCTTTGCAAATACTAAAAGCCCAGAGCTTTGAGTCGCTGGGACCTCTTGTCTAAAGCATCTTTATCAACCAGAAAAAGTTAGCGGTGTGCACGTTGGTAGCCAGCGTGCCCAGCCCAGCAGGGCCAGTAAATGAGAAAATGTGGCATAGGGCAATGCAGGTAGGGGGCGCTGCAGAGTGCGTCTTAGGAGCGCAGGTCAAAGAAAGCAGTTGCATGTTCTTCACACAAGGGAAACGGTGCTTCCAAAATATTTGGTAGTATAGGCATTTTGTAGACGATCAAACCTTTATTCAAATTATTATTATTCAAATCAATAAGAGTAAGCAATGAAAGTGGGCTGGTGGACATTAGTGGGGCCTCATTTATCCGCAAAAGCTTACAGAACCTTGGGAAATTCCAGAGTGAATTTTTGGTTTTTTTTTTAAGCACTCCAAGCGTTTTATTGTGGTTATTCTGCTGTGTGGGGCTAAAGGGAGACTTTCTTATTTTACTCTTTTCTTTATAATTTTTCCTCTTCTTGAAAATAGGGTTTTTTTTTTCTTACACAATATATTCTGATGATGATTTTCGCTCCCTCTACTCCTCCCACTTCGTTTCTATCTCCCCTCCCACCTGGATCCACTCTATTTCTGCCTGTCATTAGAAAAAAAGAAGTCCAGTTTTGAAGGAGTAATAATAAAATAAGATATAATAAAGGAAAATCAAAAACTAACACATTGGAATTGGACAAGACAAACCAACAGAAAGGAAAGAGCCCAAGGGAAGGCACAAGAAACAGAGACACACTCATTCTCACACTCGGAAATCTCCTAAAAACGCTAAACTGGTAGACATAAGCTATACACAGAGGGTCTGTAGGATAAAAAGAGGAAATTTAAAAAGCATAATAGATACATACGTATCTGATATATACATACATCATTAAATTAATATTAAAAGGTAAATTTTTAAAAAAGAAAAAGCTCTGACACATTGCAATAGAAGGAACCTCCAAAGATGTCACTGAGTTCATAGGAAATATATTATCATTTTTATTAAATATTAATAAAATTTTATTTTGTTTTGTTTCCAAGACAGGGTTTCTCTGTTGTAACTCTGGCTGTCCTGGAACTCAGTCTGTAGACCAGGCTGGCCTCGAACTCACAGAGATCCGCCTGCCTTGGCCTCCTGAGCGCTGGGATTAAAGGCGTGCGCCACCATGTGGCAGGAAATATATTCTGAAAAGTGCAAGAGCATAGTAAAATTGGGCTTTCTTTCCTAATGTATATGTTCTCTCATCTGTTATCCCCCCTCCACAATTAATGTATGCCCCCCCACTATAAGATGTATATTTTCTTTCAAATTTTTAAAATTATGGTTCCAGAATTAATTTAGTACTGCATCTGTTCTGAGATCAAAGAAATTATTTTAAACAGGAAGGATAAAATGCAGCAATGCGCACTGTGATTTAACCCAGGAGTAAAAACCCTGAAGGCACAAGGATGACCCCAGTGCTCCGGTGTCAGTTTAGTATAGAAGAGAGGGGAGAGAGGCTCTGGTGTCCAGAGGATGCCAGAACCAAACACAAGCAGCGTCCACTTGCATCCCTGGTTCTCAGCTCTGCTGTTCACTGTGTGGTTCAATACTGCCTCCCATGACGTTTTCCACTTGAGTAATTTTATTATAATCTGGCACCTTGGTTCTTAAACTGTATTGTTGCTGTAATCATAGGGAGCTATGAAAATACTAGAGTTATGTCTTCATAAAATAATATTACCCATAAAATATAGTTTGCATACTGTGTTGGCGTTCCCGTTGGATCCCAGACTAATTTTGCCTCCTCCAATGCGTTAGGACCCTAAATGCGTATCTAGACTTTCTGACTGGGAATTGGTTTTGACTATACATGTACAAACGTAAATCTAGCAAGCGCTGATAACGTCTTCTATAATGAGCCACACAAGCTCAGTGTGTTTAGCTACAACTCAAAAAAGCCTTTGAAAACTGCCTGCATGGTTTCAAGTCTGTGAACTTCCACACCAACCTCATGGTCAATCACACCATGAGCACTGAGCGTGTCTTTTTTTGTAAGAACTTGTAAGGCAATGTCTCCTCAAAATAGTGTGTGCTGAGCTGGGCTATCAGGTGGCATTACCTAGATTGTCTGAGGCAATTAGTCCTTTTTTTTTTCTTAGCACAAATATGAAATTTATTTGTAGGCTCTCAGACTGGAAGAGATTTTTTTCTTTTTTAACTCTGGCTGTTCTGGAGTGCACTCTGTAGACCAGGCTGGCCTTGAACTCACAGAGATCCATCTACCTGCCTCTGCCTCCTCAGTGCTGGGATTAAAAGGAAGGGATCTTAATATAAATCATCTCTAATAACTTGACTTCCTCTAACAGAGCCCTCTTCTGTTTCCCTCGGGACACTATAACCCCCTCTCTCTGCTGTACCCCAGAGCTGCTGCAGCAGTCCAAATACCTACCCTGAAGGTTCTTCCCAGTGTTAGTCCATGTTCATTTCATGCAAAACTGGCCTTTCTGCCGCTTGGTTCCTTTTTATTTCACATGGAAAAGTAAGGAACACTGGAATAAAGCAGAACTGCAGTGCAGGAGAAACTGAGGCTGCATGTCAACAGCAGCAGCAAACAAAACAACAACACAGCTGCCCCTTGCACGTGCCACAGACTTTCCCAGGACCTGGACCTGACCAAACGGATATCGCCTAAGGATCCGTCAGCGATGCCAAACCGTGAATTGTCTCTAATGAGGACTCTTAACTTCTGCTGCTTCTTCAAATCACAGCTTAAATACCTCATCTTCCTTGATAACTAACATTCACAATGAATAACCTTTTCGCCTGTGTCCTGGGCAGAACGTGTAAATCTCTATTGTCACTAAGAGTCTGTCTTCCAATGAAGACAGTGGTCTGTCCAGTGAAGCGACTCCATCCTATCATTTTTATATCTTCGGTGTCTAGCATAGAACAGCTGTTTAACAAATGTCTGAATGTGAAAGAAAATGTCAAAGAAACACACGAAGAAGATAGCATATTCTTTTTTGATTGAACGTCAGGAGTATCAGGGAAAGAACATAAAAGTATAAGAAACCCTGTCTCTTCTTTTTTTAATGACCATAAAAGCCTATTATGAAAAGAGCTAGACAATCCTGACCAGTATTGTGAATTCATTTCCTCGAATCAGGCAGCTTTACATTGCCCCCGCCCCTTTGGTAATTCTGGCCAGTGCTATTTCAATTGTTTGCTGTTTGTTCTGGTAAGTATCAATGCCACATGCCCCCCCCCAGCCCCCAGTGTTAACCAATTGCTTATCTACAACATGACCTGCATAGTATCAAAGTGCCTTCATAGTCTTGGGTTAGAAACTCTGTATGGTTCATGACATTTTGTAGAAAGTCGTCTCAATAATGTCATTTTAAAGCAGATTGGTTTTCCAGCCACTCCTCTGCCGCTGCATCCCTCCATCCGGCACCTTGTACTGTAGTCTTCAGAAAGGAACACTAGAGGGATCAGCCTCATATTTTTCAGAGACCTTTGTGTCAACCAAGCCAAGTACACTTAAGGCTGTTCCCAGAAGAAGGAACGGACAGTGTTGGCAACGGGAGCTGTACCTCCCAGAACCACAGAAAGAAAAAGCCACAAATGTAATCAGACATGGTTTTCTCAGCCTTCATAACCCAGAAAACCTACGTGGCGTTTTCTATGGCAAAGAGGCAGCACTTTGGGAAATTATCTTTAAAAAAACTGGCCAGAAGTATCTCAGAGCTCTGGATAAAGCCTGAAACCTGGGGAGGAATTGAAGAAATTAATTGTTACTTAATAATGCTGCCAATTCTCTCTCTCTCCCTCTCCCCCACCCCCTCTTCATCTCTTACTTCCAAGGGACAAAATCAAATAAATGTCAGATTTTTCCCAGCTGGTAAACATATTCAGATTACAGACTAAAAGCACTCGGAAAGACTAGGGTTAATGAGAAAAAGAGAAAAACACACAAATTCCTCCTTTTCAAACTAGGATGGAAAAATAATTCAGTAACCCTTGGATTGGACATTTTGCTCTTCATTTTTGCTTAACGTGTAGACATAAGCACCCACGTAAATGGACAAAACGGCTGGCGTTTATAGACAGAAAAAGGGAACTAATCAAGCTGATGACCCAAGTCTGTCAGAACTAACAAGGTTCGTGAATCAGATAAAATTAATGAAGGGGGAAAAAAAACCTCTCTCTTGTCTGTAACGTCAGACAACACTGTGGCTTTAATTTGTCGATTTCACAAAGACCTTCTGGGCTCTTGAGCTTATTTGGTTAGTGAATTACCTCTCTTGCTGATCCTCTCATCTCTCTGGTCCCTGTGGTCTATTCTAATTAATATAAAAACCATGCTGCTCTGATAATTTGATCATACCATTTCTCCCCTCAAATCCTCGCAGTAGCTTTTAATTGCACCAAAACCTGAAATTCAATTTAAAATCGATACCCAGGCTCTGAGTCTGTGCCTCGAACGTTCTCGAGACTCTGACCCCACCACTGGCCTCTAGGCACCACACAGCCAGGACTGTCACTCCAGGCAGTGAATCTGCTTGCTTCCAATAACATCTGGACATGAGCCTCTCCCTTAATTGTACCTTTCTCTTCTCCAATAAATAAACATTCACCCAGAAGACAGTGACAGTGGCCTGTTTTTGTCGGCTGTGCCAGGTCGTTGTAGATAAGACTCGGTGCACAATAGAACTTGTTTTGTTTCTTCTAAACTCTGTTGTTTTTGTTTTTATTTCTCTGTAAGTCCACAGTCACTAACACAGCTCTGGGGATGCCATAAAAGTGCTCAACCATTTCATTGGAGATCGGACGATGAGTTCAAGTCTTTTATCATTTATAACTCAAGAGTGACATAGATAGAGAAATAAGTAGGGCCCCCTTCAACCACTCCCACCCTATCAATCGCCTCTTAACCTGGCCCTCCCTTCTTCTGTAAAATATACAGAGCCAGCCCCGGCTTTCTGCTATGATGGAACTTTCCAGCAAAGTCCTTCCATAAAAGGGATGAATCTTGCTTCAGAGCCAAGGATCTGCCTCCCACTGTTTGGCCTGGATAGTAGAGGGATATTTTTTTCTTCTTCCTCTTTTTTTTTTTTTTTTTTTTTTAATGTTAAGGCAACGTGGAAGGATCTGGACTGATGCCTGCAGTCCCAGCCATCCTCAGAATTACTCAATGTTTCGGGGCCCTGAGCCAGTAGCCACCTCCCAGCCACTTCTGCCACGTTAGCTGGAAGAAACGTGGGGAAGCTGTAGGTTCAGGATAGGGTCTCCCTGGCCAAGAAACCTTCCCTTGAGATCTACAGTCATCCCTGTAGAAAACAGCACACCCTCTAATGACCACCCCCAACTGCAGACTTGTCGAGAATGAGCCAGCTTTCACTCTTATCTGGAATCAGGGCTCTAAGACGCCAAGCTGCAGACTCCCTGCCTATGTAAGCCCTCAGGGATGCTCTGCTTAAACAGGGCCACCAGCCACCAAAGGGGAGGCCTGAGGAGGAAGATCTTTCACAAAGTTCCTCCAGAGACAGGCACCTAATGTCAATCACTGTGCCTCCTGGAGTTCCCCCTTTACTTATCTTCTCCAAGAAGCTGCCTGGGTATGGCAGACCTGTCTTGGCTTCCAGAAGAGACTGAGTCTTCACACATCTGAATAAAGTAGTTTCTTTCCTTTTGTGAGGACCATGCTTCTCCACAACCCTGGAGACCTGATATGTAGATACCAGCATGGCAGTTTCTCCCTAACTCTACCGGCTCAACCTGCTCCATTGGTATTGCTGGACAACCAACCTGCCCCGGCACTGCACATACCACACACACACATACACACACATGAACACACGCATGCCAATCCCAATAAAATAAAAGCAGGAAAAGGTAATGCTTTGGAGACTGTCTGGGTTCTTTCTTGAAAAAGAAAATAGATCTTTGATTTCAGGCAATCTGACATAAAAGCTAAAGACTAAAGCTGGCGACAACCAGCTCTACTAACACACCTAGGGAGAGCTACTCCTTAGATAGAACACGCACACATACCACATACATACACCAGGGAGAAAAATCATAGTTTGAATCTTGCTTGGGTCTAACATTTATAATCCATGTTATTTCATGATATGGAACCTTAGTGATTTCCTAGATAAAATAAAATAGAACTGACATTCACCCTCTCCTCTTCCCAAAGCCCACACTACTCTAGTATTTTAACATTGGCATTGACTTCACAACTTCATCTATTATCAAGTTAGACTTCCCTTACCATAAACTGGAGATGACAAAGATGTTCCAACCTGAAGGAACAGCTGGGATGGGTAAGTGACTAGGTCTGTGTCGCAAATCAGAGACAAATACATACATAGTATGCACTTGATGGAAGTTCATGTCTTTCCTTCCAATATTTTGAGCTTAGGTGGCTGCCACTAGGACTTCTAAACACCATTCTTTTTTATTTATTTCAAATTGTTCCAAACTGCTCCATTTTAAGTCAGCAATATGATACCAACAGCCATCTAACTGGGTACCAAGTATAAGGAAAAAAAATAATTAAAACAGTAAAATATTTTATTTATTGTTTTAATTGTCCTTAGTATTTATGAAGAATATCACTAATCATCTTTTCTTAAAACCTTAAACCACACATCCAAGGATTTCAACCAGTCACAGCCCTTGCTGGCCTCAAGTTGGTCCACACATAGGAGATTTTCCCACATGAAAGGTTAGTTTTATTATTTTTCTTCATCAAAGGAGTCATCAGCAGAATGACACTGCCTATTCTTTCCATTTTCACTGTCCCCGATCTCTATCTGGCCACAGCCACAATTCTGGGACATTTCTTTTGGCAGAACATGGTCATTTTGCTATTCGGAAGAGTTTATAAGACTGAAGCTGATTGTGAACTGTGGATAACCCAAACGCTACCAAATAGTTGCTACATTATTATTTTTTTTCTCACAATTATTCTATCAAAAAATACAGATTTATTTGGCAAGGCTCAGAACAATGAAATAAATACAGTGCTGATTTCAAAGGCAAATGCCATGTCAGTTTGAGATGAGTCACCCTGCAGAAGACAATGACAAATCAGCCAGATAATTTGTGCATGTCAAAGAGTTTTAAAGGTGATAGCTAGTAAATTGAAGTACACATCAAAGTTTCTCAAATAAAAATGTTAAATATAAGTTACTTCTTTATACATATCTAAAACCTGTCAAGCGCAGGGGAAAATAATCAGTCCCACCCCCCACCCATTAGCTGAACGGATCACAAGAGTAAATGCATCTGTCCACATCCTGGAAGTGGCCTTAGGGACAGAGGTGTCTACAGTTCCAGCTGTGTGGCGGTGTCACTGAGTCCTAGCCCATCCAGCTGTGGAGTGGCTGAAGCACGTCCTGTTGCAGTTGACAGTGCCCAAGACACACTCAGGAAGAGAGGTGCAAAAGGTATATCCAGATCTCTCAGGGCCTTAGGCTGATGGGAAGCTGAAGGGTCGAGAAGGGACAGAGGTTGGTACAGACACAGTCCGCTGGCACGTCTGCAGCCAGCAAGCTGGGTCTTTGACTTTAAGATGTGGGTGTTCAAGCTGATGACAACACCAGCTTTCACCGGCTGTCGAAACCTGAGGACCGCCCCCCCCCCACCAGGTTACATGTGAATGACGTATTTTGAGAAGAGATTGATGCTACCTGTTGTTAATTTTTGATGCGAGTGGGCTGAGAATTAAGGAGGAGGAAAAATCGTGTCATGCAAATGGTTTTTGTCCTCCCCCTATGCATCAGAGCTTTAATCACACGATAAATATTCTTATCCTTCACATGGAAGATGCAGGTGACCTTCATTTCACAAAAGCTTGTAAAAAATCCAGTTTGTGTTTTCCTCTGTTCCTAGGGATCTTTGAAGGAAGGGTTGCTGAAATTAATGTTTATCATAAACAACGCAGCTGTAATTGACAAAGGACCAGCCCAGTGGTAGCCACGTCCCAGCCTTTCTGTTGAATGTGGATACGGTGTCTTTAAGGCAGTGGGGGTGGGGGTTTCCCTAGCTACTTAAGATTGAACTCTGCCTTCCCAGGGCAGTGAGTCAGACTGGGCAGCTCAGACAAATGGAATCTCTCACTGCAAAAAGAGCCCAGGGCCCGAGGGGAGTATTTCCCAGCCCCCACCTCTAAGCACACAGGCCGTAGTAGGCCTTTACCGAGAAGGCTACCGTGTTCTAAAATTAAAAGCATAATTCAGGACAGAAGCAAAACTGATCCTCTCATCATCTAGGACCACCATGAGGGAAACAGGATGTGGGGCCGGGCTGTGAATTCTCTTACTTGCCTCTCTAAGTGCTCTCGCTACACAATCACACTGTAGCTGTAACGCTATTAGCTTTGAGGGGAACAAAATTTCAACACAAGTGTCAGGATGAAAATGTCTAAGGAACTAGACCTCTTCCCTAACATGAAAATAAAGAGAAGGAAAAGAAGAGAAAGGGGGGACAGTGGAGGAAAGAGGGGGAAGAGGAGGGAAGAGGAAGAAAGATAAAGGAGAGAAAAGACAAAGGAAAAAAAGAGGGGGGGGAGGAATCATGTAATGAACTGAAAAAGCAAACAGAACTAAGTTTCTTCTCCCTCCCTCCTACACATCCAGATTTTTTTGGCAGCTTCTAACATTTCCAAGGTCACGTTCTGAAGAAGTACCCAAAAGACCAGTTAAAATTCAACGTGAACACACTAAAAGACTCTAAATAACAGTTACGGATGACATCAAGAACAGAGTTCTAAAACTGGACCGAGGGAGAAGAAGACGAGCAAGTGAATGAAAAGGAGGAGGGAGGGGGGAGAGGAGGAAGAGGAAGAGAGGAGGGAGGTGAGAGGGAAGAGGAGGAGGAGGAGAAGAAAGAGATAGAAGAGGAAGAAGTGGAGGAAGAGACGGAAGGGAAGAGGAGGAGGACCCATGGCCACTCTCGACTGTAGCTCTGTAGTCCTGAAGTTCTACTTTTGCTCCCTCCCTGATTTTTAAAGGACTCCATCCCACACTGGAAAGGGAAAACTGTCACACATTGTTCTTCGGTGTTTCGGCCTTGTTTGTTCAGAAAGTCTATTGGAAAGAAACTGAACAAGACATAACTCTCAAATACAAGAAAATAATCTGTGTTCATAATTGAGTAAACAAATAATTCGTTAACACAAATTACTTTGTGTAAACTATGACGTTATTTTGTACCTCCAAATTGAGTAAATGAGACAGATTGGCTACATGAATAAAAATTTTTCCTAAAAGCAAAAGTTCATGATTAAGTATGTTTTGTATCATGGGAGTTTCTGTTACAATGCTGCTTTGTAAACTTGTGTTGGTAATTAGTTGTTTCTTGATATGTTTTTATTTTGACTTGAGGTTGAACCATTAAAATGGCAAGTAAAATTCTGCTAATAATTGATTCTTAATTAAAAGGAGCAATCTAAGAGATAAAAGTGTAACTTTTCTTCTGGGAACAGTGATATCTTCTGTAGTTGCAGTCCGATCAGCCCATCCACAAACAGGTGCAATGCTGAAATCAGCCTGTTACACTATGGGAAAATCCAGAAGTCATTACGATAGTTTCTTGACCTTGTTACTCTCTCAGAGATATGTCCATGGCACTCTTTCTCCATCCAGTCTTTAACTAAGAATTCAGGAGACGAGAGTTTCAGGGCAGCCAGCAGCTGTGCAGTAGAGTTTCTCACAAACCAGCCAAAGCTTCATCAAAGCCATCAACCCTTCCTGGAGATACTGGTTCTCTGTGGGGGCTGGGGGTCTTCCGTCTTCTGACTAGCACAATGGAAGACAGTGCTTAATTAGGGGGAAAAATGTTCTGCTCTTCAGAGTGAATTCTTTTCCACCTTTAGGAGACTTGGTGGGGAGTTTCTTAAGCCCAGTGGAAGACTCTGGAAAAGAATGATGCTCTGATGAAAACAGATTAAGGTCTAAGATTTTTAGAGGAATGGACAAGAACATTTTGGTTCTTAGTGGGAAACCTATTTTATATTGATTAGGCAAACCAAATCAGACAGACAGATACAGTTGGTCAATTTAATTTTCCAGGGCACATCACCACAGTTACAAGGTGGTAGAGCAGTGACCAAGGGGGATGAGACTTTCTGGGAATCTGGATTGATCTGATTATTCAAGTTGTTCTTTGCAGTTGACATATCTGTCTAGCTCAGACCTAACATTTTGCTTTGTATGTTCTGTGATGTTATCTGTGTACACCAAGGAAACTTCTGCTAAATGATGAGAACAGATGTCTGAAGAAAGCATCATTAAGATGACTAGTGTTTCTATTTTGCTTATTTGTGAGAGTGGGTATTAAGGAATTATATACTTTTGTTTTGTTTCGTTTTCTAGACAGGGTTTCTCTGTTGTAACTCTGGCTGTCCTGGAACTCACTCTGTAGACCAGGCTGGCCTCAAACTCACAGAGATCCTCCTGCGTCTTTCTCCCTAGTGCTGGGATTAAAGGGGTATGCCACAGCTACCAACACCACCTGGAACAAGGAATTATATACTTTTTAAGAGCTGAAGATCATGATGAGTAAGTTGGGTAATAGGAAGATGAAATGAGGTAGGACATAGCACCAACCGCTGGGTGTGAGAGAGATATGTGACCACACTGGAGTCTACCTTATACATCTGTATAAGAAAAGACCCTGGGAAGAACGTAGAGAGCTTTGTGTGGGCCTTTGAAGAAAGAGTGACATCGAAATGGGCCCACAGTGGAGGTAGAAAGTACATCACTACAGAAAAGCAAACAGTCAAGTAGATGGATTCAGCTGGCTCTAAGTTTACACCAGCATTAAAAACTGGGAGGGGAAAAATAAACACATTAAAGAGTCCAAGGGCCTCTCTTCCCATAGCTCTCCTGCCCTAGACATACTTTCCATCTCTACTAGTGCTCTTTGATGCTCTATCTCTGCCTGCATCCTTCCAATCCCGGCTCTTCACTCCCAAGCAAGGGGCTGCAGAGCTCAGACCCTGTGGCACATGCTCAGTTTCTCAACAGACAAGAGAAGAATTCACCGGTACTCAGAGGAAACCAAAGATTAAACAAAAAGGACACATACAAATACAGTTTCCAAAACAACTCAAAAGAATCCACAAATCACCCTGCTCTTTTGAGGTTAAAAGAAAAAGAGTACCCTGGATGGGAAAAATAACATATATCTCCGGACTGACAACCAGATAGAAAACCAGCTTGTGCAGAAGCGTAGATTTTCCTGGATAAAATTTAGTATTTGGAGCTCAGTTTTTTAAATTTTCACTCAGAATATCTACCAACTCCAAGAAAAATTTGCTTACGCTCAGAACAATCTCTGTATTAAGAGATTGTCCTGTGTGAGTATTGACTATTTAAGGCTGTTCGTGACCCTAAACCTTTCAAAAAGATGTCATCTAGACATGCAGGAGATGACATTTAGTTCCAGGTACAAATGTATGGTGTCAGAAGAAAACAGCAGTGATGTCCCTCATGTGTTTGTAAGTGGGACAGGCTGTAGAAAGCAAAGGACCAGAAGGGTGAGTGTCAACATTCACAGTGTAAGGCAGCAGGTATGGTGTCACCCTCGTGCAGGGGAGCCCAGCTGTGTATCCAGCGGTCCTACACACTTGACCTAGTCATCTAACTCAACGTGATCTCAGTCCTTCTAACATGCAGAGAATGAAGAAAATCCCTGCCCTCTTGCTTTGCCTTCTTTGAGGAAGACGAAGGAGACATAAACATGGAGGGTTAGCAGACAGCAGCAATGTCTAGGTAGTTTACTGAGAGTAGACCAGCAAAGACCTAAAAACAGAGAGTATATATGAGAATCCTCTCTCAAACAAAGGGAAGAGCAGGAATGGGCATCCCAAGCAGTGGCTAAAGTCCTCTAGGTACAATAGGCCACCACCATGCCGAATGAAGGGAACTGGTACAGGTTGAGAAAGGTCTGAAGGTTGGGAAAGTAACTCAGTGGCAAAGCTCTTACGTAACAAGCCAAAGCCCTCGGTTCTGTCCCCAGAATACATGCATAGACACAGAAGCTACACATGACTGAATGCACTACGGACTTGGGATAATGTGGGAAAGTTTTGGATGGCCTTGAACAGAGCAACGAATGGCGTGAACTGGAATTCAAACTGAGCGGTCTTGCGCATGCTAAGCAAGCACTCTCCCACTAAGTTCTATTCCTGGGCCCCACCTGCTGCGATGATTCTTCCAACAACGTGCCAAGACTTGTTTATGGGGATCAGCAGCTTCCTGATTTCTGAGAACTCATCTCTCCCTTTTTGCCTCTCTTCAACCATTCCATCTCGTTTCTTTCCAAGATCTCTGGAACGAATGCCTTGGGTTCGATTCCCAAGGTATGAAAGATGTGGGTAGGTTCTTTGGATGCTGATCATGTCTTTCTGTCTGATAAGCACTCTCAATAATACTTGACCTTGGTCACTAGGATTTCCTCCTCCTTCCTGCCTTGCTTAGTTTGTATCTCTTCCTTGGTGTTGGTTTTTCTGCAGCACAACCATGCACCACTGTCTATCTCATGTTCTGACTAGTCTATCCACGCAGTTAACACTCTCAGTGCCCTCTGCTACCCTCTTCAGACAAATAGCCTCCTGGCGTGCTTTCTCAAACCCTGCTCATCAGGACCACTCCATCTGGCCTTCCTGTTCCTTAACCATCCCATCATTACCCATGTTACCACTAGTCATCCTTCCTATCTAATCAAAAGCTTAGGCAACCTGACCCAAAGATTTCCACTCCAGTCCTGTTGCAAGCTTCACAGCTCTCAGTAGCCACAGCAACCTGACACTTGCCCATCCACTATATTGATCACTCAACGTCTTGACCACTTCTTGGTTCTCCTTTCCAGTTCAGTCCTCCATTTCCGTCAGTACTTGCTTTACCGGTTTCACAGAAAAGGTGCTAATCCTTCCATCAGCCTCCACCAACTGTTTCCGAATTTTGGAAACTGAATCAGGCATCCTTTGGCCTTCATTCAACTGCATCTGCACTTCCAGTGCACTGATCGCTCTGCTTTCTCCCATTTAATCAACTCTGCCCTTCCTTATTCTCCTCCAGAGACAACTTCTTTCCATTCATTGTTTTAATTGCATCCTTGTCAATATCTTAAGTTCCTTGCATTTCATTGTCTAAATGCAACAAAACCTGACTTCTAGATGACCCAACTTTCTTTCTCCTTCTCTGCTACTGAGAAACCAAACACACCTGGGCACAAAAAAAAATGACGCACGCACAACAGCAGATCATTCTGGTTAGTGCCTTCCTGGTTCAAAAGCCCGAGCAACTAATGCAGCTAGTTCTAGCTGTCTTCGTATTTATTTCTGGTCTACACTCTCGCTTTCTCCAATGAATTTTGCTAGATATTTTATATCTAAAAAATTTCCTAATCTTTACCCCATCCTTTAAGGATCCTCACTTAGCACATGGTGGTCTCGTGTGTGAATTACAAAAAAACAAAAAAAACCAGATGCTTCTATGTGGGCTCTCCTCAACTTCTTGATGCCAAATGCACAAAGCCATCTACACCCACCATCTTTCCTTTTTCCTTCTTTTTATAGTGAAAGGCTATATCAATGACTTATTTTAGGCAAGTCTCTCAATGTTTGCTTTACTCCATCAGTTAGCACTTGTTTGCCACTGATTTTTAATACTTCTGCAATCCACCTAGTCTTTCCAGTGACTTTTGCCTTTTAAAATATCATACGTTTTACATTCACAACTTCTGGTAACTCCAGCTTCTGGGGATCTGATGCCCTCTTCTGACCTCAGCAGGTTGCTGCACACACATGGTGCATATAAATTCATGCAAGCACACATACAGATATGTAAAAGTAATAAATAAATAATAAATGCAAGGCTAGGTATTCACTAGATTTGTAAATCCACAATATAATTGAACAACCCCCATCTCTTTCCCTCATCCTCAGAGGAAGCGTAATTCCCATTAAGCAGCCATTGTCTTGAACTGCCCCACAGCTCCTAAGAGAGACTCTTCTGCTCTCTGTCTCTATGGATTTACTTATTCTAAATATGTCACTGTAGGAGAATCTTACACTGTGTGACCTTTGTGCCTGGCTTCTTTTATTTCATGTATTTTCAAGGTCCATTCATACTGCAGCATGTACTAATACTTCATTCCATTTTTAATTGAATGGTATTCATCTTGTGGATATGCCGGCCTGTTTATCCATTCATCAGTTGACAGACATTAGTGTTGTTCCTTTTCAGTCACTGTAAAGAGTACCACTGTTCTTTAGTACCCGTGTTCTACGTTTTGGAGCATATTCCTACGAGTAGAACTGGTGAGTCATACAGTAACTCTGTGTTTAACTCTTGGAAGAACCACCAAAAAAATCTGACCCCCATGCCTTCCTGTAGCGTATCTCCTCTTACCTGTTTCTTAGAACAACTTCTTAGGAAACGTTGTCTATTGGTTCATCCTTCTTTCCATAGGCACCAACTATGGCACACCTCCAGACCTTGTTCTATGCCTGTCCCCTTCATTCTTTCTGTATGAGTTTCCCCCATTGATTCTGGTAAGCCTCCAAGCTGCAAAGACTGTGACCTTTTTAAAAAGCATTTCTGACTATCCTACCTCTATTTCAAAGATCCGATAGCTTTGGAGGAAGTCAAAGGTGCTTGACCCACCTTAACCCTGTTTGGCTTCCTTTTGTTATCTTCTTAGTCATCCTTGATACCCATAATTCTATAGCTTGGTTACATGCTTTTCATCTACCCCAGGCCTTTGAGTTCACTTCTATCCCTGGAACTCATAGAATTCATATTTATATCTACTCCTTATCTTCATTTTTTTAATTCTTATGCTTCACATCTCTATTTATTCATCGCTTCTCTTGTAAAGCAACCCCTGGCCTCCTACTTCCTCAGAATATGACTATGTTTGGAGAAATAATTTCCAAAGAGGAAATGAGGTAAAGCTTAGAATGCTTTAGTAAGCCCCAATGCAATCTGAGTGGTATCTTCAAAGAGATTAGGATGCAGAGAATACTGAGGAAAGACTCGAAGATGAACAAGAGAAAATCTAGCCAGTGCAGACTGAAGAAGTTAAATACTGACTTAGAGATACACCTAGGAAGGAGTTCTTGGTTTGAGTTTTGCTAGGGTATTTTTTGGTTGTTTTGGTTTATTTTTATTTCATTTGGGTTTGCTTGTTTCTTTGTTTTGAAACAGTTTTCCTATATTTCCTAGGAAATCCAGTTTTCCTATATAGCCTGAGCAAGCCCTGAAAAAGTTTTCATGTACAGCCCAAGCCATCTTTGGATTCATGATCATTCTGTATCAGTTTTCCCAGTTCTGTCATCACAGGTACATCTCACCACACCCACTCTGTATATATAATTATATATAGTGCCATTCCTTTTTAGCAAAGCACTTACGTAACATGGCCAAAGCCCTCAGTTCGGTTTTCCAGCATTGGAATTACAGTTTCCATAAGTTTTTTACAAATTCTTTAATATTTCTTAAAACTAAAATTGGGATAAAATTTTGTTAATAGCCGCTGAAAATTAAATACATCTCTTTACTAGAGGACTTTTCAGAGGCTTTTAAATGCAAAAGGGATACACTGTTTTCTCAATATATATAAGTCTTTGACTCATTTTTCTTTCCAGAGTATTTCTAAGGTCCCACTACAGTATTTTGAACACTCTTGGAAACACAAAGCCAAAGCATGGTTTATCAAAAGGGGAATTAAGAGGATGACCGGAAAACTAGATCTGCGTTTGACATAAATCAAAGTATATGTAAAAAAAAAAAATTCTTCAGAATACAATGAGATGTCATTTAATTATCATAAAGAATTATGATCTGTAGCAGGATGAATTTTTAATAGAATGAATCAGTAAATATATTGTTTGAATATTATTAGACAGTCAAGCACTTAGGTAAGAAATTGCAGCTTTAAATCACATTCTAGAATTAAATCACATGGTAACTTTAATTTAGGGGCCTTTGTAAAATGGGAAGTCTACTTAGACTGAAAATAAGTAGAATTCGTCATGTTCTCTTCATATCAGTCAAGATCAAGCATTTAGTAGGAAAAGAAGCGGTAAGAGATCAATTACATAAGTCGCTCTCGTGCTCAGTGTGTAAGTCAGGCCTGTACATGGAAATAGGCAACAACATTGTTTGGAAAGATAAAATATCCCCTTTGGTACATAGATCAGCTCAGAATAGATTTAATTATATGTAGAATTGATTGTATGTTATAAATAAGCACAAGTCACTTTCTTTTTAGAGAGAAGACAGCAAACTGGCAGTTTAGACTTCATGGATCTATGGTGATCAATGATTCTGGTTCCTTCAGCTTCACCATCCTGGAACATGGCTTTGATCTCCTGGGTCAACTCATGGTCTGACATTGCACCTAACAGAAAGAAGAAAGGCAGGAATATATGAAGATCCGGAATGAATCCAACCCCCACCGAAGTCACTAGCATTAAGTAGTTCTCTTGAAAGTTACACACATGACTTCCATTTTCCTGGATGGGTATTGGTCTAATGGCCAGTCCTAATCCTCTCACCCAGATTCAGTAACTGTCACTCATCCAGCCTGCCACTCCACTAAATGTGAAGGAGAACATGTCACTAGAAAGCTGAATGGCATCTGGCAGCCATTGAAGTGTCTGTCACTTACCCTAGAGAATTAGAAATAAATATACAGATGAGCAAATAACCATATTATCAAGCCATATTACTAATTGGGAATTGCATACAGGAGCATATATTTTTAGCAGGTTTATATTTTGGTACATAATTGAACTTGGTACCTAGAAATAACCAATGAATTATTTCTGCAATCTAGATGTAAATTATATAATTAAATAACTTATTTTCATTCAGAGGCAGAAGACACTTAGAAAGTTTATAAACAGTATTAAGGCATTTACAAAGAACTTGGGCTTCCACATATTTGAAAGTTTAATTTAATGCAGTTAAGATTAACTTAAGCAATTAAAAAGACATTATTGGATAATTAGACAGCTTAGGGTTTTCAAAAACTTAGCCACTTTAAATTTATATATTCAGCTTAAAATATTTAAACAATTTTAATTAATTACGTTTCAAAGAACTGCTTAGAAGTGATTGCTAAATTTATAAAATTGCTATATTATAATAAAGTGATAAGGTCTCTAAATTGAATGTACAAGACTAAGGGGGGAAATTAAGAGAGACCTGCAATAAGTTAAATAGTAATTTAAAAATCCAAGGTTTGAAGTCAGAGAGTACCATGGGAACATTTGGGTTTTTCTGGGAGATTCTGTATGTAAGTGTGTGTGTGTGTGTGTGTGTGTGTGTGTGTGTGTGTGTGTACCCGCGCACGCACACACACTCTTGTAGGCTTCGTTCATGGGAGAGTGCGCCCGTGAAAGCTAGTGGTCAACTTCAGATGTTGTTCCTCAGATACCAAACATCTGGTCTTTTGAGCAAAGACCCTTACTGGCGTGGAGCTCACCACTAGGATAGGTGAGCTTGCTAAGGAGCCCAGGGGTTTGCATGATTCTGCCACCCTGCCTGAGGACGGTAAGCACACTCCACCAGTGTGGTTTTCTTTTCGTTGACGTTAATTTTTGTGTAGCTTTTGGCGGTTGAACACAGGTCCTCATGTTTGCACAGTAAGTACTTTACCAACGGAGCTATCGCCCCAGCCCTATCCAACAGGTTTTAAAGCAACGACCCTCCATCACATTCAAACTGATAGACAGCCCCGGCCACATCTCCTGGATGCACCAGCATGTCAAGCACATCCCGGATGAAGGGCATCTCCTTTCATCGTGTTTATCTCCCCAAATAAACCATAAAGCAATACTATCTTACCCATTTTGAGAGAGAGGGGGGGACGGAGGAAAAAGCGCCTAACACAGAATCATGTATTTCATAGCCATGTATTCTAATTTCAATTAGAATGCAATTAAAATGAGAAGCTAGGACTCCATTCTGAATGAAGCGCACTCCTACCATGGGGCAGACATTACCAACACCATGCCCACCCGAGGAAGGGCAAGCTCTCCTTTCCTTCTAGTTCTTAGTTCCTATTGCAATTATAATTAAATACATAGAAAGTCTAATTATTAATCTTTTTTTTTTTTTTTTTTTTTTTTTGTCCAAGATGCATCTAGCGCCACAGAAGGAGAATTTCCTCGCAGCACTTCCTTTCAGCAGGCGTCCAGCGCTGTGCTTACTCGCAAGTTGTTACACATTCTCGCAGGAATGAAATGTGTTTGGGTTGGAAAAAGTCCTAGCAAGCCCAAAGGGTGGGCGTTAGATTCCTTGACAAAAAGCCAAATCTACTGTCTGCAAAGAAAGAAATTAGGGGGAAAAAAAAAGTGGGAGGAGGGGTGGAGGATCATTCCCTTCAGGGTCTAAAATCACACCTTTTTCAGCAACAGTTCCAAGCAGTGTGGAAGGGCAACTCAACAAAAGAGGAAAATGCCTGTCCGTAAGTTCTGTACCCACAAAGGAACTTTCGAAAACAACTTCACATTCATCTCCCAACCCAAGACATTTTGAGCGAGAATATATGGAGAGGCACCTTGGCAAGATGCTGTAGAGAACATTTAATACAGTGAGAGATACCATGGTTCAGATCACACACAGGAAAATAAATATTCATACAACAACAAAAAGCCGTGGGTGTACCGTGTGCTCCTGAGATTATATCCTGTGTGTGTTCGTTACTTCCTTTTATGTGTATTCATGTGTCCCTTTCCTACCCCACCCCTCTCTGTGTCACTTAATTATACTGTAAAAATCATGCCAGCAGGAATTGCTTCTTAACATTTAATCATTATCCTCCCTGGCTGTTGTAATTTTTTTTCTTTTCTTATTATAAAGAAATTTTTTTCTTTCTATTGCCTATACTGCTCTCTAGCACATTAATTATCTTGCCTGTGACAAGCCCCTAATCCATTTTCCCCGTGAAATCCGTAGCACTTAATGACGATTATTCTCACTTTGCAAAGGCTTTAGAAGGAGACTTTTCAGATCCTGCCTAAATGAGGCCTCTTAAGTCATCTGATGAGCTTAGATTGGTGCTCAGGTCTCTCAGACTTGATTAGCAGATCCCAATGGCCTGCTACTACTTTCTGAGGATCTGTGATGTTAGCAGAGAGAGAGAGAGAGAAAAAAAAAAGGGGGGGGGGAAGAAAACAAGAAAAACAAGCTGTCTGGATAATAGCAGGAAGCATCCTGAGAGGGGAACATACACCTGCCCCATACACTAACTGAATACAGTTATTAGCCAGAGATGCCTAGTCATTTGAAACGGAGACCTTTACGCCTCTTAGGTAGTCTTTGAGTTGAGGCCAGTAAATAAGAGTCTATTCATCTTTCAGCAGAACTCAGAATTAGTCATCCTAACCCGTGGTTCTCCCTTCCTGAATCTTCCTGACTTTTCTGACTCTTAAATAATCAGTACTTCATGATTATGGTATGCTGTGTTCACTGTGCTCACCGCCCTCTCTCAGGAAAAGAAAAACATAATGCATTGACTACAGCCCTGAGAAACAGGCTTCCATCTGAAAGCAAAAGCCATTGTGTCTCCAATAAAGGACTTTGACACTCTTCCCACCTTCTCTCACACTTGGAGGAAAGTAATGTTCCAGCCTTATGCTTTCAGAAGCATGTATCCTACCAGGCACTAATTAGATTTAAGGTTCCCAATATTCCCTCAAATTACCAGCCAACACACGTATCCAAAAGTGTTAAGCTAGAGCTGTATATCTGGCAACTCAGGGACTGTCTACCACTATGTTGGCAAAACCAAAGCCTGGGAACAAAATCTTGAGATCAATTTCTCCTGCCTGTGGATTCCTGTGGAATCAGATGGGGTAGAAGGGAAGGGAAGGAAACTAATAATAATGGCAACATTATTGAGAGCATGCTATTGTTTCATTAATTCTTTCAATCCCTGGACCAAATCTATAAAGAAGTATTTTTTGTTGTGGTTGCTACCATACTCTCGTTGGAAGTTCGTGGGATACAAATCACGAAGTCTTAACTTGACCAAACATATAGGCTTTGAAGGTAGAAGAGTTGAGATGAAGGCTTTTTACCTTAACACTTGGACTCAATAGCTCTGCTCCTTCTTCGCCAGTCTCCTCATGTCAGACCTCCAGCTTTCTCCAAGGCTTTGCCCACACCTCTTCCCCGAAGCTGGATCCATCCCAAGCCCACACATCTGATGTAATCTCGCTACCCAAGCCATACAGAGGAAACTATCCATACCACGAAAGGTTTGTGGCGTAGAGGGGGCATACATCAGAAAATACCGAAGACCAGTTCCAGCAGGTCAGGGTTCGTGAGAGGATGGACGTGGAGTCAGTGAGAAATCACTCATGCGCACTCTTTTCTTGAATGATGATCTCAATCTCTCGACTTTATTTGTTGGTCCTTCCCTTTGTTATAATTTTCACCCACCTTATTTACCCTTATTGCATTTGGTTACCATGAAAAGGCCAACCTATCACTAAACATGTTTTGTATGTTTCATTTCTATAGTAACGTATGTTTCTGTGATAACATTATACATTGTACATTGAAGGAGTAAACCTTTTACTAGGAATTGACAAAATTTATGAAGGCCAAGTAGTTTTCTTGGCAGGCTACTGTTTCTAGTAACAATCAATTATTTTATTGTTGTATTTAATATAAATCTAATGCAATTTTATTAAGGTTAATTAGAGAATTACAAACAGGAGATTTTTTTTTTTTTTTACTTTTTACATTGTCTTTATGTTCTTGGAGTGCATCAGCGAATTTATAATAATAATTGTAAAGCAAGGAAAGTCAAATTTAACCAAACTTAACAGTGGGCACTGAAACTCACCTGTCATCATCAATCACAGACCTGTGGGTCCTGGCATCTACAATCTTTTTTTTTTATTTTCTTCCTGATCTAGCAAGTCCTCAGCAGCCAAGAATATGTTTTGCTTTACCCAGGTAAATTTCTCCACAGCAGCTGGCAAGTCACACTGACGCAGTCTCTTCAAGCATGCGAGTCTCCCAGTTATTCTTTCTGGAGTTTCAATTGAGTCATCGAATTAGCTGAGTGGTAATATTCCTTCAGAAAATCACCTGTTCTGAATTGTTATGAACAGTAGTGAGGGACTGAAGACCCCATTAAATTTTTGTAGCACAAGAGAGATAAAGTGACTCTAATAGCAGTTAGCATGTCAGAGTCCAGCAGCAGCAGCAGCAGCAGCAGCAGCAGCAGAAGGGGCGATGCAGAAGACAATCTCCTGCAAACGGTGAGCTGTACTTCGCAAGCCCTAACCCTGGCTGCGTCCTCTCAACATGGCTTTCAGCAGCCAAATCAGTAAACGGGAATACTACCTCTCTCAGAAAATGCCATCCTCAGCAGGTGCTCAGGGCAGTTGAGACCCTTTCCTGTAGAATGGCCTCAAATTCATTATCCACCACCCAAGCACTGGGACTCAGCTTTGCCTGGTTGTGGCTGTGGACATGATCATTGTGCCGATGGCCTTCGTTCACCCTAATGCTGATATCACTTGAAAACTCCTGCTTTGGATTCATACTCAACTTCGAACTCATTTTCCCCCAACAATCTTTGCCTGAGCCTCTTAACCCGGGGGCAAAATCCCCGCGCCAGGCTCCTCTAGCCCCATACACTTGGCTCATTACAACAT